>JAHLJT010002630.1:26844820-26949512 GCA_031308135.1 Acheta domesticus
TGCACTTACGGTGTTTCCCGCTGTTTGTAGTCAGTCCCACGAGAGGGGAGACGCTCGGACCCCGATCGGCTCTAGTTTAGTGAACGACCAGAGGCAGCAGATTACTGCTGGGGCGGCAGTTGGCCCAAATTCTTGATTTTAGAAGCTTTTGTTTAGAACAGTACATCCGTCACAGATATAGTCCCACCGAATCCCCAGGAGGGGCTGGACCCCTCCCCCTCATTTTCCTACAGAGAATATCTTATTTTAATTTGTCCTAACCAAGTCACATGTAACAGATATGATTTCATTAAGCTGAGATTTACTAATAGAACTCTGAGTATTTTTGGTACCGTTTGTGACAGGGAAAATCCGGATTCGATATTCGATAGCAAGGCGCATGATGGCAAGACTGAATGACAGGGACAAAATCCAAATTCGGTTCCGATTTGGAACTACGCTGATTTACATGTTATCGTTCCAACATTGAGTGTATATGAATCGCTCTACTGGGGATCGTCATCTTTTCCTCTAACCTTATACACATCTCTGTATTGTTGGGAATTTGCTGTACCTAATTTGTATTTAGAAAAAATCAAAATGACAAGCAAAGCATCGCCGAATACTGTGATGTAATACTTGTAATTTATTGACATGGTATCTATTTGTATATTTTTGATTTCTTTTACGGCGTGTGAGAATAATATTGTGATTATAATTATTGATCCATTTCTGATTAACCAAACGAGAGTGGAAACTCTTGGTGTCATCGTGCTATCTCTTCACTTAATTTTCTTCTTTTCTTAATCTTCTTCTCAAATTGTCATCACATCACACAATTACGTTTTCCCAACATGGTTTAATTCATCTCTTGCTGAAATTATTTATTCTCATTTAGACATTCTGCTCATATTTCTTCTCTATGTGCACCTACCTCACTGTTTCCTCTAATTTTCATGTTCCATGGCCTTTCCAGCTCACGGCCGGAAAGCAGCGAGCAGACAGAAGACGGCGCGGCGGCGTCGCATCAACAGTTCGTCGACCCTTTTAACTAAACTGCTTATCTCGAAACTCCTCCGCCAACTTCGCCCCAGTCGCTTCATTTCCCTCTTTTCTTGCACGTCACTCGAACTTTCTTTCAGAAGCCTTCTAACGAGACGAGATTTCTCACCTCTTTCTCGTTAGACGGGCCGCTCAAACACATCTTCAAGCAGCTACACTTCAAGCCGCACCTTCAGAGCGTGACACACAAACTATAACGGTCATCCAGCTTGGAAAGAAATTAATCGGCGGCTATGTATTCCTACATACATCAGTAGAGTGGATCACAGGCGCAAAATAAATTTAAGACTGCAGAGAACGGATGTCGGGAAATTTTCTTTTACAAATCGAATGATTACGGAATGGAATAGATTGCCTGCAAAAACCTTTGAACCCTTTCCTCAAAGCGTTCAACAGTTTAGGAAATTAATTTAGGGTATTATTAACTAAATGAAGGAGAATAGTGGGTTATAAAGCGATGCATAAGTGTTCTATTGTGAAGTGAGGTGTCGTGCAGTGTATAGCAGAGAATAAAGAAGGAAATGTTTAAGTGAAGTGCAGTGAAGTGCAGTGTGATCCTGACTGTATAAACATTCAGTGCAGAGTTAGAGTATAGAAGGTTTTTTTTCTTTCTTTTTCTTTTCTCTCTTAATTTAACAGTTTTAATGAATCAGTCAGTTTTTTTATTATCATTATTTTACCATTATTATTATTATTACTACAATTAGTATATAATTTGCTAGTTATATTACCTTATTATTATTGTTATTATTATTATTCTCGGTATTAGTGTTCTATGTTACTGAGAGACTGTGTATTTTTATGTTTTTGTAATTAGCTGCCACCGGGTTATACCCATTTGCAGTTAAAATAAATCTATCTAAATTCAACTTGGAATTCACTGGCATTTTCCGAAAAAATCACAATATTCTATTACGACATTTGAGGTGCTCAGAATAACAACGGCAGATTTCAAATGAAGTTCGTTTCGAGAAAAATGACTTTTCCTTTTTTCGTTCACGTTTACTTTCACAACGGGCAAATTTTTGAAGATGGTATTGGAGGGTTTTGCCAAATCCCAATTCATTTGATATTTCAACATACTATAGGTATATAGCAGGAATTCACCGTCACACTTCTAACTGCAAATGGGAGGTCGGTTGGTATCTGCCGTTTTACCCTGAGTGCCTAATTTATTCACAGAGATCATGTTTTGTAATTGTATGTTTCGGCTCGGGAAATTTGAAAAATATCTAATTTTCAGACTAATTGTAAGGTTTAATGTTACACCTATCAAATTTGGTACTATTGAACGAGCTTACATAGTTAAAAAAACCAAGGACTATTATTAGTGTATATAATGTTGTATATATGAACAAACTAAATGTCAACTCGAATTGCTTTTCTTGTTGATTTTCCGGCAACCTCCCAGACCAAATCCTCACGGACGTAATCAAGGGGAGGGAGCGACAGAGGGATATAACTCCCTTAAATCGTCGAACTTTATCCTATTCTTATAAAATATTGCATAAAATACTCTTTCCATATCTTTTAAGCAAATAACTGTTCTAAAATTAATTCAAAGGCAACATTCTCTTGCAGTAACTCCTCGAAGAGAAGAGAGGTGACTCAACACCTTTCATAGTGTAAAATGCTAATTAAAATGAACAATGGCTGGGAGAGCGACTCATGGCTATGTTTATTGAGTAAACACAAGTTTCTTTAAGAAACGACAAGAAAAACATTAAAATGAAATCCTTTAAGATACTATTTTCAGAATATCAGCGAAAACTAGTGAAAGATTTTAAAGAAATGTTTCTTCAATTTTTTTCAAAGAAACTTCGTCTTTGTCTTGCGATTGTAACAAGTTAATATTACCCAAAGGAAAATAATATGTTTTTGATTCTTTGTATATTAATGCCCCCTTCATTCGTCTTTGTCTTGCGATTGTAACAAGTTAATATTACCCAAAGGAAATAATATGTTTTTGATTCTTTGTATATTATTGCCCCCTTCATTAAAGAAAGTTGAACTTTTTTAATGATTTCATATTAATGAAAATTTTTATTGTTAAATGCGTTATTTTAATGCTGCTGATTTAACAAGTTATTAATTTTATAAACACAAATTTACAATTTGTTATTTACTTCATTATTTTATGACACTCATGTTCTTAATTAATGTGGATAAATAATCTCGAAATTACTAATTTGCAACGCGCTTAGTCCTTGTGAGATATTGTATGGTATTTTTATGGTTTCCCAGAAATTCAAAACGCCCAGGAACTCGTGAAAAATTAAAAACAATAACAGTTTCGACTAAAAGAAAACTGAAAATATTTAATTATGTTATTCCGCCTTTTCTCCTCATACCGCCCGAAGCGACAGAATTCTCATTTCTCTGTATTGTTGGTATGTAAAGATTGTCACTATGTTATTGCAGTGTTACTGAAGGCTGATTTGTCAAAATTTTTAAAGTATCGCAGAGTCATACAAGAGTATTTTAGGTGTCGATCTTTATCAGTGTTCGAGCTACCTTTTGGAAAACGATATTGGTGGTTTTATTCACCAACATTTTTGCTGGTGCAAGTCGCTAATAATTATTATTTCTCCTCCTCTCCCTCCCTCCAATAAAAATCCTGACGACTCTCACGAGAATGAGTACCTAAAAATTGCAACCAAGAAATGGTTATTTTCCAAAATTTTTTCAGCGAAACTCGACTTCGTTCACAGTCAATGGCACTAATAGTCAATGTGTGGCACTATTCATAGAACTTTAAAAAATAAAACAATGAAAGAAACTAGAATTAAATTTTATAAAGTAATGGCAGCACCAGTATTAACATACGGAAGTGAATCGTGGAGTCCAACAGCAAAAGAGCAACAACGAATACAAACAGCAGAGATGAAATTTCTGAGGCGAGTGAAAGGTTGCTCGATATTAGATCAAATCAGAAATGAGGAGATTAGACCTGATCTAAATATATATTCCATGAATGACCGTATTAAAGAAAATAAACAATACTGGATACAACATATAAATAGAATGGATAACGCAAGGATAATAAAATCAATATTATCTTACAAACCTGTAGGAAGACGAGAAATAGGACGTCCTAGGAAGAGATGGTTGGAGTGAAGACGGAACAGGCTGTCAGCCCAATCCCTGATAGTGAAGAAGAAGAAGAAGAGAAGTTCACAGTCAACAATTAATATCTACTAACTACTAAATAAACAAATTTCTTGAGCGCGTTCCGCAGTTCACGTGACTCGAGAGGATTTCGGTGGCAATCGCCGCCTCAGCGGGGCACTTTCATTTACGCGGCGCCACCGCAGTCTTTCCCTCCTACGGCCACTGGCAGCGCAGCGGCACGGAAAAAGCGACTGCGACACATGGCCGTGCACTCCGCCGCGCCGCACGGCCGACCGAAGGGTCGCAGTGCCCACGCACGCACCATACACGCACCACCACACACATCAGGCGAAGTGTTAATAAAATAATAATCTGAAGAGTTTCAAAATAATCGTAATTATTGTGATGGCATCGCCTTAGGTAGCTCTGAGCATCAGTTAATGTCATTGCAACACCTCTCACCGGAAAGATCTAAGATTTGAAGATTTTCGACACTAGCTAGTATACAGGGTGTCCGGGGAGGAAACGTCGAAACTTCGAAAACTAAGCTCTTAAGACAATTCTTAAGCATATTTTGTCTAATAAACTACGTGGATACTCCGAGTGGTTGAGTCTGCAATAAGCACTCAAACGTTGGTTTGAAAAATGATTTCTAGGCAAAAATTACTATGAAGCATAGAAACACTCCAGAAACATGTAAATTGTTTATTATTTACAAATGAAATGAATATATTTGTTCAGGAAGAAAAATTAAGCGAGAAATAAGAAAGCACCCAATTTACACAATTCGACTACTTTTTATTTCTGGCTTAATTTTTCATTCTGAAAAAATATATTCATTTCTTTTGTAAATAATAAACCACTTATATACGTTTATGAAGTGTTTCTATGCTTCTATAATGTAAATTTTTGCCTAGGAATCATTTTTTCAAATTCTGAGTCCTTATTGCGGCTCAACCGTTCGGAATATCCACATAGTTTATTAGACAAAATATGCTTAGAATTGTCTTCAGAGCTTATTTCAAAGTTTCGGACGTTTACTCCCTGGACATCCTGTATATACTATATATCTGTGGCACCACCGACGCTGCGCACGCACTGCTGGGGAGGCGGGACGCGAGGGCGTTCTGTTTCGTCTCGTTTTCTTAAGAATCAGAACAGATGAAAACACGTGTAGGATGCGTTGAATAATGCGTAGTGAATCAGAAAGTTGTACCACGTGTTAGGTGGTTGATTCAAGTTAGGTAGGCTAAATAATCGCCCATTCGAATCAAAGGGAGCGGCCGACAGCGAGAGTATCTTTTTTAGATGAATCAAATACATAAATGGAACATGTGCTCCAACAGAGGTTCTGACTGGGAATCCCCAGGAGTTCCGAACCGTCTTAGGTGGCTCACGCCATCAACTCATGTCGCTGCAACGCCTCTGCGATTTCTGGAGGAGAATTCTACCGGCCGGCTGCTCTGATAGTTTTCCGTGGTTTCTCCGATCAATATCAGGACATGCATCGCGTATGATCTTTCCTTCCTCTTCCTCGCCCTATCTTCACCCCGTTATTTACACACACACACACATGCACTACATTGCCACACGTGTCGGGAGGCCAGTCGGCAGCTGAGAGTGTCCCGGCTGGGGCGGTGCCCCGCTGGTGAGAGATACCTGGTTGAGGAAACCCCGAAAGCCGACGGGTAGGTCGGGGGCGGATCTCGCCATCCAGCGGGGGAAGATCAACGCCATCTCTCAAAGAAAACACATGCACAGGGTTAATGTCCTTCGCATTTGACGCGCCCGGAATCATTAATCAATCAATCAATCAATCAAAATGGCATGTAGATAGGCGCCGCAGGTCACGTTTCACAGGGGGAGGAACACCCCCACCCCCCCTGAGATATAGCATGCACTACACTTCCGGGTCTAATGGCCTTAGCCCTTGACCCACCCGGAATCATCAACCAATCATTCGAGTCCAACGGTTATCCATCGAGGTAAGACATTCGGAGAATGCTACTTGCCACAGTTGCGAAAATAAATCTTCTGGCTGGCTTTACTTAAGAGCCCGTCGTGGCTGCTGGGAAAATGTCAGGTGGAGGGAGCCGTCGGGGCGGAAAACGGGCTTTGGGCCGAGAACACGGGGCGTCGCTTGCCCTGTACACGGAGGCCAGGACACGCCGTGCCCGCAGGAGGACGTGACGTCGGCGGGGGTAGCGGCGGCGGTGGTGGCGGAACGGTGTGATGGCGACGGCGAGGGGCGGTGGCGGAGAGGCGGCGGGGCGGCAGCGGAGGCAGCGGAGGGGGTGGCGGTCCGGCGGCGGGGGCGGCGGCGGCGGCGGGGGCGGCGGGGGCGGCGGGGGGGCGGCGGGGGCGGCGGGGGCGGCGGGGGCGGGCGGGGGCGGCGGGGGCGGCGGCGGCAGCGGAGGGCGGCGGGGGGCGGTGGGGGCGGGGGCAATCGGGGCGGTGGGGGCGGCGGCGGGGCGGTGGGGGCGGCGGCGGGGGCGGGGGCGGGGTGGCGACGAGGCGGCGGCGGCGACGGCGGCCGGGGCAGCGAGGGCGGGGGGTGGCGGGGACGGTGGAGGCGGAGGCGCCAGGGCAAGGTCAGAGTGGGAGCGGGGAGACGGGAAGTGACGGGCTCAGCGAAGGGGGCTGGAGCGGTAAAGGAGGAGGGGGGCGGTGTTGGCGGCGTGGGGTTGCAATGGGGAGAGGACGGCGTGGGCGGTGAGGACGGCGAGAGGGGTGGGACCGAAGAGGGTGGCGGGGACTCAGTCAACGGAGGGAACAGTGAGGAAGGACAAGACCACAAGAACAGAAGCCGCAAGAACACGAGGCGGGGGATAAAACACAAGCTCAAACGACAGACCGCGCCAATCGACATGGATGGATGATGTTTGAACGTGCACTAATCCATTCAGCTATTATGTTGACAAGTAAGAACGTAGCCTTCCGTGGTCGGAGTCACTATGTACTTCGCTGTTCGGGATACACCGATTCTCCTACAGGCAGCGATTGAATTCCGACCTAGCTGACAAACTATTGTCGAAAATCCTGCCGCCGTCGGGAGTGGAACCCTAGGACCTCCCGGTCAGTCACTGCAGTGGCATCAGTTGATGCTCTGACTCACTGCAGGCGGTGCTATCTCCAAGCAAAGGTGACAGAAATAATGGAACAGAGACGGGGAAAAGTCAAGCGGGGATGATGCATGAAAAACCGTATGCAAAGCAAGACTGAACGCAAGCGAAGCAGTGCTCAGAATCACAGAGGCAAGGAGGGGCGTGGATGGGAGGGATGGGAGGGGAAGGGTAGGGTGTGGCGGGGTGGGGACGAAACAGAGCGGAGACAGGAAGTGGAAACGGCGGGGCGTAGCATAGAGGGGGTCGGGGAAAAGCTCGTCTGGCTTGCGGGCGGACGGCGCGGCGCAGGACGAAAACAAGAGAAGGGTCACTGCGGAGGCGGCAGCTGGCGCCCGTATGCGGTCCCTTCGCTGCGCGCGACGGCCCTTCATAAGGCGCCCCGCGTCGCAATTACAGTCGCATGCGACACTCGCATGCGACAGTCGCACTGCGCCACACGTCGCGCGCAGAAGCATCAAGCGAGCGCACGCAAGGAAAGGCTCGTTTGCGACGACGGAAAGCAACATAGCGTGCGGTAATAACAAAATGTCTTCATTTTCCTGTCCAATTCAAGCTTTCGCATTGTTTGTGATAGTCCAGAATGTGATTTTATATTTTAGGAGAGGCTCTCTCGCAATAGTGTAAGTTGTCATTTTACTTTCCCGTATACATACGTATATAAGGAGTAATATACGTAATATAGGTGAAGTTACGTAGGTAAAGTTACGTCCAGATAGCGACTGAATTCGACCTAGCTGAAAAGCTAGTGTCGAAAATCTTGCCGCTGTCGGGACTCGAACCTAGGACCTCCCGGCGCTGTCTCGCGTAGAATTCTAGCGGCTGACTGTTCTGATCGCTGGTTTTCCGTCATTTCTCCTGATCAATGCCAGGCGAATTCCGGAATACTATCTGAACAAACGGGCCGCGGTCCGTGCACGATCTTCCCTTTCTTATCCTTATCCCTTCCTCTCCCCTTACATACATACACACACACACACTTATTTACACTTGCATGATTCTACACTACTACACATGTTGGGAGACAAGAATGTAGCCTAGAGCTTGTCCAGAATGTGGTGGTGTCTGTCTGGTGGGGATGCCTGCAGACGAAAAGCTTGCAAGGCATCGGATCTCTCTTTCTAACGAGACAGAGAACGTCGCCAAGTTCCGAGTTACTGGTCACGCACTACACTTACGGGATTAGAGACCGTAGCAATCGACGTGCCCGGAAACAAAATAATAAGTCATTCTATCGACGTCTTTCTACATCAAAGGAGATAGGAGAAACACCAATTATTAACTCTAAGAATGGGAGAGAAGAGGATGCAGATGGAATGACTGCGACCGTTTCGTGACCCGTTGTTTCAGTTACTACACCCACATCGCCCGAGAATTCATCAGAGAAAACCACGGAGACCAGAGCGGTCATCTACCAGAGCGGTCATCTGGTAGAATTCTCACTCACGTAATAACCGCCCTCAGCGACTGGTGTCGAAATTCCTCTAGAGTCTGAATTCCAATCTAGGGACCTGCTAGTCTATGCACCTTCATTTTCCGACTCCTAGATACATACGCAAAGGCAAATGGTCTGTACCGCATACTGCTCTTTATTATTTTTATCTTTCTTGATTCATATAAACTATAAATCATTTCGGAATCGACCTACCCACGTCAGAATGCATTACTTTGCTCGTATTCATCTAAATTAAGGAGATAAAATTTTAACAATATCCATTAATTAAATTAGGATTATAAATCTCATAGTACGTGCACATATGCACTTAGCGACTCAAAATAATTCATGGCACTCTACTCAAGTACTGTTCCAACATTCACCTGGAGATGACTAAAAAAACTCACAGAATAATCTGATAAAAGAATCCTACTTATTTAATTTCAAATTTCTATTACAGTGTTTAATTCAGGAGGTTCAAAACAAACTCCAGTATTAAATTCATAGTGGAGCAACTACTAAGGAAGCATTTTGTCTTCTGGGAATGGAGAAACCACAGAGAAAACATTTTCTCGAAGCAAAGGGTTGCACTTTATTTCTCAGCTCCAGATCCATGTAAACAGAAGTTCATGTAGCAAATCATATCCCGCAAATGAGATTTCAACAGACCTTATTCCATCTTTGCAAAAGAACCATTATACACATTATCCAGCAACCAACAAACATGAATAACTGTTACTCGACATGTAACATCATCTCTTGTGCTTTATCACGTAAATGTACCTCTCCCTTTTCTGGACAAATGCTCAGTTAACGTATGCTATATATCACCTGGTAACGCACAGAGGGAAGACAGGAAAGCATAAAGAAAAATAACTTTTTTGTGGAAGTAATTTCATCGCAGACGCAGCTCCGAAACTCTACTAGAACGAATACTACAATAGGGACAAAATAAAACCAACGAAGAAAAATTAATATAGATCGCTATAATGGAAGTATCATTTATCTCTAGGGATGAAAGAAGAACGTTGGAAAAAAAAAGTGCGACCAAAGCCACTAAGGATATCTAATTATAGTTTATTAATTCAGGAGAACAGAAGGAAAGCTTCATGAAAACCCTGTTAAAATATTTCATAAGAAATGTTAAAATAACAAACATCACCTAATTTATGGACAAATTTGTTACAGTGACCATGATTAATAAATAAGCATTGCATAAATTTTGTGCGGTATCGTACAACATTTACTACAGTAGTCACTAGTACATCTTACCGCCTTAATACTAACGAGGCATACATTATATAAACAAACAATATTAAAAATAGAAACACTTGAACGCGATGAATTATGCGCATGAGTAATCATACTATTTCTTTCCGTCGTGAACACTTTATAATATTTGGCATCATAAGTACACAAAAACTGAACTATGTAAATGGTCAAGTAATAAATACTGGTTTCATATTCTATTAATACTCGTACAATAAAGAAAGGATAAAAAAATGGTGTGCTTTTTCTTTCAAGAAGTTTATTTCGTCCTTTATAGTTTATAGTATCTGACGTCACAAATGAAGTAATATGGACAAATAAATAATTTAAGGAAATTAATGTAACATTCATATTTCATTAAATGGAGAGTACAGGTGACTTTTAAACTCAATAAATCTAAAACGCTATCAAGGCAAGAGGGAGTCGTGTAGCGAAGACGACTAAAAAAACGATGCGTGAAGAAAAACAATAAACTTGTTTTCATAAGTTTTGATAATAAATGACATCACCTTGCTGCCCAAAAAATAATAAACACAGTCCGTATATGAAGGTACATAAAATATACGAATTACTGTAAACATATTAAGCTTTATATTTCATTTCTGTCAAATACTTTATTTTGTTTTCATCATCTGACTTCAGAAGGAATAAACAAACGAAAAAGTCTGCAAAGTAAAAAACTTCTATGCTCGTATTTAATTAAATATTAAGTAAAGAAAAGATGTTACGCCGACCCAGTAGCTCAGAACAAACTTTCAACATCATATCCAGATACCTTTACCAAAAGACAAACACTTACAAAATAATGAGTTACGAGATTTTAATAAGTAGACTATGAGTGTCTGCAACAGATTTCTTGGTCCGTATTTTTGAAGCGTATGCAACAAAATAAATTAGGAACAGGAAAAAGCTGCAATAAACAACCTTGAACTTCCTGAATTATTTATTTACATTCAATAGTTTATACCTGCCGTAATAAAAGACAAGAAAGTAAACGGTTAAAGTAAATAAATATTCAATTTATATTTCATTATGTTTTAAATACAAGGAAAGAAATGACATATTTCTTGGAGGCACCGCGCCTATCAGTGAGCCAAAAACATCTGATGATGGAAAAATGTCTCGAAAATAATTGTCTACGATCATCGTAGACCCTACAGAAACTATTGGAAATAATGCACGTTTTGAATATTTAAATCTTACAACTTTCAAGTCTTGAATAAACTTTAGGAAAACCAACAAGTTTTTACCTGACGCAATAAAAAACGTAACAGTTAAAGCAAATAAATGCTCCTTTCATACTTCATTAAACATTAAGTGGACAAAAAAGGAAGAAAATCCTCCGAGCAAGTTGCCTTTTTTCAACTTCAGCAGATCATTCTAGCGGAGACGAACCGTCCGAGAAACGAGCCTTTCTTTTTCTCCCTAGTAGTTTTCTGGACCCAGGAATTCATTCAATTTTAGGACGTAGAGCTTAATGTTCCTGCCTTGTGGTTTCCGCAACACGAAGGAGAACATTATCTTACAAGCACTAACTAAATCTAACTTAAAACTAACTTAACCCTCGATAGGTCGAGCTCATTCGCGTCACGCCGTAGGTCGAGGGTGAGCGCGGCGCTCACTCGAGAATAAATCTTCTTTTACAAGTTAAACAACAGTATATTTTTCATATTTCATTTTTATTTAGTTTATATACCACAACGTAATGTTATTATTTCGATATTTGTTGTATAAATTATTTTATTTCTTATTAATATCTATTTTTTAATTAATTACATTGTCGTCAGATTTTTGAAAAAGAAAACAAACAGGTTGATTACAGTCAAAAAATAAGTTAAGACAGCTAATAAAAAATAATTTAGTATTATTGAGAAATATTAAATTTCATCACATTCACAAATAAATTATAATAATTTTATAGTTTTAAATATTCAATTTATTCCATCAATCTGTGCTCTCACTGTCTTCATTTACTCCACGACACTGATTACATAAACTTATTCTATGTTCTCCACAAGTTGGAGAAATGCAGACATTACACCTCACGGTCGTGAACCGATTTTCTTTCTTGGGACAAAACGCACACTTGATTCTTTCTTTGTTTGGAACAGGATTAGGTGAATTCTGTGTTTCTGGCAAACGAAGGTACATTCATCCGAATGCGTAAGTCATTGTGAATACCTTCCTTCAAGGATCTTGCCACCATGTGGTTCCTTGTCAAATCAAATGACAGTTGTTTCAAGAACTTCCTACGTGCCATTCTGCCGATGTTGCAATAATGAATTATCTGCGCGTTTATCGCACCCACGTCGAGAAGTGTGAAGAAAATTCTCAGAGGCCACCGACAGCAAACTCTTACAACACTGTACTGCGACTTCATTTTATCAACGTCATTCACCCCTCCTTTTGTTAAATTGTAGAATGTCACAATGATAGGTTTCTCTATTTCATCTGAATCGTGCATACTGGACACAAGAATAACATTTCGACTCTTTTTGGGAACATAGGAAACAACAGTGCACTCTTCGCGAAAAGCGAACAAACTGCTGGCCGTGCCTTCGCATTTACAATTTCTGGTGGTAACTCTGCTTTATTCTTTTTCAAAGTTCCTACAACAGTAAAAAATTGTTTTGAAGCAATTCTACTGTAAGAGTAATGGACGAAAACCAATTATCTATTGTTACATTGCGCCCTGAATTTCTTATAGATTCGGTGAGCCTCTTTACCTACTGAGCTTGGTCTGGTGTCTAGCGAATAGTACCCTGCAGGCTGATTGGGCACGTAAACTTACATGTTTGATGTATTCTACTATCTACCAATGAAAATATTTTTATTCCATACCTGGCGGGCTTCTTAGGCATATATTGTCTAAATTGGCATCTGCCTCGAAATGACTCAAGCATTTCATCAACTGTAGAGTACTCTCCAATACTATAACTTTCTTTACATCTTTGGACAAAATGTCGAAAATTTTTCTAATAGGTGCAAGTTTATCTAGTGTCTTCCTTTCATGTCGTGTCCTATCATCATCAAAACGAAGAGCTCTCAACAATAAAAGAAATCTTCTATAGCTCATGACAAAACGAAAATACTCTGGGGCAGTTCCATCCGTACTCCACAAGTCTTGCACAATTTGGTGCGATGACTTTTTAACACCCGCCATATACAACAAACCGAAAACAGCTGTTATTTCTACAGGATTTGTATCAACTACATCATACTCCCTCTTATAATTAGCACGAATCTTGCGAAGACGGTCATTTGTGTACATCGTTATTTCTTCAATTATTTCATCAGGGAAAAAAAACTTTCCAACCCTCAAAGACAGTGGCAGCACTTTTTGCAGCATGTCCTTTGACTCCAGGTGGATGTAGAATTATATTTCGGCGCCTCCTTCGTGTCTGTTGACGTGGAGGGTAAGCATTCCACGTTGTAGTTTGATTCTTTCCTAAATATTGTGATGTTCGGTAACTATTTCATCTTCACCAGCAGATTGTTCACTATCACTTTCATGATCACTGTTATTCGGTTCATCTACGTCCGAATCCTCTGAATATTCGAATTTATCAGGTAATCCAATATCCACTTCCTCATCAGTTTCATCTAGCAACCACTGTGCAATTTGTGCCTCGGAGCGATTCATTTTTCTAAATTTAAAATTAGAACATAAGTCAAAAGTAATTTTAAAAAGTGCAGTGATAAACTATACGTTTAATAAATAATCTAATTATAAAATGTTGTAATAAAAAAGACTTACGCGGTAGGTCGAGGGTGAGCGCGCCGCTCACTTCTTACGCAGACTGACACATTCGACACTCTATCTAGGACTGAGTGTTTACAGCAGCCGTGTTATCACTTTTCTTTAATTCTCAATATTCCAAACAACAGCTAGATGCCTCCCCAGACCGTTAGAAGATATACATGCAAAATTGTGGCTCGAGAAATTTGAAAGTGAGCGCTGCGCTCACCCCTCGACCTACGGTGGGTTAAATACTATTATGATGCGCTGTTACGCATACCTTAACTGATTTTTTTTCTTATAGGTCCAATCCACGTTAAAACGCGATTTGGGCTGGTTGTAAATTTGCCGCCGTCACATTGTTACGGAATAACCTATGAGAGCAGTGGGGCGTACTATTAACAACCGCCACAATTCAAGCTTGCAAGCCTCTCTTTGCGTGGACGGTACGTTTCCTGCTAAGGACTATTCATCGACTTCGTGTTTCTCTTTCATGATTCACGATATCTTGACATTTTTCTTACCGGGAGAGATGGCCCAGTGCATCCACCTGATGTCACTGCAGTGCCTCTGACCGGGAGATCCTAGGTTCGAGTCCCGACGGCGGCAGGAGTTTCGACACTAGCTTGTCAGCAAAGTCGAATTCAGCCGCTGTCTGGAGGAGAATTCTAGCGGCCGGCTGCGCTGATCGGTAGTTTTCCGTGGTTTCTCCGATCGACACCAGGCGAATGCCGGAGCAGTACCCTAACAAACAGGCCACGGACCGCGCGCGATCTTTCCTTCCTCTTCCTTGTCATATCCTCTCCTCTTACACACACATTTACACTAACTTGCACTACACTCCCACACATGCCGGGAGACCGGTCGGGAGCTTACAGCTTGTCCCGGCTGGGGCAGTGCCCTGCTGGTGGGAGATACCTGGTTGAGGGGAAAACCCCGCTAGTCGACGGTAGGTCGGCGACAGATCTCGATCTCGCCATCCAGCGGGGAAAAGATCACCGCCACCTCCCGAGAAAAACACGCACTACACTTACGGGACTTAATCAACCAATTGACTTTTTCATCACATGGCAGACTGTTCTCGAACAGATTCATCTAGCGGAGCCCTGCGGTCAGGTTCATCCAGCGGTCATCTGATAAATGGAGAATATTATTATTGTTTTTCACATTCTTCCTCAAAAGAACTCTTATGGAGGCCATTCAACTTTTGGGAGACTAAATTCCAATGTACTAGCTTCCTTCTGACGAACGATTTAGGAGTTTTCGCGAACTCGCGCATGCGCAGTGCCCCGGCTGGGATCCTATTGCGCATGCGCATGTCTATTAAATTCCCGAAATCTTTCGAGAAAAGAAAGCATGTAATTGAGGGCTTATATTGAAGATATGTTGTTGCCCCGGGTCTTTATCACTTAGAAGCAAGATTTTATCTTAAATACAGCTAGTAATGAAAACTAAACTTGAATTTAATAGTACACATTTAAAACTGTGATCTCTCACACGTAAATTGATGTACTGTGCACACTATTTCTTAATGGTAAAGTATATTTATTGCCTTGTGTTTCTTTTTTACGTTTCATGAGACTTTTGTTTCTTCATTTCCTTCTTTTCTTGTTTCCATCATTTCTTTTCTGTTCGGTCTTCTTTTGTTTTCTTCCTCTTTCTTTTCGTTCACCCGGCAGAGCTCCTTCTTTCACCTTCAGCAGAGCCATCTAGCGGCAGCCAACCGCTTGAGCAACGCCGCGCCCTGTGCGACACGCAGCCCCCTTCCCCCGCCCCAAGGCCCCGACGGCCCGCGGCGCGGCGCTGGCTGCGCTTTATGAGTTTCAGTTTTTCGCCCGTCGCCTCGCCAGCCGCGCCGCCGCTTCTGCTCCCTGGACGAGACGCCGCCGTCGCCCCCGCCCCGCCCCCGACTCCGGCCCCACCCCCGCCCTGTCCCGTCCCCACCCAGCCCTCACCCGGCCCGTCCCCACCCCGTCCCGTCCCCGCTCCGCCTCTACCCCGTCCCGCCCCCACCCCGTCTTCGCCCCCACCCCGTTCTCGCCCTGCCCCGTCCCCGCCCTGCCCCGTCCCCGCCCCGTCCCATCCCCGCTCCGCCCCGCCCCGCCACCGCCTCCGGCCCCACCCCCACCCTGTCCCGTCTCCACCCCACCCTCACCCGGCCCGTCCCCGCTCCGCCTCTACACCGTCCCGCCCCCACCCCGTCTTCGCCGTTCCAGCGTTCCCGCCCGTCCTCGCCCCCGCCCCGTCCCTGCCCCCGTTCCCGCCCTTCCCCGTCCCCGCCACGTCCCATTCCCACCCCTGCCCGTCCCGTCCCCGGCTCGTCCCCACTCCACCCCGTCCCATCCCCGCCCCGGCCCCGCTCCGTCCCCGTCCTGTCCTCGCCCCGTCCTCGCCCCCGCCCCAGCACCACCCTTGTCCCCGTCCCTACCCGCCGCTGCCCCTGGCTGCCGCTGTGTTGGACCAAAGCATAGAAACACTCCAGAAACATATAAGTTGTTTATTATTTACAAAAGAAATGAATACATTTGTTCAGACAAAAAAATGAAGCGCGAAATAAAAAAGTAGTCGAATTGTGTAAATTGGGTGCTTTCTTATTTCTCGCTTAATTTTTCTTTCTGAACAAATGTATTCATTTCTTTTGTAAATAATAAACAATTTACATGTTTCTGAAGTTTTTCTATGCTTCTATAATGCAAAGTTTTGCTTAGAAATAATTTTTTGAAACCAACTTTTGAGTGCTCATTACGGCCCAACCATTCGGAATATCCACGTAGTTTATTACACAAAATATGCTTGGCATTGTCTTAAGAGCTTATTTTCGAAGTTTCGACGTTTTCTTCCCGGACACCCTGTATACTAGCTGTGTGTCGAAAATCCTCAAACCCTAGGTCTTTCCGATGAGAGGTGTTGCAATGACATTAACTGATGCTTAGAACAACCTATGGCGGTACCATCAAAATAATTACGATTATTTCGTAACTCCTCAGATTATTATTTTATTAACGTTTCGCCTCTAGGACGAACCCTAGGACCCCCCAGTCCCAGGCACTGTAGCCCGCGATCCGAGGCCCCCTACAATCATGTTACACTTCAAAACGCCCCCACACGCCCCCCTCTGGCAACGCCACCGCATCCTCCCATTCCATCATTGCAACTCGGCCCCATTCATCGTCATTTCCCAGCAACCCCCATCGCGCCCCATCTTGTCCGCGACCCCACTGCGACCGGGCTCCGCCATCTTGAGTCTCATCCTCCCCCCCCCACCATTCAAGGATCCCGAGGGGTTCATTGCCCGACGCGACCGAGCACGCCCCCGTAAACGCTCCCGAGATATTGCCGGGAATATTTCATAAAGATATTTCGCCCTCAGCAATTTTTTAAAAAGAAACTTCTCTAACTTCCCCGGTACTTAATAATCATTTGCATAGGAGAAAAGTGTGCGTCACCAATTTTTTTTATTCTCTTTCTCTCTTTTGGGGCGCGCGGGAAGTTCTTTAAGGAAAAAAAGTTCCGGCAGGTTTCTTGGGAAACGGTTAGGAGATGTAAGAGAGGGAGAAATGAGAGAATATAATAATGTTCGGAGAAGGGGAGAGTGTATGTTGGGAAAATGAAAATATGGAGTCCGAGGAAAATGTTGGGATGAAGATTAGAAACTCGTTAGTTGACGTAGTAGCGAAAAAAATTGGGTTTGGCTAAAAAAATGCATCATGCAATGATGATCCCGAAAAGAAAAATTCACAAAAGTGAAGAGGCGATACGATAAAGTGTGATTTTACAATGTGCAACAATAGGGAATGGATGAATTAGAAACTGCACACAAAATGATTTACTTTAATGGATGTTTACTCAGTCGTAAAGACAACGTTAGTTATCCCTTCGGTGAAAAACAAAAGCCATATAATATAGTGACATCCGAAAGAGCCAGGAAAGAATGACGCTGAATAAAACAATAAAAAAACCTAAGACAGTCTTGTGACTTCATAATGAAAGAATGAACTGTAATCGAATCTCAATTCCGCGGATCCAATTAGCAGCACAGGGAAGAACTTCGGGAAGACTAAGAAAGCACTGGAAAAGCATTGAAAGCACTGCTGAATGCACTTACCGACAATAAAGAAAAGTTCTATAGCCAATTCTCACCTTACCAAGGAACACTGTGACGCTTGGACGATTAAATTACCTGAAACAAACAGAAAACCATAAACAAGGTTAGCTTTTAAATGTCGTTTTAATGTAAGTATTCATAACCACATAAATGGGGTTCAGTCACTTAAGCCTTTACTATTAGCTCACAAAAACAACTTGTTCGCTAGAAGATGTTTCATTCGTATTTCCTGAGTAGATTCAAGAGGAAAGTGGAGTGCGGGTAGAGAAGCGCACGAACCTTAACAACACGGAAGGAAAATCAAGACACAACGGAGTAGGACGGAGCACATCGGAGCAAGAAGGGATAGGATGTGAGAATGATCGTATTAACAAACGAAAATATACTGCAACTAAGTATGAATGGACTTCATTTTTTTGGTGGACTCTAAAGCTAGTATGATGTAAAGAGAGTTTTTGCATCTCATTTACCAGAAAGACATGATACATCAATAATTTTACTTTCGCAAAATGTTGGAAGTCATCTCCTAAACCCGAATTCCTAAATTGTAAACAAATTACAAAAATAGTATGGCAGACTAAGGACCATCCCGACATACGCCTTAGGGCTTAGACTACGGTATGACTAGGGACCATCCCGACATACGCCTTAGGGCTTAGACTACGGTATGACTAGGGACCATCCCGACATACGCGTTAGGGCTTAGGCGGTTGAGTAAACCCCAGGAAAACCTCAATCAAGATGGCGACTTAGGACCGTAACACATGTAAAATGCACAGACGTGGTGAATGGGAAGAAAATAGAAAGATTAAAGGAAAAGTGAAAGGACAGAAGGGAAGTAGATGTGGAAGCGGGCCAGACGGGGCGAGGCCAGGAAGGGCTGAGCGAGGCGGAACTGGGCGAGGCGTGGTGAAGTGTGCGAGGCGGGGCACGGGGTGATCGGGACGAGGCGGGACGAGGCGATGCGGGGAGACGCGGGGCGATGCGGGGAGGCACGGGGCGAGGCGGGGAGATGCGGGGAGACGCGGGGCGAGGCGGGTGAGACTGGCCGAAGCAGAGCGTGGCGGGGAAAGGCGGTGCGAGGCGGGGTGAGGCGGGGAGAGGCAGGAGTGGCAGGTGAGGCGGGGAGGGATGAGGCGGAACGAGACGGGGAGAGGCGGGGACGGTGGGGCGTGGAGATCCGGGGAGAGGCGGGGCTGGGCGAAGCGAGCCTGGGCGAGGTGGGGCTGGGCGAGGCGGGGCTGGACGAAGCGAGCCTGGGCGAGGCGGGGCTGGGTGAGGCAGGGCTGGGCGAGGCGGGGCTGGGCGAGGCGGGGCGAGGCGAAGCAAGACGGGACGAGGCGGGGTAGGGCGGAGCGAGGCGGGGCTGGGCGAGGTGGGTCTGGGCGAGGCGGGCCTGGGCGAGGCGGGGCTGGGCGAGGCGGGCCTGGGCGAGGCGGGGCTGGGCGAGGCGGGTCTGGGCGAAGCGAGCCTGGGCGAGGCGGGGCTGGGTGAGGCAGGGCTGGGCGAGGCGGGGCTGGGCAAAGCGGGCCTGGGCGAGGCGGGGCTGGGCGAGGCGGGCCTGGGCGAGGCGGGGCTGGGCGAGGCGGGGCTGAGCGAAGCGAGCCTGGGCGAGGCGGGGCTGGGTGAGGCAGGGCTGGGCGAGGCGGGGCTGGGCGAGGCGGGGCTGGGCGAAGCGAGCCTGGGCGAGGCGGGGGCTGGGCGAGGCGGGGCTGGGCGAGGCGGGGCTGGGCGAGGCGGGGGCTGGGCGAAGCGTGCCTGGGCGAGGCGGGGCTGGGTGAGGCAGGGCTGGGCGAGGCGGGGCAGGGCGGGGCGAGGCGGGCTTGGGCGAGGCGGGGCTGGGCGAGGCGTGGCGAGCCGTGAGCGAAGCCATGTTGTTTCCGCTCGTTACGCCCCAACGCGGCGGCCTGTCCCGCGAGGGGAAGGGAGGGGAAGGGGCGGGGAGGGGCGGGGTGGGGCGGATGGGTTATGTATTCATTAGGACGTGCGATTGATAACGGAAAACCTATTTATATGCTAATTCGCGGGGGGCGGTGGGGGGCTCCGGAAGGAGCAGACGGCGGCGGCGGCGGCGGCTGGAAGAGGCCGCAGGTGGCGCGTCCTGGCGGAGCGCGGGCGAAACAATCGTAAGTGCCTCTCGGCGCAACCGCTCCACCCGCGCTCAAGGGGCCATTAAAGGCCCTCGCACTGCGAAGCCTTGCGCACATTTGCACGGCCAGCCAACGGGGATGTCCTGGCGATGTCAAACAATATTTTTTTAAATTGCTTTTTTTTTTTTACTTTTCAAAACATTGTTATTTGTTAATTATAGTTTACGTCCGAAAATATATAAAATTTTCTTATTTCATTGTTGTTCCTGTAATTATGAACAAAAACAACTAAACAGTGATTTTTATGGCGTAAAATGTGCTTTGGCTTATTCACAGGAGACTCCATTTTATTCTTTGTTTCTAGGTTTTGGTAAGTAGGAAATTGAAAGAAACTATATTATTTTACATATATCCTTTTTTTGTATAGGTGTGTTGACGATCTTTTTATTATTATTCACAGGGTCGATTTTCAACGTCTTTTAACTCAATACTTGTATAATCACGCATTACAATATATCACACAAAGAGTATCTGATATTTGAGTAGCGAAATATTGTCTATAAAGATTTTCATCAAATATGTGCAAAAATAACCTTCACCTGCATAAATTGTTTCACCTATAAAAATAAATAGAATTGATTTCTTAATATTTAAAAGATACTTCATGATTCAAATTTTTTGTTTATTTTACTTATTTATCGTCAAAAAGCAGTAAACAGCTGTCCGGGTCTGAGCTGAGAGAGAAATACAGTTTACTCACATTTTCTTGAGCTCCAGAAACCCTAACACTCTTATTTGATTAATATTGTTTTAATTATTGCTACTTGCTCGGTATTGCTGCCTTCCAATGCTTTCATTCAGCTGTTGTTGAATTATTATATAAGGTACCAACACGCATGGTTAGCAACAGAAAAAGAAACGTTCACTCCCATGTAATAGAAAACCTATTTGCATCGTCAAAGGAACAATAGAATTTATGTTACAGACGTTTTGTTTAAACAGCATATTTTTTACTTTCTCGCCTTGCGAATACTTTGTAAGAAGCGAAAGTTATGTAATCGTGAGCCGGAAAAGGCGAATTTTTTGACTGGTTGAGGGGCGAGATTCGAGTTTCGACATTGGCTATTTTCGGCCTCAACTGTGTTGGACCATACCACTGCCCGCATGAAAATTTTAGAGGATCGTCCTCTTAAGGTGATTCGGTCGCTTTAATGCTTTCCTCCTATCTAGGAGGATGTTGGCGGACACAACGGGCGAAAGACTGCCTGTGCTCTTTCTTTCCCCATTCGGATCACACGTTCTTTCTAGAGTCCGGTGTCGTGCTGATCCCACATTTCTCCTTGGCCCATGCCAGAGGACACAACTCCGACAGACGTGAGAGTAGGTGTATGTCAAAACAAATGTCAAAGTCAAATTATTTATCTATCCATCAACCGATCTATCCACCCATCCATCCACCCATTCATTCATTCACCCTTCTATCTATCCACCCAACCATCTACCTATATCTATCCACCTATCTACTTATCTATCCACCTATCTATTTATCGATCCATCTATCTATCCACCTATCTATTTATCTACCCATCTATCTATCTATCCACCCATCCATTTATCCAGCCAGTCAGCCAGCCAGAGAGACAGACAGACTGACGGACAGACAGACAGACAGACTGACAGACAGACTGACAGACAGACTGACAGACTGACAGACAGACTGACTGACTGACAGACTGACTGACAGACAGACTGGCAGACAGACTGACAGACAGATTGACTGACTGACAGACTGACAGACTGACTGACAGCTAGCCAGCCAGTCAGCCAGATATCCGATAATTGGGTTTAAGGGCTCCTTAACCGCTAATACCAACGAGGTCCATGAATGATGATCTAATGAGATGAAAGCGAGAATGTTTCTAGGTCGATAGTGAAATGTATGGAAAAGGAAATGAGGGAACCCCAGGAAAACGTTCGGAGAGCTCGCTTCTTCCACCATAAATTCCACAAGAAATTTTCGGAGATCGAAGCTGAATTTCCAACGGTAGAAGGCGTAAGCACAAGCCATTCCGTAACAAACCCGTCTCCCTCAAACCAAACAAAGGTCCTCGAGTCAAAGCACGAAGAAGACGAGACGTCGACTCCATACTCTAAAGGCCCATTCAAAAGGCAGACGTAAACATAAGCATAACGCATAGACATATACTTTGATATAAGTGATAGACTGAAGTATTCACAATGTCCAACATAAGCGTAAGCAAAGATTTTCTATTTTCTGTGGGCCATTCTAGTTACTATTGGTTGTATGCCAGAATCTATATTTGATATATATTGAAATTTTGTAAAATGTATGTACTGTGGCACAACAGCTCTTTACGAGCCAAGGCCTACCGGCGGCGTCTCTGCCTTGTGGCCATGGGTTGGTTGAGGTTAGGTATTTTAATTTCATTAAAAATTTAAACTAAATGGCACTCCTATGAATATTACAACGAAACTAAACAAAAAAAGATCGTACGCTACAAAACAACGCAGAAAACCGTCGAAAATCAACCAAGCAATTTGGAAAACAAGGCTTTTGTTCGATCTATCGACTTCGATCCTATTTCGATACTCGATTTTGAGTTAAACGTACTGTGATTGGTTCATTTCTTATTTCTGGCATAAGCATAAGCACAGAAGCTTGATGCTTGCAAGCTTTTAAGTTAACATCTTGTGTGTTGTGGTTATGCGAAGGCATTGTGAATGCGTCCGCTTATGGACGTAGTCCTAACTTTTATGTTAACGCCACGCTTATGTTTATGTTTGCACTGTGAATGGGCCTTAACATGTTTGCAGTTTTGTAACAGATGGTCAATTCCAATCTTCGCCTGAAAACGTTTAAACGCCAGCCTATCATTATAGCTGTGTGAGGTCCCACTTGATCATTCCTTCACGTACTATTTGGCGTCACACATATCAACTTCGATTCCACGGAAACAGGTATATCTCTTGCACGAAGGTCACCGACAAGAAGATTTACAGCATCCATTAAAAACACGCAAAATTACACTCTACGTACTGCGTGATACGTCACGCAAGACAGAAAGCGGGAATTTCGGGATTTTGAAACAGATGTCTGGAGGCGACAAAAATCACGAGCCTCTATGATTACACCGTACGTAATAAATCGAGGTCTGTCCAATTAAGTTTCCACCACAATTAGATAACTGGGTGCCAATAGGAAATATTTAATTATTTCTGACAAACATAATTCGCCCTTCCTCATTTCGGAGGGGGGGGGGAGTACGTTTCAAAATTTACGAACCAGTAGACACGGTGAGGGTTTTCTCGTCGTGTAATGCCTCGATCTCGCAAGTTGTTGGGAGAGGACGAACTGGTTATCGGATCTGGTTATTAAAACGGGTTGTTATGTGCGGCCTCGCGTTTGCCGGGAACGCGAACGGGTCTAGTGCACCCCTCTTCATCGTCGCGTACCGGAAGAACGGCATCTGCTGAAAAACGAAAGACCCAGGAATGCAAACCTGCGATGCGGGGTATTCGTGCTATTTCCATTGTATGGGTGCATGTAGTGCGTGTAGAGTTGATGTACACTGTTCAACAAAAGTTAAGACACACTCACGTAAAAGAGGTGACCCGTTACGGGGCCAGCGTATCACCTATAGTTACCGAGGTTCGAAACCCGATCTCTCAAAGTGAAATTTGCTAAGAAAAAGCAGATTCGTGGCGTTTTCCAGGTTTTCCTGTTTCCCTGTCTCTCCTTCCACCATTATTCCCCTCTTGTAAATGATATTATTACCCATCCCATCTTCTCTTTCACTAAAACCATATCATGTATGGCCGAAAAGTTTAGGGACATAGAATCATGATTAGTATGATGGTCATGATAGGCATCGTAACATCTTTGTCCTAAAAATATTTAAATATGCTTTTAAATATGCATATGCATTCATGACATAAAATTCTGAAAATGTACTTAAATATGCAATTAAAATTATCAATATTTAATTTCCTATACAAACCTTTCTTGATAAAACTCAGAAGAGGCATGATTGAAATGAAAAGTTATATTTTGGGATAACATAATATTACCTAGTTTAATTTGCGGGGGAAAGAATTAAAGTAAGTATGCACTTTAGTGTCCTTAATGTTGTACATTTTATGTCGTTTCATTTTTCTGTCTGGTTTAAAAAATATAGCACTTGTGTAAATGTAGGATAATTTATTGATATATCATCTACAAAAAAAAAAAAGGCAAACTATGATAAGTTCTTTCTAATCAATGAACACTCAAATAAATAGACTCTATAAAAACATGAAACATTTTACAGAAAAAGTCTATTTTAACGAAATATGCAAAATATGCTGCTATAATTACACAATATGCACCAACAGGAAAAGTCGGCCAAATATGCACAAATTTGCACTAACATATTAATCTATAAAGCATCATATTCTAACCAAATGTCAAGAAATTTCACTCAGAAGTTCATTGAAGCAACGGAAAAAATATGCAAAATCGTAGAAACCGGCTTCCTAATTATCACTCAGAGACAGGAAAACACACTCCACCATCGTCCCCCCGTCCCTGCATCTCAGACAGGAAATTGTGGAGATATAACGCAAAACTGTCTGTTTCGTTAGCAAGAATATGGTCATCCGGTTCTCCATTCTTGTCCGATGTAACAGTTATCACCGGCCATAATCTTTCGTGGATCATTTTGAAGAGAACAGGAAACACAATGACAAATATTAGGAGAAAATGTATTTATTTATTTGGTCAAAAAACAGTAAAAACTGTATATGACGTATGGGGGAAGAGATTTTTTGTGCACATTTTCTTGACGCCCAGAAAAAAAGCAAAATTAGCAACATTTGAAAATCTGGAAAAATAATTTAGAACAATTATTATTTTAGAAAAATACAAATTAGAGAACTGTTTGTTCCCGAGTTGTAGAAAATCAATATCAACGGTAAACGAACTGCTGATTTCATTTTTCTGCATTGGTAACAAAATAGTAACGAACATAGTTCTACTCCTATCACTACAAGCAAAAGGAAGTGCTCAACAAAACGTGCGCACAGTGAAACTACATTTACGTCTAGAACCAAAACAAGGGGCCATCTCAGCATTTGCTCAATGGATCAGGGAAACTAGACAAAAACCTGATCGAGATGGGGGTCATTGACCCGGAAATTAGTATGTTGTTAAAATGAGTTCCCGGGGAAAACTTTAAGCATACTTGTAGTAGCATTGATTGTAAGATACTGAACAGGAAAAAAAATGTGTAAAGACCACTGCAAGTTGGGAAGAAATACACTGTCTGATTTCACACTTAACAAAATTTGCAAACATGAATTTGTTTTCCTTTACATACTACCTTTTTTGCTGTCAAAGGTGTATTCAGAGAACAATTTAATTGCTGAAATACACTTTCAAAAAAATACTCAAACTAGTGAACATAAAAGGTGAACATTTTTATTAGAGCTCACTACTTTTTTCTTTTTGTATTAGGAAAAAAAATCATACATCAAAAAGGTAATTGAAAACGTTATTAATTAAAAAACGTTTCTTAAATAATCAATTTTTCCAAAACCCAAAAAATTGTCACTTCTAAAGAGTCCTAACACCAAGTAAACAAGAAGACAAATTAGCATTTTCCAAAAAAATCACAAAACAATTAACTAAGAATTTCCTTTTTCCTGAAAGAACGACAGCGACTCGCATCCACACTGAAAAGTGCTTGAGACATCAGACAGGTTGACAGTAGGGATGCAACATCGATGTCGGTGTTTTCAAAACATGTGTCTATAAAATATCGATGTTTTAAACATCGATGTTTTGAAGCCGATGTTTTAAAGCGGATGTTTTTACTTTTCAACATTTTGTTCGAGGATGAAAAATTCCCATAATCGCAGTTGTGTACAAGTTAAAACATGAAATAACTCATGGTACCACTGTCTGTTATGTGTCGGAACCAAACGAATGCGTTTTCCTTCATGGAACAGACAAATACCTTGCTGGAGGTAATCCTCATGCCATAATATTTTCTTCGTATTTAACATATGGGGAGGCGTTTTAACTTTGCTTTCATTTAAATTTTAATTTTAAATAAATATGCACCTGCTACTGTCAAATTAAATTTTGTTGGGCACGAATTTAATGTTAGAGGCTACAAGGAAGTTTGTGCACGCCATAGCGGACAGCACTATCGATCTTCTGCGCATGCGCAGATGCAGTAAATTTATGCGAAACTTAAACTGCGCATACGCAGAAGATCGATAGCGCTTTAACGTCCGAAGTGGCACAAACTCCCTACTGAATCAACTTTTAAACATCGATTCGAAACTGGATCACACTTCGATTGTCTGTTATTTCTGTTCGAAAATTCAGTATCATTTTATTATAGACAATCACTCATTATTAATTGATTCTGTATGGAATTTTTATGAAGAGTCAATTAAAAACTACACAGGGTATATAAGAAGGTGGGTATTTAAAATTATTTAAAGGAAATATTTGTTCTTGTTAAAATAACACGTGTAATCTTGATAAAACTTGAAAACATTGCAACGTTTTGCGGCCCAATTTTCAGTTGCTTCTTCAGGCAATTGTGCCTGGAAAACAAATTATTCCGATCACAACTGCGAAAATCTTCTAGTCAGACCATGCAACATAAATACAAAGTTCAAATGTACTGATTCTTACCTTGGGAAGGATGTTATTCATTAACCATTTTGAAAACAAGCAGTAAAATTATATTACAGACCATCTTAGGCTAATTGATTGTAAATGCACATTGATTTGTGCAAGTCGTATTTTCTCATAAGGGACCCGAAGACCCTTGTCAATAACCGATGTTACAGGGAGAGATGGCTCAGTGCATCAACCTAATGTCACTGTAGTCCCTCTGACCGGGAGGTCCTAGGTTCGAGTCCCGATGGCGGCAGGATTTTCGACACTAGCTTGTCAGCTAGGTCGAATTCAGTCGCTGTCTGGAGGAGAATTCTAGCGGCCGGCTGCTCTGACCGGTAGTTTCCGTGGTTTCTCCGATCAACACCAGGCGAATGCCGGAGCAGTACCCTAACAAACGGGCCACGAACCGCGTGCGATCATTCCTTCCTTGTCCTATCTTTTCCTCTTACACTAACATGCACTACACTACCACGCATGGCGGGAGACCGGTCGGGAACCTACAGCTTGTCCCGGCTGGGGCGGTGCCCCGCTGATGGGAGATACCTGGTTGAGAGGAAAACCCGCTAGTCGACGGTAGGTCGGCGCCAGATCTCGCCATCCAGCGGGGAAAAGCTCATCGCCACCTCCCGAGAATAACACTCACTACACTTACGGGACTAATGATCCAATTAGTTGACGCGCCCGGAAACATCAATCAATCAATAACCGATGTTTGCCAACATCGATGTTTCGTTGTGGATGTCGCATCGTTCCCAAGCTTCCAGTCGTCGCACGACGCATCGCCTGTCGAAAGAGTCGCCGCGACCGGCGACACCTAATTCGATTACATCCACGTCCAACAGGTTGGCGGCGCCGGGGACTTGTCGCTCGCCTCGCAAGCGACGCGACGTGCGGCGAACTCGCTCGCTTCCAAGTTCGCCTCGACTGAGATGGCTCCGGGCAACAGCCATTTCCGCTGCAAAGTTTCTGGACAGGAGATCCTACGATGCGAATCCCGATGGTGGCTGATTTTCGACACCAGCAATGTAGCAAAGCTTGGTCGATTGACCGAATGATTGTTTCGGACACGTCAACAACTGAGATCATTAGCCTCGTAAGTGTAGTGCTTGTTTTTTCCTCGGGAGGTGACGGCGATCTTTCCTCGCTGGATGGCGAGATCCGGTGCCGACCTACTGTCGACTAGAAGGGTTTCCCCAACGAGGTATCTCCGACCAACGGGGAACAGTCCCAGCCGGGACAAGCACTAAGCTCCCGACTGGACTCCCAGCATGTGTGTGTAAGGGGTGAGGATAGGACAAGGAAGAGGAAGTTACTGCTCCAGCATTCGCGTGGTGTTGAACCGAGAAACCACGGAAAACTACCGATCAGAGCCGGTCGCTAGAATTCTCGCCCAGACAGCGACTGAATTAGACTTAGCTGACAAGCTAGTGTCGAAAATCCCGCCGCCGTCGGGACTCGAAGGACCTCCCGGTCAGAGGGACTGCTAAGCTTGGTCGAATTCAGCCTGTCTCCGGAAGAGAATTCTAGTGGTCGGTTGTTCTGATAGGTAGATTTCCATGGTTTCAAATTCAATTCAATTTAATGATGCCTTATTTTCCATGGCGAAGTTCAGGCCATGAGGCCTGCTCTTTCGTCTGATCATGCAAATTCCGCTACGCTCCTTTCGTCGTCTGGCAGAGCAAGGAAGTATCCTTCGGGTG
The DNA here is from genome assembly GCA_031308135.1 of Acheta domesticus. Taxonomy (NCBI): domain Eukaryota; kingdom Metazoa; phylum Arthropoda; class Insecta; order Orthoptera; family Gryllidae; genus Acheta; species Acheta domesticus. Next base: position 26,873,127 of record JAHLJT010002630.1, read on the forward strand.
ATGAAACAGGCGTTTTGAATTCTGCTGAGAGGTTTCATTTGGGCTTGAGGATCTTTTACAAGCAGTAAAACCACAACATGGGACAGCCGGCTTTACTTTCTCCTCGGAAGGAAGGCATACGAAGGAATTTTTCGCCCTTAAAAATCCACGGCTTCGATTTGAACCCGCTAACTTGGGTATAACAGTCCTACACGCTAACCGTTACACCACCAAATTCGCTGGTTTCTCTTATCAATATCTGACGATTTCCGGATCAACACTTTTAACAAACGAGTCAAGGACCCGCATGCGATCTTTCTTTCCTCATCCTTGTTCCTCCTCTCCCCTTGCACACACACACACTCCCATGCACTACCTCGTAAAATGGGAGACGGGTGAAGAACTTAGAGCTTGTCCCATCTGGAGGGGGGTCGCTGGGGAAGATATCGGGAAGAGGAAAACTACACAAATTGACGTGTAGGTCCGCGTCGTATCTCATGAATCAGCGGGGAGGGAAAACTTCCATCTTCCAATTAATAGCATGCACTCATGAGCCTAAGATCCAAAGAACTTAATAGGCCGGGAATACTCACTTGAGAGTTTGCAGAATGTTTCGTGCACTGATCTGCTGTTATGAACTGTTCTTCACGTAAGAAAAATTTGTGTATCTCGTGAATTGATCCTGAAGCACTTTTTTTTTTGAGAAGCGAATTCTATATACCGAATTACAACTTAAGGTATGTTCCATAGAGGTATTTATTGGTGAACTGTTTTTTTCATACACTTTTGTACGCAATTCGTTCGTCTTCTACTTATTTTTATTATTATTTAGCGAATTCAGAGAAGTAACAATAATGTTGTTTCAGCCTTTGAACTGTGACTTTTTGACTCCTGAACGTGATTCTTTTCGCATAGCCTACTTAACGCAAGCATTTATCAAGTGGTGTAAGATGCTGTTTTCATCATTAAAAATGTATGACCTAGCCTCATCATGTACTACAATGTATTACACAGAAACAAAACAATTTTTTCTCTTGTATAAATATCTATGCCGAAAACGCCTCTTGCTCCAGTTCGTGTCATCTACGCGGCAGCTGGGAGTTAGATAGAGGGACAGCTATTATTAGTTATGTATTTTTAAATAAATTTAAAATGTTACAAACACGTCCAAAATTTGAGCTGGTAATTGTGCAAGCTTAACATATTTTTCTAATTAAGAAATCAAGAAATTGTAATATGAATTACAGAGATTTTTTTCTGTGAACTTAAGAAAAACTTTCCTCAATATATCATTGACACACTATATCGCCTGAGGACTTCACTCTCATGAGAAGTAGAGCTTGATAGCCTTTGATACTCAAACGTTTTGCTTAGAAAAGGATAACGTCTTTCTTTCAATTTACTATTATCGCATAGCATTACGTTTTAACGGTTCAATTGTAGAAATATAGTTGGCTTCCTTTTTCAATTATTATCATCTTTTTCACGTAATATCACAGAATCAACTAATAAAACAAGTCAACCGATTTTCGCTCACTCCAGACTGCTTAAAACTGTAACCGGTTCCTGACCAGAAGCAATCCCTGTACCCTACCTACTTGAAATCCACACTTTACGAAAGAAGTTTGTCCTTCAGCAGAGAAATTTAATTACTGCATATTACAGAATACGTAATTAAACATCTAAAATCCAATTAAAATGATAATATTAATTAGATCGAAGAAACTGCACATTCTGGAGCTGAACATGTTAAAAAAGTGATTAACATACTTTAAGAAAATAAATGGGCGGATTGAGCAAACAAAATAATAAAAATGAATTAAAATGCTTAATCCAGTTGCAAGGATTTTTTACTGTTGCGATAAGAACACGGCACTCATAAATGCGCTTGGATTCATGTAAACTCACAAACTTTCATACTAACGAGAACGCTATTTGCATGTAAAATATATTTTCCATTCAACATTTTTCTTTTAGGGGAAATTAAAGTGGGGGAAACAGAGGTCCTCTGACTAATTCAAGTGGAATTGTACACTTTCCAATTTTAATTCAATTTTACCTTTAATTCATCCACATCGTTTATAAACAATAAAGTTGTGCACTCAGTTGATTTATAAAGATTTGAATGACTGTTCCCCTCACGAAATTGAAACCAATACTGTTTAAGAATATATACGATATTGGCAAATCAGGGCAGTGATTCACAGAATAATTATTAGTTTTCTTATCGATTTTTTCTAGCACCTCCTCCTTAGCGTCCAATCATTAGCTGATATTCATCCATCTTAGGAGGCTGTATGTGTGATCCATCTCTTTATTCACATCTAAGCGCGCTTTTCCATTGTCTTATTCAAACAGTGTACGAAATGGCGAAAAAATTTAGTCACGCAACCTCACAACAAATAAATGAAATTATTCAACATGCTACTCTAGATTAGCGTGTTGTGGGAAGTGAGGAAAACACATGCATTACACTTACGGGACTAATGACCGTAGCCTTGAACTCGTTCGAAATCACATCACAAGTAATCAAATCCAATCACAAGTAAACAATACATGAGACGAGATTCGAACCCGCGACCTTCCGAACCGAGGATGCTATGGTTGTCCGTCTTCACGACTTCTGCTGCCCTGGTCAACTAGACTTTCAGGAAATATGCAAGTGATCGTATGTAATTTCGTCACGCGACCAGTGATCCGATGTGGGTTGGGACAGTGGAACAATCCGCAAGAGCATTACGAGGATTTAAAAACAGCTACACTCTTTCGACCTTTTTGTTTTAAAGGGGAACTGGCGATAACGTCTCAGCGTGCGCATGCAGAAACTCACTACAAAAATCAGAAATCCGCTACGAATCCACAACCCACAACTGGCAAACAGTGGCAAATCCACAGACCGAACTTACAACGAAAATGTCGAAATAAACAAGCTCTTTAACCTTCCAGCGGGCGCGTGTAAAATGTTCACACCAGCAGGCGCGTGTCGTAAATTTTACGACATTCAATGACTCTTCAAAAACTCAAAGAAATTGTAGAACAATGGAATTTTATGTCGCATTATAATATCTAAGAATGATATTTACTACCAAAAAACATATCCGTTGGTAAACGTAAGTATTTAATATCAAAAAAATCTTGTTCCGATCGAGTATTGTTCTGATGCTCGTCTATATTTGCAACATTCGTTTACTGTCACTGTCACTATCCAAGTCGTGATCTTCCTCCGATCAGGACAGCTCTTGCAGAATATTCTGATTTTCGTTCACATGAATTCTTTATCTGGACATTTTACAGAAAATTTCGATTATGCCAAATTATTATGCAATATTTTAGAACAACTGCCGGCGCGCAGCGTAAAGTTTACGTCACTATGCACTTATCCCAAATAGAGCGTTACAAAAACTGAATATAGCGTGCAAACTAAACAGTGGCTGCAGGAATGCGTCACTAAAGATACCTGCAAGGAATACCAAGAACTCAGAAGTCTTTGACACCAATGAGTTGAGAGCAAAACAAAAAAAAATCTGCTGTTGTCGTAAAATTTACGACAGTGCGCCCGCTGGAAGGTTAATGGATCATTTTTACCTTCAAATAAAATACAGGAACTCATTTTCAATCATCTTGAAAACTAAAAACTTAGGAACATATTTATTCAATAATCAAATACTTCCAGAAATATGGGCTGAGAATCCCAGAATAGATTATTCACGTTTGTTCACAGGAAAGTATTTGTAGGTTGAGCCCTATTCGAAAGACTATTCAGTTTATTAGCATCACCGATTCCAAAATTCTCCATCGACTTTGAACCGATTCGGGTGAGTGGTTGACAATGAAATTACACAGGTAATCAATATACAATAACAATACGTTCTACATAAAAAATAGAGATTGGATTTGTATAACATAATTTTGTTGCTAAGTATTCTTGGGAAATAATATACTCTATTTCAGGCAGAGTGAATACACAAGCATTTCTATCCAGGGCACACGGTATATACAGTTCAAATAAAATTTCAAAAAAATTCTCGCAAGGTTTCAAACAAATCATTTCTTAGAGGCGGTGATTAAAAACTGAAGAATAGAAAATGGTTACTTTACAACAACTATCAAAAGCTCAGTATTTTTAGTTTATAATAACCTGTTTAAAGTATAAAATTTCGCGAGGATACGATCGTATAAAAGTTAAAATAATTTCAGACACTGTTTAGAGATGAAATTCTCATTATTATTACTTACGACAATATTACTTATCTTAAACGATAGTCCCTGTTCTATCCCCAAACTTCTTGTTAGCAGTTTTTCATAATCACGTATAATGCGAGAATGATATTCAACAAACTGAGAGTGAGCAGGGTAACAGAGAACTTTGAACAGAGAACAAACTTTTTTCAACGAACAAAAATACTATGAAATATCACTGAAAACAAAATACGCATTCATCACAAATGTGAAACAAATTGTCTCTAAAAAACAGCAAGTCAGTATGACAATCCAAGTTTGCGAGCAAAGGGCATTAATCATTAAAAGAATTTTATGAACATTTAATGGGATATGCATTCTAAAACACAACGAGCACGTATCTCCATGGAGCTGTTAACATTTAAGTGAATATTTTTACAAAAAAGATAATTGCTGATTTATGGGTATCATTAGTTACTGCACGAGCTATGAATTTGTAATTTAATTAATATTATGATAAAGCTTTGAGATGTTAATTGTATTGTAGGATTAGATACCCTGTTATTTGTCATGTAAATGAATGGTCTTGAGCCTTGAATATGCAAATGGGTGTTCTTTGCCTTCGCTCTACCAAGTCGTGTGTGGCTTTTGCTGCCGTCACGTGTTAAAAGACGTGTGGCTTTCTCCACAGATTTCACGATACAAAAATCCTTTTACGCACAATAATTAACCATTCTGCTAATTTCTAAAGAATGAAATATTTTGTAACCGATTTACAGGAAATTCTCAACTGTCGTTCAACCATCTATTAGAACCAATTATCCACTCAAAAACAAAACACAAACAGGGGTTGGTTTCTGGACTGTACGCAACGGAACGGCAATCTGGTGCCTCGGGAACGAAACTGGCAAAATATTCTGTTATTATTATTATTATTATTATTATTATTATTATTATTATTATTATTATTACATTCACATAGAGTTGCTGAGGCTAATTGTGATTAAGTAAGATTTATATTTTTTTAATATATAATAAATATATAACTACAGTAAATTACACGAATTCAAAGGATATCATATCGTTTTCTAGAGGGTCGATAGAGCATTGTCAAATGGACGGTGTTGTGCATCAACCGGCTAAGCGCCATTTTTGAAAAAATGAGATATGGACGCCATCAGTTGCATTGGATCATGTTCTAAGTGTACGCAAAATTTTCGCGTCAAATCTGTAAAAACAACCATATAATTAATGAAAAATGTAAACGCCATCAGTCACATCAGTGATTTGATGTTCCGCAACCGGTTATAAACCTAGATCTTCAAATCTGCTTTTCTTAATTTCACATTATGCAGGTAAGCGCCAGATATTCCACTCATGTTTGTGTTGTTTGGCGCTTAAAATGAATGAAATAATTAATTTACAGTCTTTAGAGCTGAAAATACAATAAAACCTTTGAATTATCTAAAAAACGACTGTCTCAAAAACGATTATCTCAAAACTTGTATGATCGCTAGACATCGGATATATAGGCACTAAAAAATCGTCTTTTAGGCGCCTAAAAAGGCACTGAAAATATCAAGAATAAGGAGAAAAAAGGCACTGTAATTTACATTCACAATAAAATTAAAAATTATTTGTAAAACTCCATACATATTTACAACTCTTTATTCTTAATAGTTTCCATTGCACTATATGACCAGTAACTTTTCAAAGATCGCAATTTCAAATCTGCAACGATTGGGAGACAAAATCAGTTTGAATACAGAAAAGGATTTCTGAACACTTACTGATGTGTCTGGCATATATTTTAGAAGTCCAACTTTAGAAACATTAAAACCTTCTGGGTATTTACATTTATTTCCACTCAAAAGGTGCCCTCGGTGTATTGTCAATCGACCATTTTTTCAGAACATGACTAGCATTTATGAAATAGGGAAATGGAGAAAAATATGTTGGTATACTTTCAGGAATTCTCTCGTATTTCAATATACAAATACGTGAATTGAAGCTTTCGTAATGAATGATCAGGTTGGACCATGGCCGATTTTGTGATATCTTAGCACTGTATATAGAAATAATACATAAAAGACAAAAGTGCAATAATTCTAAAGAAAACATTTATGCAAAAAAAGGCGTGTATGCTAAAATAAGCAAAAATAAGCATTATAAAACTTGGTCATATGTCACCATTTGCCATGATTCGTGCACATATATCGTCACCCTTTAAATAAGTTCGCTAGAAAACAATAAGCATTTCGCTAACATCCGATGTCTAATGATCGCATAGCCGGTTGATGCACAACACCGCCCAAATGGGGGATTCTAGGTCTTGGGGCGTCTCAGGACCGAAGTGAGCCGAGCGTTGTCGCAGGCGTTCCGCTTTGTCGCGTCTGCCGGCCAGGGAGCGCCGGCGCTGGACCAGAGGACCGCCCCCGGGGACGAACCCCGGCCCTGACCCCGGCGCAAAGCAGAAATAGCGCGCGGAAGGTCAGACGGCGCCCAGCGGCCCACAGGCTTGCCAACCGGGGCGGTTCACCCTCCAATGGCAGATTTTTGCTGATGCGGGGTTGGCAAAACAAAGTGAGGAGGAAGCGTTTTCAAATAGTTTTGTTATTTCATTTTTATACTACATCTTGTCATAGCTTTAATTACTTTATCAATCTATCATCATTTCTACTAGGGTTTATCTGCTTTTTTTTTCGAATCTTAATTCTAAGGATCCGAAAAGGGCTCTCTTTCAAAACTATGTTATTGACTTGTAAGTACACTTCAATATGGCGATCAAATATATTTACAGTTAATTTGAAGAACGTGTTTTTAATTATCATCTTATTGGTAAGCAATTTATAAAAACATTTTAACCTAATTGTTATGTTTTGTTTTAGTACTCTTTGGCTCCTGTAAAAGAAAAATCATTAATATCAGATTTGTAGACTTTAACCAACATAATCGATGACATTCGTTAAATTTCGGGCTGAAGACTTTAAATGATTTAACCAACTAGAAGAATTGCGTACTCCTACGCCTTCAATCCAAACTACATAGGAAAAAGTAGTAAGATCTACATTGCTACGTTAAAAGATTGTGTAATCATTGATGAAAGGCACCTCCTATGTATCTTGATTGTAGAATTTTTGTAAAAATGTTCAATGTTGGTAAAATGGTGGTAAAAAATCACTATGATGTGTTGGGGAAATACTTTTTACTGAAACGCGCGTATGTGGAATATTGTTAAACTTCATTTGAGGGAAAAGGCACTCAATAAACCGAGCATGGCTGGTGATGCATATGGTAGGGTCTCCACGTGTGAAGATGACCAAGGGTTGGTTTCAGGGGCGGCTCCACGAAGCCTTACAGTTGGATGTCTTCGGCCGATGTCAGATTTTCCACATTAGCTGAGAAGCTGCGCCGCACAAGACTCAGGCAATAGAGTGAGAGAGAGAGAGAGACGAGATGAGATGAGAGAGAGACGAGATGAGATGAGAGAGAGACGAGATGAGAGAGAGAGAGACGAGATGAGAGAGAGAGAGAGACGAGATGAGAGAGAAACGAGATAGGGAGAAAGATGAGATAGAGAGAAAGATGAGATAGAGAAAAACATGAGATAGAGAGAAAGATGAAATAGAGAGAAAGATGAGAGATATAAGACAAAGAGAGATGAAAGGGAAAAAGAGATATGGGAGAGTGATGAGACCCAAAGAGAAGAGAGCCCGAGAAAGGCGGAGAGAGCCAAAGAGAGAGGAGAGTCAGAGAAAGAGACAAGGAGTCAGACAGAGAAGCAGAAAGAGAAGGGAGTATTAAAGAGAAACTTAATATCCGGTAGAGGCAACTGCCTAACGGGCGATGCGCCAAAGAGCCATCCTATTAATTCCATTAGCACTTTTTTCTCGTCAACCGGAGACCTACGCCGCCGGCCCCCGACGCACTCGCTGCGATAACCCAAGGGAAAGGGAGGGAGAGACAGACAGACAGAGGCAGGGAGAGAGGGTGGCAGGGAGAGAGGCAAGGGGAGAGTGACGGAGAGAGAGAGGGAAAGAAGTTCAGATACAGAGAGAGACGGAGATGAGGGAAGAGACTAAGAGATGACGAGAAAGAGAAGGAAGAAGAGGCCCACAGAGAGAGAGGGGGGCAGGGAGACAGGGTGGCAGGGAGAGAGAGGCAAGGGGTGAGTAACGGGGAGAGTAAGAGGGAAAGACAGGAAGAAAGAAAGACAGAAACAGAGACAGAGAAAATGAAGAGAAAGACAAGGAAAAAGAGACCCACAGAGAGAGGGAGAGAGAGAGGGGCAGAGAGACAGGGTGGGAGGGAAAGAGAGGAGAGGGGTGAGTGACGGGGAGAGAGAGGGGGGAAAGACAGGAAGAAAGAAACACAGAAACAGAGAGAGAGGGGGATGAGGGAAGAGAGAAAAAGAAAATGAAGAGAAAGAGAAGATCCCCAGAGAGAGGCAGAAGGAAACTATTCCGAGAGCGGAAGAGGCCGGAGCCTACCCGCGCGCCAACGAAGAGGACGGAGCAGAATTCCATTAGCGGCGCCGCGAGCCGGAACCCAACGCGCCTCGCGAACCCGTTCCTCTCTGGCGAAGAGGAGGGAGGGGGGCGCAGGTGGGAACCGGTACGGCGCGGCGCCCGCCCAGTCGCCACGCACAGGGCCCTGGAACGGGTTCAACCACGCGCCACGCACTCCATTTGTCAATGTCTTCCGTTCCATCACTTTGTTGGTATATACTGATCCATTGTTTATACTGATCCTTATATTAAGGTCAACCTAGGGTAATAAAGGACAAAAGGAACTGGAAACTTTGCGATTCTGATATTAACGTGGATCGATAAATAGAAAATAACTAAACGGCTGTCATTTAAATAACCAATAATAATAAGCAATTATCGACTGTCGTTTAACAAATTTCTTACTACCATTTACTATAAGAAAAATGCAAGAAATATATTTCTTCCAATACGAGTAGCTACAATTCGTTTCGATTGTACTTAACGGATGAACTCGTACTGAAACATAACGTCCGGTAACAAAGGAAAATGTCTTGGCAGTACTCATTTCAAATTCTTTTGGTGAGCGTATCATTCACACGGGAACACTTTCTGTATTAGTTCCTTAAATAATTTTGTTATAATTGTTAGGTTTTTTTTATTTTTATTCATATCCTCCTTTATTTTTGCCGGTAGTTCAATTATTTGAAGTATAATTTCTTTAATATCCTTTGTATAATTACGTAACGCAGGAACCACGTGCTTAGGGTTTCAAGAGGTTACGACTCCAGTCTACACGGGCCTTTCAGTATTTGTTCTTCTATTTCCATCGCCATGCTTCAGACGCATATTTCCATAATATTTACTCTTAATAAAGCCATTAAATATTAGTAGTCGTTTTGAAAGAAGGCTGACTGGACGTCACGATTGCCTTGAATAGGACATAGCCGAGTAAATATCCCTACCTTTCGTTGCGAAGTTTGAACCTGGAATTTGTTAACTAACGTGTTTTCTAACCACGACGCTGCCACGACCCTTTGTTTGTTTATTTATTTGTTGGTTCACTCATTCGTTTATTAGTTTATTCATTTATATATTCACTTTCATTGTTGTTGTTTTTTCGCGAATCGGCCTCTATGGACCACGGAAACGTGCATTATGCACATAAAACATAGTTTGGAGGGGATTAGCATTTCTGTTGAGTCCATTTTTACATTCCAGGGTTGTTAGCCGTGGGGGTACGGAAGATGAATTGATGATAATTATGAGGGGTGAGAGGACGACACACACATTCAAGCACAAATACCCCCATGTCCGAGGCGGGACTCGAACCCGCGACCCTGCGGCTCGAGATCGCCACGGCTCTACTGGCTTAGCGATCTCGGCCACGGGGCCGTCTATTCATTGTTTTTCATTCATGTCTTTATTTATTTTTTATTAATTTATTCTTCATTCATTCATTTACTGATTCATGTATTCATTTATTAATTTCTTCATTCATGTATTTATTTATTATTATTCATTTATACATTTATTTATTTATTTTCATTTATTTATAAAGTATTCATTCATCCATTTATTTATTTATCTATTTATTGATGTATTATTTACTCATTCATCCATTTAATTATTTATTTTCATTTATTTATAAAGTATTCATTCATCCATTCATTCATTTATCTATTTATTCCTTAATTTATTTATTAATTTATGCATTCCTTCATTTATCCATTTATTTATTTATTTATTTCCTTGTCTGCTGCCTCTGTCAGCGTTTGGGCCCCGCTCCGAGCGGGTGGCGCGGAGTGCGTGGCGCGGCGCGGCGCCGGAATGCCGAGCGGTCGTGCCGCCCGGAGGAACCGGTTCCCGCAGCGGGAAGCGAAGCGAGGCGAGGCGAGGCGAACCGACTCGGCGATTGATGACTCACTCACCCGCTCACCCACTCGCGCGCGCCGCCCGCGCCCCGGCGCAGGCGCAGGCGCAGGTGGCGAGGCGCGCGGCGCCCGCGAGCCAGCCCTGCCTGCGCGTGCGGATTCTGCGCGCTGCGCTTGTAATTAACGACGCTGCGCCGGTTGATGAGAGAGAGAGAGAGAGAGAATACGTCATGTTTCCGGGCGGCGACGAATTTGGCCGTTTGTCCCGTGAGAAGAGCGCATGTGAATAGATGGAAGATGGCGCTTTTCCTGCGTTGTTGAAATCGGACAGCCGGTGCCGACCTACACGTCGGCTAGCGGAGTTTTTCCACTTCCAGGTGGAAAGTACAGTACCGCTCCAGCCTGGACAAGCCGTAGGGTTGTTTATTCATTATTTCCTGTTTCCGGGGACGTCAATTACTGAGGTCATTGGTCCCGTAAGTGTAGGGCATGTCACATTCCGAAAGTCGCGGTATCCCTCCCTTACTAGGTGACATAACACACCGAAGTACCGTCGTTTTGCGGATGTTTCTCTCTCCACATGCCCCTTGCAAAGGGCACCGCCCCAAATGGTACAAGTCCTAAGATCCAAACGTCTCCCAATTGATTACGTTGTGTTTTCAGTAGTGCCGTAGTGGTCTTGGACGTGGGGTCGCGGGTTCGAGTCCCGCCTCGGGCATGGTTCTATCTGTTCGTCCTTTCACCCCCCTATCATCAGCATATCGTATCATCATCATGTCATAACGTTACTTCCAATAGTGGTCGCTAATGACCGAGTAGTTGATGCGACCTTAAATAACAAAAAAAGGTTAAATTTAGAATGAAGAACTTTTTTTCTAGAAAATTCAGAAATTCAATATCATCACACTGTGTTTCACTGCGTTGTTCATGGTCATAGCACGCATGGTTCCGTTCTTCCTCCCTCCGTTTCAACGCAACCGGGCAAAGTATTGAGATAAACAATTTGGGGTCGTCAAGTGTGGTTTGCCGGAGTAATGAAAATGTAGCCCGTAATCTTGTTAAAGGTTTTAGATGTGGTCTTTGAGGCCTTGTAAGATGCATATCCCTGGTTTAGGCACTTCTCTACCATTCGTCTGTTGATTGAGAAAAAAATACACGAAAAACTATCAATCAGAACAGCCAACCGCTAGCGTTCTACTCTAGGCTGCGGCTACATTCAATTCATCCAACTAGCTTTCTAGCTGTACTAACTCCCAAGAATTCTAAAGTCTGCTTTTGGTTGTCGTGCGCATACTTTTATTAGCTTCATAATACTTATTTTGCGGTTTCACTAGCTGAAGCACCTGGCGTTGCCCGGAGGTATCACAATCATCTATAGCCAGGAAAAATAATTAATTATACCTAAACGCGCCATGCGCTACCATTGCCGACCCAACGAGTTGTTAGAAACACCTTTAGTACTTTCACCAACACGCTAATGTTGGTAATGAATGAATAAACATGACCTCAAATTGTCATAGATACAATGATTTTGAATTTCGCGCGCATCATCAAGTTCGTATAATCATTAACAGTTTTAGAACATCGCTTCTGAGATACTCAAAGGCCAAGACATTACGAATTAATTATTTTGCAGTGCAGTAATCACTTTATACTATGTCAAAATGTCGTGACTTCAAATACGAAAACGTAACTAGTACGATCGTTTGCCCTTTTGATGCAAATAGTAATGCTACATTTGTGTATTGTTCATATCGCTAACCTTCCATTTCTACGTATCAGGCGCAGAAACTCCGATGGATCCTCGTGGAATTTTTGGTGGACAAAGTATTCTCTCCTGTCCTTTACCTTTTATTCCAACATCACTCAATCAGTCGGCATCATACCACACGTCCCTCAAAACATTCATTTCATGAGCGGCCCAACAAACTTAAGTACCGAGGGTAAATTTAAGAACATAAATATTTAAGAACAATAAAAATTTAAGAACATAATGATCCAAATAGTTCACTAGTAAAATAAAATTGGTCTTACATTGACAAAATTCACGGGAAACAACTGTATTTTTCTCCTAATTCACTTCTTTATGTTTACGACCTATAGTACAATAATTAAATTTAAACTTTCTCTCCTTTATCGTAAGGCAAACTCCTGTACAGTCTCTAATTTGGAACTTCGGAAATTTAAATTTCTCATTTGAAAAATGTATAGCAAATACAATTCAGAGGAGAATCACGTGATTGACGTACTACATTTTCATTCAGAAAATTTAGTTCAGTGTTCCATGGATGCCAGAGATTTGGGTTTTCGATTACCTGCTGTTTGCTCACGAAGCCACAATCTTTTCTTGAGAAAACACACGCAATTTAGTTATCGTGAAATCTCGATATCGCGGTAATTACATGTCAAGTGCAAATTCATGTCTGAAAACTCCCATTACCTACCAGCAAAGTAGATTTACGAAAAATGCAAACATTCTAAAATAGAAGAAATAAAAATTATAATTTATTAAGAATGCAAGGTCCCCTGAAGTTGTCCTGTCAACGATTTTCTTTCATTAATTTCTCTGATCCAGGTGCAGGGCAGATCTAATCAATTACGTGAAGTTGAGAGAAACCTGGGAACTGGAAAGTCAAGCCTCACTGGATAGACGGGGGCATATAATTACACCGACCGAAATTAATGTTGCACTGATAGCCGTACAGTGTTTCACAAACACTGTAGATGCGAGACAAGATACAAATTAATTGAAAGAAGATCAATCTCGTTCATCCACGATTCTGATTTAAGCCCATGAATGCAGGGTACGAATCGATTAAACTTCCTTCTCAAGACACGTTGAGCCAAATGCCCAGTTGTAAGTTTGCTCGTTGCTTTCGTTCAAACGTGTTATCATTGAATTTAGTATCATCCTATTAATTAAACGCATTCTGACACACATTCTTCAATGAACGTTTCCTTCATAATTATAAACGTAGGTATTAAACACACCGAATTGAATTTATTGAATGAATCAGTCAGGATGATTACATTTTGTGTTTTACTTCTTCACAAAACTACATACTTATGTAGTAAAGAGAAAGTATTGTAATGCTGCGGTAAAAACAGACGATATTTTGACAGAACAATTAGTATTGCAGTAAATTAATTCCTCTTAACACGTGCTGTCAGAACCAACATTTTTTCGGTCATTTTTACAGAAAAATGCTTGACGGTAAACGTGTTTGTGGTCAACACTAGCGCTAAAATAGTTCAGATGAATTTTCTCCAAATCTGATATTTTTTTAATCAATCAGATTGTACACAGGTCCTGTGAGTTTGAAACGGGTATTTGGTTGCTTGGGAGTACTTCAGACGCGTTAACATTGTCATTATTTTAATTGACTTCAAATGTTTTCATTATACATTTTCATCTGATAGAACAAAGAATGCTTTATAAAACGGAGCAGGTCTAATTTTCGTTGCAATTTCTGAAATTTCGACAATTGTAAAACTTAAAAACAATGCGAGAAAGTATGCTCCGTTGTAGCACCATTATTTTAAGATCATTTTTTGCCCGCTCTCTTACAAATGGGAAAATAAACCCGAATAAACACATTACACACCCAAAAAAATACATCTGAAAAACCTTCCTCAGTAATGGTTGTAGACCAATTGAAAAATTGTAAAATTGTTCCTGATTGTGTATTAATTTTAATTAAGAGATTATGTGAAATAATTTGACATAGTGAATAATATTGATTTCTGTTTCCCGTAATTTAGGAGCCTGATGATGTAACTAAAACAAGTTACGAAACGTGTGTTCTGTGTGCAAATGTGAACAATAAAGGACATGTCTTAAATAAAATTGGATGAGTTTTATTATTAAGAAACTTTCTCAGTAATGAATGTTAATAACTAGTCTGCAGCAATTAGTTACATGTCGGAAATAAATATAACAAGAAATATTTAATAAGTACATAAATATTGAATTTAAAATTATATACGTAGAGATGATTCCAGTTTAAGGTTTTTAAGTAGAGATTATTAAGTAAATATTGTTTAAGGTAGAGCTTGTCCCGGCTGGGGCGGTGACCCGCTGCTGGGTGATATCTGGTTGGGAGGAAAACCCCGCTAGCCGAAGACGGGTAGATCGGCGCCGGATTTCATACACAGGATGATCATCTTCGCTATCCACGATACAACATGACGCTACACTTATGGGGCTAATGATCTTGGCAGTTAACACGCCCGGAATCATTATTTTTTTTGTTACTCGTTTGTTTTACGTAATTGGTTATTTGAGCCGTTGAAAGCAAAAGTGGTGTAAGTGAAAAAAATAATTTTCTGAAAATGTCGTGTAAACGAAAAGGCTGTAAAACTTTAATGCTTAGAAATAAATGACGTAAAGTGTTATGAACGTGTTAAAGAGATATTCTTTTAACTTGACATAGATATTTTGGACTGAAATATTTCTTATTAATTAAGAAATCTAGTGTTTTGTTGACTTTCACCACTTTTGCACACACCGTTTCTGAAAAATATGACTTACATTCAAATAATTGGCATGGTCGATTTTTGTCTGAGATAGTAATATGAAGGAAAAATAGGTCTTCGTCACAATATTCAGCCAAATGAGAGCAATTTTGAAGTTGCTATTTTGACCTGTGCACGTATCACTAAAAGCAATTAAATGTTTTTTTTCTGTTTTTTTTAGTTGTTTTTTAATTTTTATTTTAGATGCTTCTTCTGTGATGGGTACAGATAAACAAGAAGCTACTTCTTTGGAGCTCCTGGAAGCTCTTGTTTCGTCCCACCTGTGACACACATCACAATTGGATGCAGCATTATGAGCTAATTGTAGGCTACTTCCGTATTGGGCTGGCCTCTAGCTAAGAAACATTGAAGTTTGACTCACACTATGTTAGCCCATGATGGAACAATGTTCAAACCATTTACCAATGCACCTAACTCAAAGCCTCCAAAATTTGACTTCCACCATTTTGCTCCAACGGCCCATTTCATAGCGAACGATCATTCTGGGTATTTTTTGTCCATTAGGTTCCTACGCCTGCTCGTCGCCGCTTCCTCAGCTTCAAGTGTTCGTGGTCGGATCTCCCCTCCCCCACCCCCCGCCGAAACAAAAGGCACGCGCTGACGTCATGGAGGCCAGATGCTGCCTCCGACTTACGCACGTCCCACGCACGAGGGGGAGAGGGGGGAGGGGGAGGAAACGAGCGAGGACTGCAGACGAATTGACGGGAAGGGGAATAAGCCGAGTATTGTCCACTCCTCCACAGAATTTGATGTCCCATGCTAGAAACGTATTAACGTCCTCTTTTTCCAGAAATACAAATAATTGATATTACGTACCGTATTTGCATTCATAATTAAAGAATAAGTAGCAAAACAGCTACACAATACGTTAAGTCTATTATAGAATGCATTGTCACATGTGGAGCAGAAGAGTGCCGGGGCCCGGCAATAAGAGTTTTTCTGCCACAAATTCGCCGTTTTCCGGTGCACAATTACAAACTTTCTCTTTTTACGAAGTAAGTTCGATAAAGTAAGAAATTAGAGAGCAACTGAAATGGGTTATTGGTGACGTTGTCAGCTCACGATTCAGGACAGAATAAGAAATGATGTGTTAGCAAGACTGAACTTAGGGACCACTTTCAAACACTGTGGAGGCAAAATACCTACAATGGTATGGGCATGTGCGTGGAATGATAGGAAGATGGCAAAAAAATGAACGAATGGAACTCTGGGGAAAGAAGAAGAACAACAACTACAAGAACAAGAATACAGAGGCCCCACTGAAAGGATGTAGTAACTGAAGAGATGGAATGAAGAAATCTAAAAATTAAAAAAGAGTGGGACGATCGTAATTAATGAAACCAGAGATGCGATTAACGACTTTTAAGTTTGTAACATACTCGAAAAAAATAAAATAAAAATATTTATAAATTCCACACTCTGAAGTACTTTACATTTGTATAATGTAGGAATCCAAAGGACAGAAACTGCACAAGGAAGCATTCCCGATAGCACTATTAAGATTCGTTCAAATTGTGTTGCGTAAGCGACGATGGTGTTCGTTTCACTATCTATTCTTCGACTCTTCTTGAAGTTCTGAATGTCGCCCTCTGGTGAACATAATAGTCAATTCGCACCCTAGAGGAGAAGGTAGCGCGAGATGAAGGAGAGTTACTTCTTAAAATTTATATTAATATACTCCTGAATGTCTGTTAATTTGTTTGGAGATTGCTAGTTGCAGCACATCTCCAAAATGGACATGCACAAGTCATGGTTGATAGAATTAAGAATTTAAATAACAACAATCTGCATTCGACTTTCAATGAAGAACGTGCATTGATTAGAGAGAATAGTTTCGATATTTTAGCAGATACTTTATTGGCTATTGCATTTATGTGGGGTATTCAAGTTAAACGTTTGTCAAACAACACTCCTAAATATTTTATCGGTGATGGGGAAATTATTTTAAAACTAACATACAGAAAGTGTACATAAGATATTGCTAAACGCCAACATTATCATTTCTTAATTACTCGTATAGAAATTCTTCCTTCAATTATTTTGCAATCTGTTTTGGTGTCCGCCGTTGACCCAACCATTATCATTCCCCATGTACCGTAATTGCATTGGTATGCGCCTGTAAAGAAAGAAACTCCTTGCGGTATGGTTTCTTCAGCGCCCGTTCCAGTAATTCCTTACAAGCAACGATAAATCACCTACGGCCCCAGTGACAAGTCTTCGCACCCGTCGCTTGGGAGGTGCGCGCTCCGCAGACGTATACTGCGGTTTTTGTAGGAAGAGCTCTGACGATAACTCAAATCCCATCTTCGCGATGGAATATGTCACGGCATTTCGCGTCTTTTCTCGGTCTTGCCGGTAGAAGTCGCATGATCGCAAGCACTGCTTCATACGGTCGCGATCGTGCGAAATCTAGCGGAACGACTGTGAATGATACGAAATGCCGTGACATATTCCATCGCGAAGATGGGATTTGAGCTATCTTGAGAGCTCTTCCTACAAAAATCGCAGTATAACCCCACGCATTAAGCCCCGTCCCCGCGGCCAGGCGCCTTACGTCACCGACTGGTGACGCGGTACGTCCGCGTGTGAGGTACCGCGCTCGTAGGGAAGGCTGACAATCAAATTATAAACGAACTATTTCTATTGAACCCTTAAAGAAATGGATTTCCAAATTATCCTTAAGATTCTATTCATCCTTACCCTCCTGCCCCGCTACCACAATATATAAGCTTGGCAAAACTTCAAATCCTTTTCCCAGAATTAAGACTCGTCATAGCAAAGATCTCCTTCATCCTCCATAATTTGCAATCATAATAGTCTAATTATTACTACAAAGCATTTCTTCTCACATTAAGACAGAATAGAAACTCTTTGCTGTAAATATTCCTTGTTTTGTACCTTTACTGTTGTTTGTACTCAGTGTTAAATTAACAAGCAGTAAATAAGAGGTCCCACCTTGGAAGACCCTCGAAAAATTACGAATGAGCTATTATTGTAAAAATTGTTAAAAACCTTTGTAAGGCAACAACTGCCGATCGAGGAGAATTATAATAAAAAAAGGAAAGGCTGCATTCCATTGCGGACGATGACTGCTCATCTCCGTCCTTCCTTCCTTCCTCCTACCCTCAATCCAACTTCTCACTACATTTAACTGATTGATTACTGTTTTAGGGAGGCGTCATCTAAGATCATTAATGCCGTAAGTGTAGTGCATTCTATATGCCGGGAGATGGCGCCCAGCTGCCGCCCACCCACACGGTGGCTTACTGACTTTTCCCAAACCAGGTATCAGCCACCAGCGGGGCACCTACCCAGACGGGACAAGCTCTAAGCTCTCGACTGGACTTCCAATATGTGTGGTAAAATAGTTAGTGTGTGTGTGTGTAAGAGGAGAGAATAGGACAAGGAACAGAAGAAAAGATCGCGGGCGGTCCGTGGCCCGTTTGTTAGGGTACTGCTCCGGCATTCGCCGGGTGGTGATCGGAGAAACAACGGAAAACTACCGATCAGAGCAGCCGGCCGCTAGAATTCTCCTCCAGACAGCGATTGAATTCGGCCGTCTACGTCGAAAATCTGTCAACGTCAGAACCCGAACCTTGCGACCTACCGGTAAAGGTGGCTCAGGGCATCAAGTGATGCCACTGCAGTGAGTCGAATCGGGAGGTCTTAGGGCTCCACTCCCACTGGTGGAGGGATTTTCCACACTAGCTAGATAGCCAAGTCGAATTCAGCCGTTATCTGGAGGAGAATTCTAGCGGCCAGTTGCTCTGGTCGGTAGTTTTCCGTGTTTTGTCCGATCAACACCAGGCGAATGCCGGAACAGTTTCCTAACAAACTGACCACGGACCGCACATGATCTTTCCTTTCCCTTCCTTGACCTATCTTCACCCATTACTTACATGTATGCACAGAGTCTCGCCATCCAACGAGGTAAGTTCAGTCACCTCCAGAGATAAAAACATAGGCTACACTTACGGGACTAGTGACCTTCGCAACTGAAGTGCCCGGAATCATTAATCAATCAATCAGTCAAACTAAGACCTATCGGTTAACGGTCCTTCCCAACACCGTTGCCTCTGAGTTATCGCATTCGCACGGCCTACAAAACTCCAGTTACCGTCCCGCAAATCCATTCCCTAGCATACGGCACAACACCACTCACGACAAACCGCGTCCCCACCCGAACAAGCGCTCCATTACGTCACCGACCGGAGGCTGCATTCCATCGCGAGCGGTGGCCGCTCTTCCTATCTGAGAGGACCGTCTCAAAATATTAATCACCGCCGCGCACAATGAGCCGGCGCACGTGTTTTCCCACGTGGCAGCAGCAGCGGCAGCGGCAGCGGCAGCGGCGGCGGCAGCGGCGGCGGCGGCGGGAGCGGCGGGTGCAGGGGCGGAGCGGGGGCGGCGGCGGGGGCGGGAGCGGCGGCGGCGGTGGCAGTGCCGGAGGCGGAGGCGGTGGCGGTAGAGGAGGTGGGGGGCGGTGGCGGAGGCGGTGGCGGCGAGGGCGGCGGTGACGGTAGCGGCGGCGGCAGTGGTGGTGGTGGTGGTGGTGGTGGTGGTGGTGGTGGCGGTGGCGGCGGTGGCGGCGGGGGTGGCGTGGGCGGCGGGGGCAGCGGCGGGGGCAGCGGCGGGGGCGGCGGTGGTGGCGGGAGCGGCGGCGGCGGGGGTGGCGGGGGCGGCGGCGGGGGTGGGAGCGGGGGCGGCGGCGGGGGCAGCGGCGGGGGCGGCAGTGGTGGCGGGGGCGGCGGCGGAGGCGGGGGTGGCGGAGGCGGCAGAGGCGGCGGGGGCGGCGGGGGGCGGCGGAGGCGGCGGGGGCGGCGGGGGGGGTGGCGGCGGGGGCAGCGTTGGTAGCGGTGGCGGGGGTGGGGGCGGCGGCTGCGGTTCCTTGGCATGAACGGAACACCTCCGTGGACGTCGGCGCGGGACGCATTTTGAATGCGCCGAGGCGACACGGCGCGAGACGGGAGGGAAAACATTTGAATAAAAGGCGTCGGACACGCACTCGTAATGGAACAGGAGACGTCTTTGTGGCTGTATTCGGATGCAAGAATGTCGACGGTCCGATGATGGCTTGATCATGGAAATTACTTGTTTTCTTGTCCCCGCTATCGTGTTTATTTTTCAAATACGTAAGGTGACGATTCATGATTTTTTTTTTTGTTATTTAAGGTCGCATCAACTACTAGATCATTAGCAACCACTATTGGATTTAACGGAATGGTATGAGGATGAAACGATATGGTGATACAAGATGAAAGAACGAACAGATACAGCCATGCCCGAGGCGGGACTCGAACCCGCGACTCTGCGACTGCCACGATCACTACGGCACTACTGTCTCAGCGATCTCGGCCGCGTGACAACATATAAATACGTTGTATGATATTTATTCTAGAATTGTGAAAAATTCTGTATCTAGTAAACATAAAGCGGTGCACAAATGTAGTTTAAGAAATGTTACAAAATGTTAATATTTACCTAATTTAATCCCAAATAACTACCAAATAGTGTGAACTACAGATACTTGTTACATATTTGTTTTTACGTTTATTTACCAAGCTTGAGGCTTGTTGCATCAAAATTTGATCTATTGAACGCCACATTAACAATACAAAATACGCGTCTTCCCAATCCCCGGTGACCGAGATCGCTAAAGCAGCAGTGTCGGAGCGATCTCGGACCGAAAAGTGGCGGATGCGAGTCCGACCTCGGGAATAGTTATATTTGTGTTCGTCCATTCACCCCCTCTCATCACCACATCATTTCGTCTAGTTCAGTTACCATAACGTTAAACATAATAGTGGTCGCTAATGATCTAAATGTTGATGTGACCCTAAATAACAAAAAAAGCGTCTTCTACTACGATAGTGCAGTATCGTTTTTGGTAATATTTAAACACTTCGTTAAAAAATTCTCGCTTTCCTTGACATAGGGAGTAGATGGATCTTTAGAGTAAAAAATATTCCATTTATTGGTACAAATTAGCACCCTCTGGTACACTCTGGACTATAACTTAATTTCACTTCCTATTGCCAAATAGCGCTATAATATCAAATGTATTATTTTCAAATAGTGTTTGTTTTTGTGTTTCCGTTGTATGTACCTACATGTCTTATCCACGATCACGAGAAATCCGTTTAGAAAAGGACGCGTAGAGCAGAAATGGCAGCATCGCGGACAACCAGATTACAAAACGTCCTGCGCGCCGCTCGCAAAGCGAGCTGAGCTTCTTGTCGTCGCTGTTGAGGGCAGCGCGCAGCATTTCCCTGGAACGCCCCGATAGCGATAGCATCCCGCGTGCCACAGGCTCAGCCTGAGCAGCACACCAAACAGCGCTGTTCACTTCGCTGCTGCTCAGGACTTTCCTTTCTGAAGCGGAGACATTTCGTAGCATTTCAACAGAAAATGGTGAACCCACTTATAATAGCATCATTTTTAACGTTTATGTTTTATAATATATGTAAAGAAAATATATTTTCTTTAATTCGAATATGCCGCGCTTCCAACGCTTAGCGTTTCGTTTTTTGACAGACGAAGTACGACGATAGACAAAAGAATACGGAGAGAAAGTTTATTAGATTGTATTGTATTTAAAATAAGTAAATAGAGAAGCGGTAGTAATTAGCATAATTCTCGTTTCTCTGTTTACAGGTAAGAGTAAAGTATTATAAATAGTTTTGTGTAATAATGTAATTGATAAAAGGTGAATAAAACTTTTGCTCTGTTTACAGTCAAACATTTTGGCTTAATACTACACTAATATCTTATATATATATATATATATATATATATATATATATATATATATATAATTAAATTTTTATTTTAAACGATTTTTTTAGACGTTTCAGTTGATATCTTATGGTAATTCAAATTATAGATGATTATGATGATTGATTGATATTAAGTGATTCCTAGCGCGTCAATGACTAGCGTCATTGGTCCCGTAAGTGTAGTGCATGGATTTGCTCGGGAAGTGTCGGTGGTCTTCCCCCACTGTCGGCTAGCGTGGTATCCCGACTTGGTATCTCTCACGAGCAGGGCACCGCCCCAGCCGGGACAAGCTCTAAGCTCCCGACCGGTCTGCCGGCATGTGTGGTAGCGTAGTGCATGTTAGCGTAACTGTGTATGTAAGGGGTGAGGATAGGACAAGGAATAGAAAGGAAAGATCGCGCGCGGTCCGTGCCCCATTTTGTTGGGGTACTGCCCCGGCATTCACCAGATGTTGATCGGAGAAACTATGGAAGACTACAAATCAGAGCAGCCGGCCGCTAGAATTCTCCTCCAGACAGCGTTTAAACTGGACTCATCCATTCGGTTGCCGATGTCGCCCAAACGCGCAGGCGGCGTCCGCAAGTGGCGACGGAGGCGGCGGAGGTGCGAACCGCGGGGCAGGATTCCTGCGTGAGGGGCGGGGTGGGGCGGGGCGGGGAGTGGCGAGGTGGCTAACGGCGCGGCCCCGCCGATGCGCCCCTCGCTGCCCAACCACACCAACCACTCGCACACGCTGCTGTTCGCTGAAGATTCCACCTCAATTTAATGGTTCCCAAACGACGAGATCACAACGGGTTCAATGCAGTGCGGAGAGCGCCATCAATTGAATAGTTACCCCGAATACAGATCTAACCCCAGAAAAAGTCGAAATTTGAGATTTCAGTGTATTAGTGCCCTATTGGACGTACCCTCGATTGTAAGGGCTCAACGTGCATTCCAAAGTAAGTTATTCTTTAGGCAAAGTTGGCCTGTTGGCGAATAGTAATTCATCTGCAGCAAGATGTCGGATCGATGCGAGTATGTTATGGGCGGTAGCGCCTCGACTAAAATTTGACTTCAGATTGATTCACTGTTCATAATATATTGATGGTATGTAAGATTTTTACAGAAATAAATTAATTTACACTGATTAGAGTTTTTTTTCTATTTCCTGAAAAAATTTCCTTTTGTGGTTAGATCACCATTCGGGGTAACTATTCAATTCAAGGCTGAGTTAATGAACGGCCAGAGGACATCGGCGGAAATCACACAGAGGAGGAAATGAGATGGTGGACTGATGAGAAGTACAAAGAACAGAATGTGTGGACAACGACGCGTCGGGAACCGACGTAGGGTACTGCTCCGGCATTCGACTGGTGTTGATCAGAGATACTACGGAAAACTACCGATCAGAGCAGCCGACCGCTAGAATTCTCCTACGCTGATCTCGACTTAGCTACATAGCTAGTGCCGAAAATCGTGCCACCGTCGGGGCTCGAAATGTCGAACCTCCCAGTTAAAAGCAATGCAATTGATATGCTGAGCTCCCCATGCCGTTCGTCGCACGAATTTCACAAAATGTTTCACTGTAATTCGATTTTACATTATTTAAGAAACAGAAAATTGAATTGACAGACAAATTTATTATTTATTATTTAAAATTATTTATTTATTAGTGTTCTTTATTTTTAAGTGATTTTAAGATATTTTTAAGTGACAAAGAACAGTAATAAATAAATACATAAATGCATAAATAAATTAATTAAAAAATAAATATATAATATGTAAATAAATGAGATAGCGAGAGCGCCATGTGTGAGCGCGCAGCGTGCACTGATGTGCCCGAAGCAGAAGTTGGCGGGAGGAGTTCGTGCGTGGGCGGGGAGGGGCGGGGCGGGGCGGGGCAAGGGTTGGAGAGCCGTGTTACGCAGCGGTGTCGGGGCGAGGCGAGGCGGGGCGGCCGAAGGCGGCGCCGCGGGTTCCGTTACGCGCTCTATAATAAGCGGCGGCGGTGGCGCCCGCCTTGGCGCTGGGCCAGCCCCCGCGCCGCGCCGCGCCGCGCCGCGCCGGGCCTCGACCCCGGGCCTTCCGCCCCCGCCCCCGCTCTCA
Source organism: Acheta domesticus (assembly GCA_031308135.1). Classification (NCBI taxonomy): domain Eukaryota; kingdom Metazoa; phylum Arthropoda; class Insecta; order Orthoptera; family Gryllidae; genus Acheta; species Acheta domesticus. The sequence goes on from JAHLJT010002630.1 coordinate 26,897,047, forward strand.
CCGCCCCTTCCGCTCCTCTCGCACTCTCTGCCGCTTACGGAGCTCGGGGCGTCAACGCATGTCACTCCTGTGCCTCTGACCGGAAGGTGCTAGGGTTCTACGGTGGCAGGATTTTCCACAGCAGCTTGTCAGCTAGGTCGCGTTCAGGCGCTGTCTGGAGGAGAATTCTAGCGGTCGGCTGCTCTTCTGATCGGTAGATTTTCGTGGTTTATCCGATCAACAACATGCGAATGTAGTACCCTAACAAACGGACCACGGGCCGCGCGGTCTTTTCTTCCCATTCCTTATCCTCTCCCCTTACACACACACACACACACACGCGCGCTGCGATTTGCTCATCCCGTTAGTGTAGTGCATGTTTTAACCTGGAGGTGGCGGTGATTCCCTCTCCAGATATCTCCTACCCCAGCGAGGCACCGCCCCAGCCGGCACAAGCTCTAAGCTCCCGACTGGTCTCCTTAGATGTGTGGAAGTGTAAGTCAGGGGTGAGGGTAGGACAAGAAGAGGAAGGAAATATCGCGCGCGGTCCGTGGCCCGTTTGTCTAGGGTACTGCTCGGGCATTCACCTGGTGTTGATCGGAGAAACCACGGAAAACCCAATCAGAGCAGCCTGGCCATTGGAATTCTCCTCCAGACAGCACTGAATTCGACCTAGCTGAGAAGCTGGGGTCTCAAATTCTGCATCGTCGGGAGTGATACCCTAGGACCTCCTGGCTTCTGGTTGCTGCAGAGTCACCGACAACGCTGAGTGCAACTTAACGCCCCGAGGTTAACCCAGGTGTAACAAATGAAAGTTCTTAGAAATAGAGCAGGATACACGCTTCACGACCATATTTAAAAGTGAAGAAATTAGAAGAGAATTAAGAATAAGTGTAAATGAACTTATTAAATCGTGACGACAAAAACAATATAATGTCCAAATAATGATTAATGTCATATTTATGATGTCCAAAGATGGATTTGATGAATTAACCAGAATGGATTTGAATTATAAGCCAAGGGGAAGAAGAAACTTCAGAAGACCATTAAGAAAATGCATTGCCATTCCAGGAGCAGAGAGAGACTGAAAAGTCCAATTCTTGCAGCAGCAGCAACAACAAGTAATGATAATGATGATGATGACGGTGATGGGGCTGGTGTTAATTGTATGCGTAAGAGTATGTAATATATACAAGACAGCAACAGACTGGAAGGTCGTCGGCTTCATTCTCAACCGTGGAGGAATTTTATACACACAAACGGAAGTACAAAAGCACACAGATATAGGAACAAACGAAGAGACAGACTCAGACAGACACAGTACAGACTGAGGAATGGACAGATGGACGGAGAGAGTCAGACAAATGCACAGTAACGGACGGGAAGATAGGGAGATACAAACGGACCGACGGACGAACGAAAGAACGGACAGGCATTTTTGAGGAAACAATTTTTCGGTTTCTTGGACCCTTAATACGTGCATTTTCGCCAAAATATCAGCATCGACATTTTCAAGCATTCCTCCATATTTCACATATATTTGTACGTACAAGAGAATGTAAAAATTATTTTCCGAGATTTTTGTAATATTTTTTAAAAAAATGCTAACCTCTAATGCACTAAAATATTATAAATTTCAATCAAGATAAATGCATCTCTAGACCTAGCAACTCTCGACATTCACCTTTTTTCCAGACGCTCTACAAGTTGCCACTTGTTGCACTTTCACAGAAGTGATTTATCTTTCTCTGAGGACTATTCATCATAACAATAATTCTTCTTTATGATCCTACTGAATTCAAGTGCACAATAATAATACGTTTTGTTACAGATTTACATCGCGAAAAAGAGCCATGTTTATGCATTTCAAATCGTTTTGAATGAAAGGGAGATGCAATTTGAAAGATTTTTTTGGAATAGCTTCAGGCCACAGCGGTGTAATCTTCCAGCCGTGACAAGCTCTAAACTCCGGACTGGACTCCTCATATGAGAGGTAGTGCAGTTCATGTAAGTGTAACTGAGTGTAAGGACAGAGAAAAAAAAGAGAAAAAATTTGAAAATCTCCGACGGGCTTCATATAAAGTACCCCCAAAAATTAAAATATCGGTTTCAAATTTCAGGAACCTTGGAATATCAATTTTGAAGAAAATCGGCTGAACGGTTTAGGCGTTAGCGTTGACAACAGACGGACGTCTTGCCATCAATCGATTTTTCAGTATCAAGACGAAACAGAACATGGATTTTGACTACACCACGAGATAGAAAATTTTTTTCCCCAAATTTAGCAACAGGTTTAGTCCTATTTTTCGTTACCAGACCCCTGCTATAAGAGTTTTTCTGGCGAAAATTCCCTGTTTTCCAGCGCACGATTACATAACTTTCTCTTCTTACGAAGTATTCATAAGGCGAGAAAGTAAAAGGAATGATGGCGTGCGATCTGCGACCTATTTGTTAGGATACTGCTTCGACCTTCGCCTAATTATGACGCAAGAAACCACGGAAAACTACCGATTAGAGCTTCCAGTTGCTAGAATTGCCGACCAGTCAGCGGGTTGAGTTGATCTAGCTATGTTGCTGTGTGGAGCAGATATGGGCGAAAAATCCGCCTTGGTCGTCACTGGTTAGAGAGATAGGATGGATTTCAACCGCTGTGTGGAGGAGAAATCTAGTGGCTGGTCGCTCTGATGGGTAGTTTTCCGTGATTTCTTGATCATAATTAGGTGAATGGTGAAGCAGTACCATAACTTACTTGACCTATCTTTACCGTTACTTACATACACACTTACATGCACTACACTATTACATATGCTGGGAGACCAAAGGGGAGATTAGAGCTGGTCTCAGCTGTGGCAGTGCACCGCTGGCGGGAGATACCTAGTTGGGAAAAATTCGTAAAATGTAGAAACCAATTTTATTTTTGAATTATCAAACCAGATAATCCAAGTTCTTTACTTATTCTTTATTCAGTCCTTTACTTATTCATTATTAAGTCCTTTACGTATTCTTTATTAAGTCCTTTGCGTATTCTTTATTAAGTCCTTTACTTATTCTTTATTAAGTCCTTTACTTATTCTTTATTAAGTCCTTTACTTATTCTTTATTAAGTCCTTTACTTATTCTTTATTAAGTCCTTTACTTATTCTTTATTAAGTCCTTTACTTATTCTTTATTAAGTCCTTTACTTATTCTTTATTAAGTCCTTTACTAATTCTTTATTAAGTTCTTTACTTATCCTTTATTAAGTTCTTTACTTACTCTTTACTTAATTATCAAACCAGATAATCGTAGTCGTGATGATTTATTGAACTTGTTTTGTCAGTTAAATATCAATTTAAAAATTGACAAATGAGACAACTTTAAAATTAAACTCTCACCCACACACGTGAAATTCAACTAACATAGTTTTAAAAACATCGATGTCTAGATGTGTAATAACATCGATGATTTGGGGTCGATGGTTTATTAACATCGACGTCTTAAATTTAAATGATCACAGGTGTTGTCATTGCCAACAATATTTGTAATATTGGTTCATCACAAAACCAATATCGACGTCTTAATTTCGAGCATCGATGTTCAGAACATCGAGGCTTTTGTTAGCGACGTCGCACGGCAGGGAGTGGCGCAAGGCATGTGCTAAGGCTGTGAGGCGCCGTGTGGACTGCGCCGGTAATAAGGTACACACGTATTGAATGTGATTTTTTTGTAGTGACCTCTTGATACGGTCACTTGATGAATGTGACTATTACGTCGAGTGTCACAGTTACAGACATCGACGTTTGTTGAAAATATAATCCCGTCCTTAAGAAAGCCATTTTGCCAAAAACCACTGATTCGTAAATCAATAGACAAGGTAATAATACAATTCCTCAATTAATAAAGAGAGGCTTACAAGAATCACATGGGTGTGATTTGCTTATTATTATTATTATTTCAATAATGTCGATTTTAATAACATCGTTTAGAAACATCGACGGTTTTGGGCCGATGCTTTATTATCGTCGATGTTTTATGTTTGAACATCAATGTTTTATTTTCGAGCATCGATGTTTATTTTTAAACATCGATGTTTTATTTTTGAACATCCATGTTTTATTTTTGAACATAGATGTTTTATTCTTGAACATAGATGTTTTATTCTTGAACATCAATGTTTTATTTTTGAGCATCGATGTCTTATTTTTTAGCATCGATGTTTTATTTTTGAGCATCGATGTCATATTTTTGAGCATCGATTTCTTATTTTTGAGCGTCGATGTCATATTTTTGAGCATCGATGTCTTATTTTTGAGCATCGATGTTTTATTTTTGAGCATCGATGTTGAGAAACATCGATGCATTGTTAGCGGTGTCGCCGCGCGGCAGGGAGTGGCGCGAGGGCGAGCGCCAAGGCGGCGGCTCCTGTGCAAACGGCGAGCGGCGAGCGGGCAGGAGCGGGCGCATGCATATCCACGAGATGGAAATGCGCCCATTACGGCGTCTCGGCACCCGCGCACCGCGGCGGCGTCGCCAAACATTTGCCACGCGCCCGCTCCCAACGCCCACGCGGAGGGCGACCGCCGCCCCTGCCGCTCCTCCCAGCGGCCGCCGCCGACGCCTCCCGGCTACGGATGCCACATCCGCCCAAAATATCCATTCTTTTAAAACATCCTCACATTATGACATTTAATACATCCCACTACTTTTTTCTTTTTGTATTATAATATAATATAAAAAAGCCATTGATCCCAATGATGGGCAAGGCTTCCCACTTAAATAGTGGGGGTGGCTCAAAATTGAAAACCGCTTTCAGATAAGCAAGTCTTGGAGAGCGTTTATTCTAAGCGAATTGTCCACTGTCTATATTATTGACCTCTGATCACTTTACTCACGGATCATATTATCGTTGGCCATTGTTCATGAAATTGGCCACTGGCCATAGTATTGTCCATTTATTTAGTGACTACCGATTTTATTAACATCACTAACCACGGTTCACTTGTTGACCACTCTCCATCTTCTTTGCTGCAATTCACGGTTGATCGCAGTCCTGACCATTACTGTTCGTTGAAGTCGCTGTAATTGTCGCACTTATTATCTTCACTTATGTGTGAGAAGTTTCCACAAGCTTCTATCTTTCGCTTTTCTTGATCACAGCTTGCCTGCTGTAGCTCTTATTTCATCGCACCAACGAGTTCTTTGTCCGTCCCACTTTCCTTTTCCGTGTTCTTGTGTCCCATACAGTAGCTAGGTGTGCCCATCTCTTCGGATCCATTGGCGATTATGTCACCTGCCCATCTCCATTTAATTTTCCTTGCCCCTCTGCATACACCTTTTAATTTCGTTCTCTTGCCAAGATCTTCATTTCTTATCCTGCCTCGGAACGTGATTTCTAGCATCTTTTTATGTTAGAAAAGAAACGTTCATATATTAAAAAGACAAGGAAAACGTTATTAATTTTAAATAATGCTTAAATAATCAATTTTTCCAAAAACAAAAAATTGCCTCCTCTAAAGAGTACCAGAAACATGTGACGAAGATGACAAAATTAGCTTTTTCAAAAGAAATCACTAAACAATTAACTAAGAATTTCCTATTTCTGAAAGAACGAAAGCGATTCGTATCCACACTGAAAAGCGCTTGTCACGTCAGACAGGTTGGCTGTAGGGATGCAACATGGATGTCTATGTTTTCAGAACATCGATATTTCTATAAAATATCGATTTTTTAAACATCGATGTTTTTTAACGTCGATGTTTTGTGCTCGATGTTTTTATTTTTCAACATTTTCGAGGATGAACAATTCCCATAATCGCAGTTGTGTACAAGTTAAAACATGAAATAACAGATGGCACCACTGTCTTTTATGTGTCGGAACCAAACGAACGCGGTTTCCTTCATCGAGCAGACAAATCCTTCGCTGGAGATAATCCTCAAGCCGTGATGTCTCCTTCGTATTTCGCATATGGGGAGGCGTTTTAACTTTTGAAAACAATCGATGGTTTAAAAAACATCGTTTAAAAGCATCAACGGTTTTTGGTCGATATATTATCATCGATGTTTCAGTTTGGATCATCGATGTTTGAAAACATTGATGTTCTGTTGTCGATGTCGAATCACAACTCCCTGCCCGTCTCCAGGAGCCGTTCACAGGATCTTTGGTTTCAGGCTGTCGCGAGAAACTGAAAGTGAAAATAGTGTATACCAGAGTTTTGTAGCACAAAGTATTTCGTATATGTGTATAAGGGGGGACAATTTCACTTTGGATCTCCATAAATATTTTTTAAAATCTGTTTACCTGAAATATAACAGGAATAATGTTTTGGATGTGATGAAATCTATACCGAAAATATTTGAATAAATTGAGCAAAAAATATTGGCTATGGTGGTTGTTGCCTTACGTGGATTATATGGATTCCCCAGAAGCGGGCACTTGAATAAGGTTGGTGGTGATTGAAAAATGTAATGGTGTAAGGTAACATTTTGTTCCTTAGGTTTAGTCTGGCGATTTTAGCTATTCAAAATAAATAGTTGTTGCAATAACCTCATTTGGGTGTTTTGTAATCGTTTACATACAAGAGTTATTATTGCCAATAATCACGAAGTTCGTAAATTAAACTAAACTCACCGGTGCGTATGAGCTGAGTCATGTGTTTTGTTACTTTATTACTATTACCGTACTAAAAGACATCTTCACTGAATTATAATATATTTTCTTTATGTCTTATCTAAAACCAGAGCCAGTTGGGATAGGTAATTGATGTTTTCAAACATTTTACAATTAAAAGGAGGTGCAAAAACGGTGAACCAAAAGAAAAAATGATTTATGGTTGTAAGCGGTAGGTTATTTCAGAGTAAGTTTTTTGCAGTGAAATTCGTACGGTGTTGCCAACTGCACAGAGTGAAAGATGGTACAGATTCTAAAAGATACGACCTTTTATTTTTAGATGTTTTGTCTTGTTCGTACTTTTTTTCGCGCTAAACATACCATAAAATAATGCACATTCCGATTGACTGAATTTAAACCGCAGCTATAGCTCTTCCACAAACAAATTCTTTCATTTTCTATGGAGCGAATTTGTGCTACCTGTCCTTCGCGAGTCACTCCGGTCTCTAACCTCGCTTCTTGTCCTCTCCCCTCCCTTCGTCTTGCTTTCTCCGTTGAACACGCATCGCGCAAGACGAACATCAGAACGAATGAATGAAACAGAACAAAAAATGAGGTTTCAAAGGAACGGAGCAAGACATGAACATTCCAATGGCAAATGAAAAGAATTTAAGTGATTAACTGCCGCTAATTGCGTATAAAACGAGAATGCATCGAGTATTGATCGTCAAAGAGAAAACAATTTTGCAATTAAAGGATAAATGTTAATACATTCAGTAATTTATGCATGTGATTCCAACAACAAAAAAATTACTACATTTAGAAACCAGGATCAAACTGTAAATTTTAGTAAATGATCCGTGAGAACCGCTTTAACGAACAATATAAAGGTTGAACAGGCCCATTCATCGTACTCGCATTGAATTCTGAACAGTGGAAGGGAACGTAAAAGGAGATGATCGGAAGATTTTCCTAAAGCGAGCACTCCGACAGCTGCCGTCGCCATCACCACCGCCTCGAACGTCATCTTGCACACCAACGCCGCTACAGGTACTATACTGCGATTTTTCTAACTTTGCCCTTCAAGGCCACTCAAATCCCATCTTCGCGATGGAATATATCACGGTATTTCGCATCTTTCTCAGTCGTTCCGCTAGATTTCGCATGATCGCGACCGTATCAAGCAGTGCTTGCGATCATGCGAATTCTACCGGCAAGACCGAGAAAGACGCGAAATGCCGTGTGATATTCCATCGCAGAGATGGGCCACGAGTGGCCTTGAGGGGCAAAGTTAGAGAAATCACAGTATACAGCCAGCAGCGCGGGCGGCGTTGAAGAGAGCTGCGGAGGCGGTGGCGGGAGAGCGGAGGGGGTGGAACGGCGGTGGTTAGGTTAGCGGCGCGGGCGGCCACTGACGCCCATCGGGGTCTTGGACGGAGGGGACACTGCTGGTCAGAGATGTTGGAAGTAGGACGGAAGTAAAAACGGAAGTAAGAGCACGGTAAGGGCGGAAGGACGGAAGAAAAAGCGGAAGTAACGAGAGGTAAGGACAGAAATAAGGAAAGACGGAATTGAGGACAGAAGTGGAGACGGAATTGAGGTCGGGAGTGAGGTCGGGAGTGAGGTCGGGAGTGAGATCGGGAATGGGGTCGATAGTGAGGTCGGGAGTGAGATCGGCAGTGAGGTCGGGAGTGAGATCGAGAGTGAGGTCGGGAGTGAGATCGGCAGTGAGGTCGGGAGTGAAGTCAAGAGTGAAATCTGGAGTAAAATCGCAAACGCATTTGGGAACAAGTTGAGAAGCGAAATCGGGAACGGCAGAAGGCGCAGCAACGGACGCATTCACTAGAGGCGGGAGTGCCGCGTGGGCGAGAGCGTTAGCAGAAACATGGGCGGATTCGCACCCCTCCCAAACGTCCACGTGGAGGGCGGTGGCGGAGGGCCCACACCCTCCCCGCCCTCCGCCGCCCACCCCCGCCCCCGCCCTCTCGTGTGTCTGCGTGCGAAGGCGCGCCCGCCCGCGGTCGCCTGTCAGCCCCTGCCCCTCCTCCAGAGCGCACTCCACGGCCCAGGCATTCACGCGCCCTTCGAGAGCCGCGCAGGTGCGCCAGCCACTCGCTTAGAGGGCGAGCGCTCCTCGACAGCGCCACACGCAGACAGGCGCTCTCACTCCGCACGTAATCTTGTGCACTGGCGTCACAAACAACAACAACAATAATAATAATAATATTAATAAAATTAATGATGATGATGATGATAACAATAATAATAATAACCGTATATAGTAATAATAATCGGATATAATAATAACAACCGGATAATAATAATAATAATAATAATAATAATAATAATAATTAGACGTTACAAACGTAGAATAGATTTCCGTGTACAGAACCGGTTGTTTGAAACAGACGCGAAGAGATTCTATCGCAATCTGACTCAAAAACCGAATGGCAAAGCTGTTACTCCTTCAAAAGATGACGTCGAATCATTTTGGGCAGGAATCTGGGAGGAGAGCAGATCCTACAACAAAGACGCATCTTGGCTTCAATCTGAAGTTGATGCTGCCGATCAACTTGTAGAAACAGTGGAAGATGTTCACCAATTCTCGGAAGAGGACCTCTTCCAAGCAATTAAGAACATGGGAAACTGGAAGTCCCCCGGGATTGATAAGATCCAGATTTATTGGATTAAGAAATTAACAGCAATACACTCTCATCTAGCAAAGGCTGTTAATAAAATTTTTGAAAACCCAAATGAAATCCAGGAATGGCTCACACGCGGCATCACGTATTTGCTACCCAAAGTGGGAGACAGCTCTTTGGCGAAGAACTACAGGCCAATTACGTGTCTGCCAGTCCTGTACAAAGTTATAACTTCAGCCATAGCTGACAAAATGTACAGACATCTAGATAAGAATCATCTAATGCCAGCTGAACAAAAAGGATGTCGTAAAGGCTCTTATGGCTGTAAGGAAATCTTGCTACTGAATAAAGTCATCTTGAATGATGTAAAGAAACGCAAACGTAATTTGAGCATGGCTTGGATTGACTACCAAAAGGCCTTTGATAGTGTACCACACGATTGGATTTTGAAGACCCTGGAGATCTATCGATTTCATCCTAGACTTATTGAATTTTGCAAGGCTAGTATGAAGTCGTGGAGTACCAGGTTACTAATCCACAGCGGAAAGGAAGCAGTAGAAACCAGAAGTATTCAGATTAACAGGGGTATTTTTCAAGGAGATTCACTATTCCCTCTGCTTTTTGCATTAGTTTGATCCCACTATCGAGACAGTTGTTGCAAGCTGACTTTGGTTTTAAGCTCCATGGTGATGAAAGGCCAGTATCACATTTGTTTTACATGGATGATCTGAAAGTATTTGCTAAGAATGAAGCGATTCTCTCCCAAATGCTGTCTGTCGTGAATGACTTTAGCAATGACATCTGCATGAAGTTTGGTCTTGACAAATGTGCAAAAATCAATTTAAAAAGAGGGAAACTCACAACGTCTGAGAACATTGAAATTGATACGCACATTGTCATTCAAGATCTTGAGCCAGGTAAAACTTACAAATATCTGGGCATTGAAGAATGTGAAACCATCTCGAATGACAGAATGAAAGAGAGACTTCGTAGGGAGTATTATAGGAGAGTGAGACTGGTTCTGCAGTCCGCTCTGAATTCCAGGAATAAAATATATGCAATAGGTAGTTTGGCGGTACCTGTAGCCGAATACAGTTTTGGACTAGTGGACTGGACTGAGCAAGAAATTCGCACCATGGATCGAAAAACCAGAAAACTGCTAACAATGCATCATGTTTCCCACCCTCGAGCTGATATACATAGACTTTATGTCACGTAAGGAAGGAGGAAGAGGCCTCAGACAAATTGAGGCCTCCTGGCACAGCGCAATAGTCGGGTTGGGGAAGTATGTAGTCAGCCATCAAGATGACCCTCTAATGAGGCAGGTCATGAAATCTGACCGAAGAATGGGAAACAGAGGCATTGTTAGTGTAGCAAGAAGTATTGCGAAGAAAACTAGGCAAGACACGTCGAATAACACAGACACTGAACTTCTGATGCTGCTAAACATGAAGTGTGAGACACAAAAAATGTTAAAGAAATCGTGGAGAGACAAACCACTCCACGGACAATACCTAAAAAGAATGGACAAGGTGCAGATCAATAAAGATCAATCATTTATGTGGCTTAAAAGGGGAAGGATGAAGCCAGAATCGGAAGCAGTTCTAGTAGCTGCTCAAGATCAGGCGTTGAGTACACGACATTATGATAAAGCGGTTCTCAAAATTTCCCAAGATGATAAATGCCGCATTTGCCTGGAGCAAGTAGAAAACCATTGATCATATTGTCTCAGCTTGTCCAATCCTAGCAAAGACCGAATACCTTAAAAGACATGACAGGGTGTGTAGCTACCTCCACTGGCAGATCTGTACCGCCCTCGAAGTTCCAAACACATGCCCCAAGTGGTACGAACACTCACTGAAACCGGTGACGTCTGTTGGATTGTGTACGATATTGTACGACCAACAAATTCAAACTGATCGCACGATAACGGCAAACAAACCGCATATAGTTATCCGGGATTTGGCGAAAAAATCGTGTTTACTTATCGATGTTGCTGTACCTTGCGATCAAAACGTCGTTACCAAGGAGGCAGAGAAACGTCTTAAATACAAGAGTTTGGAAATCGAGATCAGCCGAATGTGGGGCGTAAAAGCACAGGTCGTCCCGATAGTTATCGGAGCTCTGGTTTTGTTCCGCAAAATTTGAGTAAGAACTTGTCTAAACTCCCTGGTAATTCAAAAGTCTGGGAAGTGCAAGAAATAGCTTTATTTGGAACAGCCCACATTTTGCGTAAAGTATTGTAGAGGCACTGATATTCACCGAATCTGCTCCTTAGGTAGCTCGTTGCAACCTGGAGTAGATTTTATATTCAGCCGACTCATAAGATCTTTAGTCGTGATGTAATGGAATAATAATAATAATAATAATAATAATAATAATAATAATAATAACATTGGATTTGTTCGAAAAAATCGTGTTTACTTATCGATGTTGCTGTACCTTGCGATCAAAACGTCGTTACCAAGGAGGCAAAGAAACGACTTAAATACAAGAGTTTGGAAATCGAAATCAGCCGAATGTGGGGCGTAAAAGCACAAGTCGTACCGATAGTTATCGGAGCTTGGGATTTGTTCCGCAAAATTTGTGTAAGAACTTGTCTACACTCCCAGGTAATTCAAAAGACTGGGAAGTGCAAGAAATCGCTTTATTTGGAACAGCCCACGTTTTGCGCAAAGTATTGTAGAGGCACCGACAGTCCCTAGATCTGCTCCTCAGGTAGCTGGTTGCAACCTGGAGTAGATTTTATTCTGAGCCGAGTCATAACATCTTTAGTCCTGATGTAGTGGAATAATAATAATAATAATAATAATAATAATAATAACAATAACAACAACAACAACAACAACTTGACTGAAATCAACCCAATTACCGTTTAATCAAGCGTGCAGAGCCAGTGAGTGCCGTGTAAATATGTACGTAGGAATTATGTATGTAGGAACGGTAGTGGATGGTTTATATGAATGTGTTATTTCTATAATATATTTAAATTTAATCTGTTCCTATATGTATCTAATCTGCTTGTGTTCTATATGTATTTACATTTAATTTGGCTTGTGTTCATATATTATTTAAATTTAACTTGACTTGTGCTCTTGAATGTAAATTTAATTTCATTTGTGTTCTGATGAAGCAAAACAAAGTGTAATCTATTCTGTAATACGTCTTGCATCCGAATTCCAATGTATTACATTGTTTGTTCAACATTGTTGAGAAAGTTAAGAATAATAATAGTGATTAACAATAATAATAATAATAATAAAAAAACATTACAATAAACAAAAACTTGAGAAACAAAGTAAGAAAAACGTATGTAATAATTAAGGAATAATCATTTACGTAACTAGTATGGATACGGAGACTGGCATTAGAATGAAATTTTTCCGGACGAGGCGACGTACGGAGTCGAGTTTGAAATGAGGACGTCAAAGAAATTAGTGCGACTTGCGTACATTATTTAGTTATGAAACCATTCGTTTTCTTAGCGGTCACGATTAAAAGTAGTGTACAGAAACCGACGATAAAATATGACTTGCTTTACAGAGGAAAATATTCAATCCTCCAAGGCCACGTTAGGAGTTAATTCTCACACGAGTATTTAGTACTAAAGCAGCCCGCTATTGTGTTCTGTAACTGAACGATAGCCTTGTCTAAACTACGAGAAATAAACGCACGAAAATTAATTATCAACGCATTTCAAGGACAGTTAAAAACAGCATTTGAAGGTACAAACTCTTAAAATCGGCGTCCTAAATTTGTCGAACAAACGAGATCAAGTGCACTTACGAAACAGACGTAACATTTGCTTCCTTTGAAGAGGACCTGCGTTGCGCCATAGAGCTCTCCAGTTTGAGCATTCAAAGACTTTGCACGCGCTGAACTAAACGAGTTGCGTAACTGATTCGCTTAAAGGACGTTCAAGGGAGCGCCCGCCAAGCAAAGAAGAGTGGGACCTCTGGTTCTCGAAAAGGAGACCTCCGGTTCGATAAGGCGGAAGAAAGCCACAAACGAGAAAGAAACGAACTCTGATGCACAGAACTAGATTTCCAGCGAGGGATGGTCTCCAACAATTCCCGGGATATAGATTTATTGTTAGTGATTCCGAGCGTGGCACCTGTATAGTATAAGAAATGGATTCGTGCACAGTAAATGTTAATTAAGCCATAGTTTCACCCAAACTGATCAATACAGGAAACATTGAGTAAGAATTACTTTATCAGCTTACCCTGTGATTAGATTAATCGAATCTGAATACCTTCTTTCTCTACACTAATTAAGACGAGCTTACCAACAATATCAAAATATCCATTAAACTTAAAACCAGAACTTGAATGAACATATTCGTGAGTCCTAGTTGTATATTCCGTTTAACAAAAGATCTTACTTCCAATTTGTTAGGTGTCACGCATACTTTGAACCTCAGAACAGTAACATTTCCATCATGTAATGAGCAAATGAGCGGCTGGAAGCCAGCAAATTATTAAATGACTTAATTAAATGCTAAGCGGAAGCTTTCGTGATCGAAGTAATGACGGCGTGCAGAGAAACCACAAACGGGGTGTCGGGAAGAGAACAAAAACTGAGCGGTAATTCTTTCATCCCCCCTCCCCGCTGCATCTAAAGCAGGTGCTGTGCTCTGGGAGCAGTGCTCGCCTCGTCACACTCGGCTTGTGGTGAACGAAAGAAGTTATGCAACACATGCAATATGCTTAACTAGAGATTTTGCTATTATTACAAGCTGGCACAGAATCACTCGTATTATGAAATAAGGTTTGAGATCTATAACGCTAATCTTCACATTTTGTTTGGTCATTTGAATTCTGTACTTCCCATTCTTCATAATGTACGATTTCCATCTTTTCATGTTTGTATTGTATTATTAGACGTAACACAATACAGTGTATGATAAGAGAACGTAATTTTATTTGTTGTAAACACAGAGGATACGTAAGTTTGCAAATATATAGGCACGCGGTCTGTGACCTGTGGTTTAATGTAGTACTCCAGCACCCGCCAACGAGGGAGTGGGATACTCCGACGCCGCTATTTGGTTAGATGATGTCGAATACACGCCCTCGATCCCAGGACCTCTCGGAATGCGAAGTTTAACTTCCGAAATTACACCCACATACGAACGAAAACATGTGACACCCTCGACCAGGGAACAGTGGAACACCGCCACCGCTCCCGCCACCACCCCAACCGCCATCGCCTCCGACATCGCCGCCTCCGCCATTGCCGCCGCCATCGCCTTCGCCATCGCCACCGCCACCGCCGCCGCCGCCGATCCCCCCCGCCGCCTCCGCCACCGCCCTGGCCACTGCCACCGCCCTGGCCACCACCACTGTCACCGCCGCCACCGCCGTCGCCACCACCACCACCACCACCACCACCGTCACCGCCGCCGCCGCCCCACCGCCACCGCCGTCGCCACCACCACTGCCTTCGATCTGCCGCCCCCGCTGCCATCACCGCCTCCGCCGCCGCCGCCACGACCACCACTGCCGTCTCCACCTCCACCTCCACGCCATCGCCGCCGCCCGACACCGTCACCGCCTCCGCCGCCCCTCCGTCGTCACTTCCGACGCCCCCGTCATCGCCATCGCCATTGCCGCCACCGCCATCCTCCCCGACACCCTCACCGCCACCTCCTCCACCGCCGCGACCGCCTTGTCTTGGCAGAGCGCGCGTTGCTGCGCGGCGCGTCCGCCTCATCAAATCTCGGTTTGCGGTGATGGATGAGGCGCGGCGCGGCGCGGTGCCCGGCGACGCCTGGCGGGCCAGGAGGGGCGGGACGGGGCAAAAACGCCCGAGGGGAGCCGTGAGCTTGCAACGGACCCTCCGCCCCCACACGCGCGCCGCCCGCCACCGCCACCACGCAGACATCGTCACCCTCGTCCATCGTCACTCCTCATCGTTCCCAGTCTCGCCATCGTCAACCTTATCATCGTGTCCTCTTCGTTTCCAACCTCGCTATTCGGTCTCGCCAGCGTCGTCGTTATCATCGTCAACATCTCCAACGTCATCCATATCGTCGTCATCTTGTCCTCTTCATTCCCAATCTTGTCATTCAGTCTTGCCATAGTCATCGCATACTTATCAAGGTCACTCTCGTCCTCTTTGTTCCCAATCTCGCCATCGTTATCCTTATCGTCACCCTCGTCCTCTTCGATCCAAACCTCGCCATCGTCATCCTTATGGTAATCTTGCCCTCTTCGTTACCAACCTCGCCATTGAGTCTCGCCATCGTTATCGTCACTCACATCCTCTTCGTTCCCAACCTCGCCAGTCATCCTATTCGTCGTCACTACTCATCATCGCCAACTTAAAAATCGTCTTCCTTGCCATCGTCATTATTGCCACCGCCACATTCACCAACGTCGTCCTTACCATCGTCACTTTCGTCATCATAACACTCATCACCAACATAACAATCGTCACCTTCGCCATCGTCATTCTCACCGACACACTCGCCATCGTCATGCTCACCATCGTCAGTCGTATTCATAACACTCGTCATCGCCAACCTTACAATCGTCATCACCATCGTCATTCTTACCATTACTGCGTTTGCCATCGTCACTCAAGCCATCGTTATCCTTATTGTCACCCTCGTCACCAATATCCTCACCATCCTATACTCTGTCATCGTCATCCTCACATCCAGACACCTGCCATCGCGATCCTTACCATCATCACCCTCGCCATCATCATCCTCGTTGACACACTCGCTATCGGCATCCTGACCATCATCACACGCGCCATCGTTAATTTTATCGTCGACACATCGTCATCGACGGATTTCCTGTCATTTTTTTCCCGTCTCTTTATCGACTTCTTTATTGTGAGTGTCATCAGAGTCAAACTCACTTCACCAATGTCCATTTTCGTCATCGTCACTCTATTATTATTCTCGTCATAGTTACCATCTGCATTTTCATCCTTGGCTACAATCATATTTAAACCTTTGTCGTCGTCCACATTCGTGCTTATTCTACTTGTTGATTTCCATCCAAGTAACATTTACGTCTAATTTTACAGCACTTTCTTGCTTTCACGGGAAAATAAAATGTACTACCTTGCAACTATAGCACAAGCATACAGCAAATTTCAAAAAGCCTAATCATTCTGGAGTAAGTAAAGCGCACAGTCATCTAATGAAAATATTATACGCGTGTTCAACTATCTAAAAGTACACGTTGCTTCAGTTGATGTACACCTACACAACGCATTTCATTCCGACAGGCGAACCAAATTGGCTTCTAAGCCTGAGAGCCAAAAACGAAAATTAATTCGACCGCCATGTATACGAAAACACAGCCGGACAGACTCCCACGCAGAAAAAAAAAGCAGCCTCCGAATATCACGCAATGAAATTTAGAATCGGGGGGAGGGGGATCGGTTTTTTTCTAAACAGGCTTGTTAGTGGCCCGTAGGCAGTACTTTCCCTGCGCCCTAGCAAAGCTACAAAAACAGCGCGCGGCGGGAGAGAATAATTAAAAGAGATACGTCACCGCCCGCGCCGCGGCTGTGTCAAGCCGCCTGCCCGCCGGCGCCAGCGTCGCGACGCCGCGCCGTCGCATGCCCAACACGCACGGGGGGGGGGGGAAACATGCGCCGCTCGGAAGGCTCCCGTGCAAGCGACCCCGCGCTGGATTTCAAGCGCAGGGTTTTCAAAAATCACGCTGAGAGGCTGCGAATAATGCGGTTGCCGTTAAGTTTATACGCTATAGCTTTAATATATAACTAGCCGACCAGCCAATGATTTGATATTGCTATGTATTGAATAAATACAATTCCAGTTCGATGTTTTAAAATCTCTCGTTTCTCAGCTCAGGGTATTATTATTACTCAGCTCAGTAAATTATTTATTCATTGAAGGCTCTGTCGTGAGAAAAGGATGATTTTCAAAAATCAGGCTGAGAGACTGCTATTAACGGGTTTGCCATTAAGTTTATACGCAATAGCTTTAATTTATAACTAGCCGACCAGGCAATGATTTGATATTGCTATGTATTGAATAAATACAATTCAAGTTCGATGTTTTAAAATCTCTCGTTTCTCAGCTCAGGGTATATTATTACTCAGCTCAGTAAATTATTTATTCATTGAAGGCTCTGTCGTGAGAAAAGGATGATTTTCAAAAATCAGGCTGAGAGACTGCTATTAATGCGGTTGTTCTTAAGTTTAGAAGGTAATTTTGCATGCAATGTGGGTAAAAGTTAAGTTTAAATGTAGTAGCTTCTATTTATAACTAGCGGATACGGCTATGCTTCGCTATTGCAGTGTATTGAATAAATACAATTCCAGCTGAAAAACAATTTATTCTGTGAAGGTTCTGAGCTGAGAAACAAGAGATTTTCAAAAGTCAATGCTTCGCTTTCGCAGTGTATTGAATAATTAGAATTCAAGTTCAAAATCAATTCATTCAATGAAGGCCATGCCCTGAAAAACGGAGGGTTTTCAAAAATCAGACTGAGAAACTGCTATTAATGCGGTTGTCGTTAAGGTTGGAAGGCAATCCTGCACGCAATATGGGGGAAAGTTAAGTTTAAACGTAATAGCTTCTATTTATAACTAGCGGACCGAGCAATGCTTTGCATAAATACAATTCAAGTTCAGAATCAAGTCTGATGTTTTAAAATCTCCCGTTTCTCAGCTCAGGGTATTATTATTACTCAGCTCAGGAAATTATTTATTCAGTGAAGGCCTGCGCTGAGAAACAGAGGATTTTGAAAAAATCTGACTGTGAGACTGCTATTAATGCGGTTGCCATTAAGTTTAGAAGGCAATCCTGCACGCAATGTGGGGAAAAGTTAAATTTAAACGTAATAGCTTCTATTTATTACTAGCGGATACGGCAATGCTTCGCTTTTTCAGTGTATTCAATAAATATAATTCAAGTGCAAAATCAATATTCAAAATCTGATTTTCAAAAATCAGACTGGGAGACTGCTATTAACAATGCCATTAAGTTTAGAAGGCAATCCTGCACGCAATGTGCGTAAAAGTTACGTTTATACGCAATAGCTTTAATTTATAACTAGCCGACCAGGCAATGATTTGATATTGCTCTGTATTCAATAACTACAATTCAAGTTCGATATCAAAGTCTGATGTTTTAAAATCTCTCCGTTTCTCATCTCAGGGTATTATTATTATTACTCAGCTCAGTAAATTATTTATTCAGTGAAGGTCCTGCGCTGAGAAACGGATAACTCTGTTTCGTTTAGATCAATCTATCGACAAAAAAAGTAAGTATTCTACAGTTGAAGATGGAATTACCCCTACCCTGATTAAGGACGAAAATATAGAAGTTCGCAGATTATGAAACTGGGAAATATGCAACATGCAACACTCCATTACTCTGCAACACACTTCGTCTGCTAACTCGGAAGTAACCGGAACCTGCCAAAACGCTTCAAGGGACACAAACTATGAACTCTTATCTTACCTCGTAATCTGCACAACGAAACCTTTTTGGAGGTTTTCTAACAGTTTCGGAGGGTCCGTAACAAGGAATGTCAAAAACGTTCATTGGCTTGCAGTTTAAAGTTATTTTCACTTTTAAACGATTTACAAATTGTGAAATGTATTCACAGGCCCAGCTATTTTTATTACTAATTGCCAAGGAAAGCAATGTCATTGCGATGCTACCAACAGCAGACCTTCAACGAGAGAGAGAGTGAGAGAGAAAGAGAAAGAGAGAGAAAGGGATTGAAAATAGAGGGAGAAAGAGGGAGATAGGGAGTGGAGGAGAGGGAGAAAGAGAGGGAGAGAGAGGGAGAAAGGGAGAGAGGGAGAATGAGAGGAAGAGAGGGGGAATGAGAGGGAGAGAGAGAAAGAGAGGAAGAAAGGGGAGAGAGGAAGAAAGGGAGAGAGGGAGAATGAGAGGGAGATAAAAAGAGTGGGAGAGAGAAAAAGAGAGGGAGAGAGAAAAAGAGAGAGAGAGAGAAAAAGAGAGGGAGAGAGAAAAAGAGAGGGAGAGAGAAAAAGAGAGGGAGAGAGAAAAAGATAGGGGGAGAGAAAAAGAGAGGGAGAGAGAAAAAAGAGAGAGAAAAAGAGAGGGAGAGAGAAGAGAGGGAGAGAGAAAAAGAGAGGGAGAGAGAAAAAGAGAGAGGAAGAGGGACAGAGAGAGGGAGAAAGAGAGAGCGAGAGTGGGAGTGGGAGAGGGAAGTGGAGAGCCCAAGCGCGGCGGAGGCGCGTCCTGGCTGCGCCAGCTGCGTCGCGCCCTGTCGCTGCCCTTCGAAGGGCCGAAGGGGGCGGACAAAAAGCAGGCCCTGGGGCGGGGACACGAATGCTTCCGCCCGTCCGTCTGTCGCGGGCGCTGGATGGGATGCGGGTGCGGCGCGGCGGCCTGGACAGCAGCGTTCGCCTAATAACAACAGACGGCGCGGCGCGCTCGCCTTTCTCTTGCACAGATGGCCACACCGCGAAAGTAATGCACGAATGGGATTGAAAGAGAGAAAGAGAGAGAGAGAGAAGAATGAGTGAGTGGGAGAGTGAGGGAGAGTGAGTGGGAGAGTGAGTGAGTGGAAGAGTGAATGAGTTGGAGAGTGAGTGAGTGAATGGGAGAGTGAATGAGAGAGTGGGAGAGTGATGAGAGAGTGAGTGGGAGAGTGGGAGGGGGAGAGCGAGTGATTGGGAGAGTGAGTGAGGGGGACAGCTTGGGTAGAGGCGGCAAGTGGACGAGGGAATAGAGAATACGTAAAAGAAAAATAAGTAAATTGTCGGAGGGGGAAGGGTCACGAAGAGTGAAGAAATTGAATATTTTACGATCCTGATTTCATCTTGCAGAATATTTGAAAAACTACTTCTTTCAACAAGTTGCCTCGAAAACTATTACGTTCAAGAAGGTAATCAAAGAAATATATTTGATGCAAGGGGGGAAATGGTGAGTCATTTGGCAAAGTATGAAGAACGAGGCCATGCAGTTAGTTACAATTCAACTTGGCTACACCAATGCACACAATATACACACAGACACATATGCCAACCATCCACACAAGTAACACCCACATATATACACAAGAAACAAACTCATTATTCATGCCACATCGCCATCAATTTCCAACGATAATTGGTAGAAAACGTGGCATCCACGAGATAAACGAGGTTTAATTAAAAAAAAAAAGAGCGGCGGATCATGTTGCGAGGAACATAATGCGCTCGATGGCTTAACGGCGCCGTCACGAGGGAGAAGTACCTTCCGGCGGCGCATTGGCGGCGCTGCCGTCATTGAATGCGCATCACGGGGGGTGGGGAGGAGTTGGGGGAGGAGAGGTGGGCGAAACAAGAGCCGCGAGCGCAGAGCTTCGGCGGCGGCGACAAATGGCCTAGGGAGAAGCTTTGAGACGGCCCCGCCAAGACCTGCCACGCACGCAACGCAAACACACACACACACACACAAGGGTGGAAAAGTAAGATGGAGCGACCGAGAGTAATGGATTTGGTGCGCAGCTCTTTCACTGATACGGTGGGGTATCTCTCTCCCTCTCTCTACCGCTCTCGCTCTACCTCTCTCACTCTACCTCTCTCGCTCTACCTATATCTTTCTCGTCCCTCTTTCTCTCTTTCTTTCTCTCTCTCCCCTTTCTCTTTCTTTCTCTCTCCCCCTTTCTTTTCTCTCTCTCCCTTCTTTCTCTTTCCCTCTGCCACAATCGCTCCATCTCCCCCCTGCATCTTCACCTCTCCCTCCCTCAGTATCTGTTAATAAATTTAGCTGAGCGCCATGAATCGTGGTCGTTTGTCAACTGTTTTATAAGGCAGCCAACTTGACGTTTCTCCGTTATAAGTTTCATGTTGCAGAGACCCCTGGAATTGGTAAACCACAATAATATTAGCTGGGACATCGAACAAGAGGCGAAGAAAAGAAGAGAAGACAAGAAGCATAAATGAAAGAGAACAGAGGGGGAAAAGAAGAGGGGAGAGGCATAGGAAGAAGAGAAGAATAAATAGAAAGAGATGCAACTATTCACTTAGTCTAATATTGTGTTATCAATATTCACTTAACGAATCACATTCTTAATTCTCTCTAACGAAGCCCTCCTATAGCGGGAGAAGGCAGCTAATAATAATGTATAGTAATATATGTTACATTATATGAAGAACGTAATATATACATTTTCTCACCAAACGAGTTAAAGCATCTGGAGCGCACAATAAGTGGATTTCCATATCTTATCTGCGAATTTTTCTTCTCCGTCTCAGTCACTTTAATTCTCACTCTCTCTCTTTCTCTCTCTCTCTCCCTTTCTCTCTCTCTCTATCTTCTTACTTTTCTGCTCTTTTCGCTATCTTTTCGTTTTTCTCTCTCTCATAACCTTCCAATTTGTCTATCTTTCCTTTTGGCACTCTCCATCTCTCTACCTTTCTCTGGGTCGATGACAGCACCATTACTCAGTCTATCATTCGAATTCTGGCATATCGGAGAAGCTTTGCGAGATCACTAGAAGAAGGAGGGGGTGGTAATACCGAAAGAAGAATCATCCCCCTTAGAGGCTAAGCCGTGATTAGCAAGCAAGAATCGCATGTAGTCTCTTTTTTGCTGAAGATACGATTCTCCCCGTGTATTATTTGTTAACTTAACGTGCAAACACAGTTAAAAACTAAGAGTGAAGTACTTTGGGGAGATGTTTTCTTGAGATCTGGAATCTATACTCCAACTCCTATACATATTAAATTGAATTATCAATACATGCAGTAATAAGCATCGATTCTTTTACTAGATCCAATGAAGAATAATAACCGTTGAGCAAGCAGCGCCAAATTTAAACGCGAAATGCACTTCATGTCGTAGTATATATACAGTATTTCCCACGGGTGGCGGGCCAGGAATTTTATGAAAAATCTGACCGTGTGCAACAGGCATTTACTGCGATGTAAACGTAGTGGAATTTAAGGTGATGAGCTGGACGGAGAGGGGGACATCCAATCGGGAGTGTTACATGTCTATGAACTTCTTTCCGTGACAGGCGCCCGAGATCATTAGTATTGCCAATCATTTTAGCTGCCGCTGCTATCCTTTTCTCCACGTCGCTGTCCGTTCTCCTAACTATTGAGGTAATTTCAAATAAAACTACCCAAACGCCAATTTGTATTTGAATTGTGTATTTAAACAAAGTACTTCATTTTAAATCTCACAACATAATCGTCATGTGTCCATATCTTTGGAACTCTACTAGCCTCCCTCAAACAAAACTCGCTTCCATAGCAACTCATTACATTACTCAACTGTTCGTTCCCTTACTAGTACTAGAACTCGTATCAAGTTCTATTTTCATTTCGTAACAAAAATCTTCGTTACGACTACAATTTTTGACCCGATTGGATGACAATGTCCCCTGCTCGTGATCTTTAAGTGCCACTGTCTAAATCGGAGTGTAAGTGTGCGACGAGGCGCCGGTCACTGTGGGTGGGGGGGAGGGAACATGCGTCGTACTGGTGTCATTGTGGTCCATGGGTTCGTGTCGCGTCGAGCACAGTCGTCAAACGGCACTTTGTATTTGAATTGGGTATTTAAACAAGTGCTTCCCTTTAAATCTCACGACACAGTCGTCATGTGTCCATATCTTTCGAACTGTCACTGGCCTCTTCCTAAACAAACTCGACTCCATGGCCATGGCCACCTATTGCAATCTTAGGAATTGACACACTCGTACCAAGTTCATTTTCATTTCGTAACAGGACGCTTCGTGACGACTTAAATGTTTGGTATTGGCACTCCCGATTGGATGATAATGCCACTTGCTCGTGGATCTTTAAGTGTCACTGTCTAAATCGGAGTAAATCGGAGTATAAGTGTGCAACGGGGCGCCGGTCACTGTGGGGGGGAGGGAGCATGCGTCGAACCGGTGTCGTTGCGTGCCACTGTCTAAATCGGAGTAAATCGGAGTGTAAGCGTGCGCCGGGGCGCCGGTCACTGTTTGGGGGGGCAGCATGCGTCGAACCGGTGTCGTTGCGTGCCACTGTCTAAATCGGAGTAAATCGGAGTATAAGCGTGCGCCGGGGCGCCGATCACTGTGGGGGGAGAGCATGCGTCGAACCGGTGTCGTAGCGTCCGTGGGCGTGTGTCGCGCCGCGCCGGGCCGCGTCGCCGAACGCCAATTTACGATCGCGCGCATTATACAGTCAAATGCGGCGACGGAGACAGCGGCCGGCGTCGCCGGCGTCGCCGCCGCCGCCGCCATTTGCATAGAGGCCCCGCGCCATTTGAATAATTGCAGATTTACAGCAAAGGATCAATCATGGCGCCCGCGGACCAGATAGGCAAACGAGTGCTTCTTGGCGCGAAGGCCCGGGGGCGGGGAAGATCTTGAAGTCCGGCGACGTCCGACTCAACTGGGGTGGTTCGTGGGGTTGTGGTTGCAGGGGTGGGTTAAAGTGTACGTATATTAATGGCACCCCCTGCTTCGGACTCCTCAAAATTTTTGACATTTAATTTTTTTATGTTCGTAAAAGTATATATACTTGTAATTGGACGTAAGGGATAATCAACCACAATGTTTAAGTTTATATTATTTATTAATTTTACATACGCCCAATGTCACTTTCGGGACTAGATTTCCCATCTTCAGTGGGTCTCTAGCAACAAACGAAAAATGAGAGATAAACATGAAGAACAAGCAAAAAAAGAATACAAATGAATTGATATAATAATGCATAAATAAAATAAAATAAAAAATACAAAGTTACAAATTACCTTACTTGGGGCAGTACGTCCAATTACAATCATGGATTACCACAAAAATCAGCTACCACCACGAAAGTTATATATACTTTGTGTATGTATTTATTATATATTTAATCTTTTTTATATATTTTATGTACATATTTATATTATTTACATATTTATAAATTTAAAATATGCGACTTTTAATTTGTAAAATTTCTTTTGCATTTTTGTAATAATTTTGAATATATATTTGAACATTTACATATTATTACAGAAAGCTGATAGTTTGGTGCCGCACTGAATGGTTCTTTAGATATTAATCCGGCTCTGAGTAATAGGTTTAATTGCCGTCCGTTTATGGATTACTGATTGGTTAATCTATACCTTTGTTTTGGTTCAGAAAATGTCATAGCAACGTAGTAGGTTCTTTTGTCGCACCTAATATGCCAATATTTCATTATTACACACATGATTGTCAGCCTCTACCAATCACTATATCCTAACTCCTAAGATTAACGTTGGGATTGGAGGATGAAATAACCGGGGTGTGACAGTCTGCAGTTCCCAGTCCGCAACAGAAACATCGTAGATTGGAAGTGTGCGGACCGTGGCCCTTTTCTGGAAGTACTGCTTCAGCATTTTCCTGGAATCGAAGGAACGTTGGAAAATTGCCGCTCAAGAAGACAGCAAGTGATGTCCAGGCAGCGGGTGAAGTGGCTCCAGACAGGCAGGGAAGTGAAAAAGCTGCCTCCATTGGGGCTCGAACTCCAGGACCTTCCGGTCAGAGACGCTACCTATGGAACTTCTGCTGATTTTTACTCAATCAACATCGGATTTTTCTGGCCATAAAATACAGAAATTACGAATAACATTCGTAAATCCTCTGTTCACTTTGCAACATAATAGTGTAAAACATCCCTGCTCCTCCTGTCCTATGGCTCGACAGGCCGCTACGTGTCTTGGCCGGCCAGTGGCCACCCGGCCATGGGATAAGGGGTTCCTATGGTTAGCACTATGACTTCCCTTCACCGTATATATTGGTCTTCTTAACCTTAGGGCTTTCTCATCGTCATACGACAAATGGTACTGGGACATTTGCTAGGAAAGCGCAGTTATAATTTTGTCCTGGCCTGGAATCGAACGCGGGTTTGATTAGGAATGGCATAACGGTCAGCGTATCGGATTGTTGTACCCAAGATTGCGGGTTCAAAGTCGAACGAAGCCGTCGATTTTTAAGGGCGAAAAAATCCTTCGTACGCCTTCCTCCGGAAGGGAAGTAAAGCCGGCTGTCCCATGTTACTAGATTTACTTGCACGTAAAAGATCCTCAAGCCTAAATGAAGCCTTTGAGCGAAATTCAAATCGCCACTTTCGTCGCCCGAGATAATACCTTCTTTCTCCGCTAGGTGGTGAAAGGAACGTAGTGAAATTTGCGTGGTCAGACGGTAGGACGAGCCTGATAGCCCGAGTCTCGCCACGTAAAATAAGGCATTAACTAACTAACTAAACTAACGAACGCGGGGTGCGCCGTGGAAAGCAAGCACGCTAACCAACGAGCCCACCGACGGCTGCGAGGCGTCATCGCCGTTTAAAATTCCCTGCGAGGATCGGCACTCGGAATCTCAGCCGCGCTTCTGGAGAAAGACGGAAACAAAAACCACCGCAAGGACCCGAGAGGGGGAGGGGCGGGGAGGCAAAGAAACGCCGAGAGAAGGTCCGGGTGCAAATGGCGCGTGGGCTATCACGTTACCCGGAGGGGGCCAGGGGGACAGAGAGGGGGCAAAGTTTCCCCCCGTGGGAAGAAAGCACGCGGATCGGTCGTCCGGAAGCCGCCATCTGCACACTGTCACCAAGCTCCTCCTCGCTCTGTCGCTCTCTCTCGCTCACACACACACACGCTGAAGTCGCTGCCTCGTAAAATAAACAACGCGAAGACCTCGCTTTCTCAAACTGTGGAGGAGAATTCTAGCGGCCGGCTGCTCTGATCGGTAGTTTTCCGTGGTTTCTCCGATCAACACCAGGAGAATGCCGGAGCGGTAACCTAACAAACGGGCCACGGACCGCGCGCGATCTTTCCTTCCTCTTCCTTGTCCTATCCTCTCCTCTTACACACACACACACTTACATTAACATGCACTACACTACCACACATGCCGGGAGACCAGTCGGGAGCTTACAGCTTACGGGAGTAATGACCTAAGTAGTTGA
Organism: Acheta domesticus; assembly: GCA_031308135.1. Taxonomy (NCBI): domain Eukaryota; kingdom Metazoa; phylum Arthropoda; class Insecta; order Orthoptera; family Gryllidae; genus Acheta; species Acheta domesticus. The sequence goes on from JAHLJT010002630.1 coordinate 26,923,135, forward strand.
CGCGCCCGGAAGCACAAATCAATCAATCAATCAATCGAACTTTGGACCGGCAAAAGTGTTTTTTCAAGTTCCCCCACGAGTATCGCTGGCGAGGCGGGCATTTATTCACTTTTTGGGGCAGTACAATCAGCTTGCGCGCCGCAGCCCTACTTGGCTTTTGCGGCAGAAGGGATTTGTACTTTGTAATCTGGCTAATTCTAGCTAATTCCAGCGCTAGTCAGTGGCGTAGATACGAGGGGGGGTGCAGGGGGCGGCGCGCCCCGGATGACACAAATTAAAATATTTTATAGTTGGAATCATATAATTTAAATTATTTACTTAAAAATTGTATATATTAATGAAGACTATCTTATTTGGCTCTATTGTCAATAGAAACTGATACTGCAATGAGCCTAGATTTTAATGAAATTATTTATAAGTTTGCTGCCCTAAATCTCGTAAAGAGGTTTTACACATAACTTACATTAGTTGGTAACTTATGTTTCATTTTTTAATATTATTTAAAAAATATATTGCAATTACTCTTCATTAGTTAGAGTTGTTTAATATATTATAAATAACAATCATGTGCACATATGTTTGTATTTAAAAAAATAATGTTCAATCTATGCAGCAATAGATATTTTTATACTTAATTTATGGGGGGGGTGATACCATTAGCTTCACCCCAGGTGACATCAACTGAAGCTACGCCACTGGCGCTAGTACTTCCAAAATGATAGTGGTATTCTGAATCGAAATTTCTTGAGCGTTGATTATTTAAATTTTCCAACTTTATACATAGTAGACAATATATCCACATATAATATTATCCTCATAAATGGATTAAAGAAACTTAAGATAATCTTAAACCCTTGGCCACATGATGAACTATTCTCCTCATCGAATAATAAATGATCATTATCTTTTCTGAGGCCACAGACATGTCTTTCAATCGGCAAAGTTTCGAGTTTGCTTTGCTTCTTTTCAGAAGCACCAATTCACGGCACACCAGACTTAAAATAAGGTACTAAGCCTCGTTTAACAGAAGAAAGTAAAGAGATCTCAAAAAGGAATAAAAGTCAACAAATTAAAGCGAACAAAAATCCTTGTAAATACCACTGCAACCCACAGCTCAAGCACTGAATCCTCAGGGATTCCCGTATATTAGCCATCTATATTTTACGCAGGAGTGGAACCGCAACCTAGGGTTGTCCAACCACCAGCTCGCAAGCTAAAAGTAAATGGGTTGATTTTACTCGTACTTGTGACTTGCAGCTATTGAAAATCATACATAAAAATAACTTCACTTACGAAGACCGCGCACACATGCCCAAATATCGGTAGATTAGTGCTACAGTAAGTACATATGACTCTAGCAAAAATTCCAGTAAACCAGTGAAATGGTACGTATTGTTTTAGAGCCATTATTTAATAACTATTATAGTTATTAAGTACTACAGGCCTGCAGCAGCAAAAATGCTACGGAACAAAACCACACCAAATGATTTTCCAAAACGTACCACGTAACTGCTCAAGAACAACAAATTAATTATTCTCTCGAGTAACACTGCAATGCATTAAGTATTTTAATAAATGTATTCTTCATGAATGCTGCCATAACAAAGAATATGGGTGTAAGATTCATAACACAACACATCTTCCCCAAACCTTCGCACTACTGAGCCAACTGTAATTTTATTTTTGATTTGGCACCACTGCGAGGAAGATAATATGAAGGAGGGCTCGAATTGGGTTGTGTCCTTATGGAGCGTTCCTTAACAAATGAGAAATTCCAAAGGCTTAATGATAAACAATGTAAATACTTGAAGCAGAGATGAAAATAACCAAGTGGAACAAGTACAGAACATTCAGCGTCCAGACGGAATCGTAAAAATCATTTATTTACTGACGTATACTGACGACTTACGTTTGACGTCTTCAGAGAAAGCTAAAACTAATTCAGTTTTTTGTTGTTGTTTATGTGGCTAGCTGAGTATAAATTTCAATTATTTATTTCATCCTGACGGAACTTCTGCAAATAACGATTATGACAATTCTATCTGAAGTCTGAAAGTTCTACACTTCAATTCATTTGACCATTTTCATTCCTCCGTCAGTAAATTACTTTGGATCAATCGGCAGCCGTCACTTCAATGCAAACACCTGCTCCCGTGCTGCTCTCTGGCCAGAAATACGACCAGAGCTAAAACGAGTCTGACACCCCTGGCGTAAAGCATGGCAAACATTTCGCTGCAAATGGACTGGAAGCAATTCACACTCGCTCGCGCCTCTTGTAATAATTCAGCTCCCACATTCCCACTGCCTCTTCAGAGGTGGGCAGGCCACGTGTTAATGCACGTATGTACACGCTGGCCGTTATAGCTGGTCGTCGTTTGCAAAGATATACGCATTGGTAGCACGGCTCTAGGAGGCTGACCGCCCAAGCCCCAGCAATAGTCTTTTTTATGATGATGTGAATCTGACAGTAAATTTTAAAATAAACAATTGGAAGGCCCTCACGTATGCTAACATTTGATGTATTCATTTCAAACAACATTAAGATCTATGTGGTTAAATAAAAATAAAAAGCATCAATCGTTCGATGCAAATGTTTCATTAATTCTAATTACAAAAAGGAAATCACATAAACGTATAGTGTACTTGTAGCATCTAGCGTACACTGCTGACGATATTGAAGGTGTCAAGTGGACGCTGTTATGCATCAACCGGCTAAGCGACATCATACAAGTTTTGAGGTAATCGTGTTCAAAGCTTTTATTACATTTTCAGCTCTAAAGACTGTAATTTAATTATTTCATTCATTGAATCGCCAAACTACACAAACGTGAGTGGAATATCTGGCGCTTACCTGCGTAATGTGAAATTAAGAACAGCAGATTTGAAGATCTAGGTTTACAGCCGGTTTTTGCGAAACATAAAATCCCTGATGTGACTGATAGCGTTTACATTTTTCATTAATTATAAGGCTACTTTTACAGATTTGGCGCCAAACTTTTGCATACACTTAGAACATGGTCCAATGCAACCGATGGCGTTCATATCTCATTTTTTCCAAAAATGGCGCTTAGCCGGTTGATGCATAACACCGTCTACGTAGCCTTACCCTCGCCATGAGAAAATCTTCTGATCACACATCTCATTGCTGTGAATATATCTTCATGTGTCCAAAAAGCGTATCTCACGCAGGGTTTCAAAAGTTAATCTATCACCCAATTCAGTAATTAAAATCGCTGATGCACGTGCACGGAATGAAGATATATGCACGTGCACGGGAATGTGCAAATATCCTCTGCATACCTACTATATGAGAATCTACTGAACACGTCTTATTGCTGTGAATACGTCGTGTGTCCAAAAGCGTATCCTATGCACCTTATCTCAAGCTGACAGCACCATCTGACTCAAACATTAACTCTGTTGATGTTCTACGGACACGTATGTATGTGTGAAATACATGTTGTAATTAAAGAATAAACTTTTTTTAACACATACTGGTTTTTTTAAATTTTGTATTTTCCTTATCCGTTCAGATAACTATGAGGTTCAAAATGCGCATATTATAGAGTTAACATTAACCAATAAGAAGTGGTTAGGTATGATGATGTACTTTGTGGTTACACGAAATAGTAAATTTAGTTATACATGTTGGCGGAAGTTTTTTTAGTCTAGTAAGAGACAAGGTGTAGTTTCCAGTTCCACAATGTCATTCGTAAATTTCTATTTATATGATATCACGTAATCTAACCTCACAATATACCTTAGTTGACGCTTCTCTACACATTTTCCAGTTAGAGACAAAGCTCCCGCCTTCGTAATTTATTTAAATCAACCGTGAATCTGTGCAATGCATCATTATCAAAGCAGTTTTTTGCCAAAATACTTCTCGCGAATACTGAAGCCGCCCTCTAACTCGCATTAATCAGTGCCCCATGCTAAATGACAACATTAGCCGGATGAAGACTGAAAGGATCCACCGTCATTTATACAGATTTATTCACACGAATGCGCGAATTAACCGTATTCTCCGAACATTAGCCATATTGCGAAGTTACGCCCCAACACTTACATTTACACGCTAGCATAGATTGTGACCTATCAATTGCATGAAAAGAAATAGTTGCCACGATTTTTGCGGCAATCACTTGAATGAAGGTTGTCCGATCTCATTCCAAATAGTGTCCTGCGTATTTCGGGAACAACGAGAATAAATAGGAAATGCTTCTGCTAGCGCACAGCGCGAGATCCATTAGCTGGAAATGCGAGTGCTAGCTCCGGTAAACAAATTTTCACCCACAAAATTTTCTCGTCCCTGTTAAATGGATTCAACAGCATTATGCACGTTTCGAGTGAAATTAGCGGCAATATGTAAACAGCAAAGGTGGATATTCAGAATATTACGAAAATGTATGTTCACTATTTCCCTCTCTCGGTGAAATATAACGTTATTTGCAAAGGCTTTGTGTCAGAGAGTCACAGTATTATGACCATGTGCTAGAGTCCTGTGTATTAGCTATACAGCCAGCAGATGCAGACAAATATTTTTTATTCACTGAGTGAGCACAATGTGCATTATGTTGTGACACTAGTTTCTCTTATTCCAATATCGATATCGTCTTCCCTACAGCTACTGCTACTATCGATCTTGTATATTGGACGATTTTGGATATTTATTTCCTGGGAATCTAACGAAACTACAGACACATCTTATATGTAGATACCGGATTTTTATGTAATTACATATTTTTTGACTTTCTACTTACCGATCTCAAATTTGTAATCGTGGCGAATCGTGGCCGTCCTAACACTATATCCACTTTTTCCTTTCATATTTTTATATATTTAGTACTTTCTTAAATATTTTACATATTTTCCAGTTTTCACAACATATTTTCTTATTCTATTTTCTTCAAATTTATCACATATTTTTATGAAAAGAAGTATTTTAAAAGAAATCCTCATTTTCCCCTACATTGTTGGTGAAATCTAGGTGCCAAAAGTATCTTTGACTCCGCGTTTTGTGACCTGTAATCTTAATTTCCCAGAAAAAAATTTGCAAAGTCCTGGATTACAATAGATAAAGCTTTTATTGCTGACGAGAAAGTTGTATGATGCAAAGTGTGCATTAACTTGTGTTCCCCAAAATGTTTTTAAATGTTTGTATTAATTTTAAAATTAATTTAGGGCATTTTTTCTAATTGTAATTTCGTTCTATGTAAATGTTTCTGTGATTAGAGGTTTTTTAATATTACATATTATATCTAAATTTACATATTTATCACATATTCTTACTGATTTCATTACATATTTATGTACATATTTTTCCGGTCTCTACAATATGACCTGAGGCTGCTTGAAGCTTTCCTTTCAATCTGTGCGAGCATTGGAAATTAATGTTATGGATATTATGTTTGGTATTTTAGAATGATTGTCCGACTTTGCTCTCTAGCGAACAGTGTCTCCCACGCTGGACCTAGTTGAATTCCCACGCCTGAGGGTAAGAGAGACGTGGCAAACACCACATATTCCCTTCACCATAATTAGCAAATGCCGCCTGCCGGAGCTTCTCTTCATCACACAGCTACAGAAACTGAGACGATTTTACAATAAAGAGACTCCTGTATTTTCGCCTCGATCGGGAGGATTCGGGCATCGAGCCCGAGACCACAACAAGGGTAGGTAGCACGAGAGCCATCCAAGAGGTGCAGATTAGTAATAACTAGACATCGGATGTTTAGGCACTAAAAAATCGCCTTTTAGGCGCCTAAAAAGTCACTCAAAATGACAAGAATAAGAAGACAAAGACACTGTCGTAAATTACATTCGCAATAAAATTAAAAACTATTTGTAAAACTCCATATATTTGCAACTCTTCTATATTTTATTCTTAATAGTTTCCATTGCAATATATTACCAGTAACTTTTCAAGGATCGCAATTTCAAATCTGCAACGTTTGCGAGACAAAATCAGTTTGAATACAGAGAAGGATTTCTGAACACCTACTGATGTGTCTGGCATATACTATTTTAACAGTCCAAAATTAGCCACACTGAAATCTTCTGGGAATTTACATTTATTTTCACTCAAAAGGTGCCCTCGGTGTATTGTCAATCGACCATTTTCTCAGAACATGGCTAGTATTTATGAAATAGGGAAATGGAGAAAAATAATATGTCGGTATACTTTCAGGAATTCCCTCGTATTTCAAAATACAAATACGTGAATTGAAGTTTTCGTAATGAATGGTCTGGTTGAACCATGGCCAATTTTCTGATATTTTAGTATTGTATATAAAATAATACATAAAAGGCAAAAACGTACAATAATTCTAAAGAAAAGGCATTAATGCAAAAAAGGCATTAATGCTAAATAAGCAAAAATAAGCATTATAAAACTTCGTCATATGTCATAATTTGTCATGATTCGTGCACATACATTATCACCCTTTAAATAAGTTCACTAGAAAAAAAATAGGCATTTCCCTAGACATCCGATGTCTAGTAATAACCTACAAATGAATCGCCTCACAGATCAATGAGAGCAGAGGGTGACTTGAGGGGATTACAGCGCAAGGGATATAAGTGCTCTAAATATGGTATTGATAAAATCAAGTTCAAAGTTTAATGCTACGGAGGGCACTTTTTTCCACCAGTAGAACGCGATAACAGTTTGCACCATTTGCTCACGAAATAAAATGAAGACTTTATTTTACACTTCTACTCCTAACTCAAAATTTACCAAACACACTGGCACCCCTTTGGTTCTGGACCCCTCACTTCAGGTCTAATTTTCCACAGCATTTCCCGGGGCATCATGAGTAGAGACCGGATTTTTATGTACTTACATATTTTTTCTTCTTACCACTTTAAATATTGTAATCTTGGCGAATCGTCCCTTTTCTAACACAATATCAAAATTTTTCGTTACATATTTTTGCATATTCAGCACTTTAGTACGTATTTTACATATTTTCCTATATTCACGAAATAATTTATAATATCAATTTTCTTAAATTTTATTACATATTTTAATGGAAAGAAATATTTTCAAAATATAATTTTTTCCTACAATTTTACTGCATGTTGTTTACTCGAGGTATGCTACATGATGACGCGGTCGGGTGTTCACACAGTCCGGCGCGCCTGCTTCAATTAAACTCAGTGTGGCGAGAAGTTTGCGTCAGTGACTGAAATCACTTTCACCTTAGAAGTGAAAAGTGACTGACGTCACATTTTGTGACTTTTAACCTGAATTTCCAAACGTATGTATTATATTTAAAATTTCTTTAGGAATATTTTTATAAATATAATTTCGTATTATGAAAATTTTCGTTTTATAATTAGTGTAGTTTAATATCACTAGAGACCGGATTTTTATGTAATTACATATTTTTAGTCTTTCTACTTACCGTTCTCAAAATTGTAATCTCGGCGAATCATAGCCCTCCTAACACAACATCGAATTTTTGCGTTACATAGTTTTACATATTTTGTACTATATTTTACTGTTTTCACAATATATTTTCTTACTTTATCAATGTTCTATTTAATTCCAAACTTTTATATGAAAAGATGTTTTTTTTTTAAAAAATCAGCATTTTTCCTAAATTACTGGGGAAATCTAGCTGTCCAAAGCATCATTGACACCCCTTTTTGTGATCAGTAACCTTAATTTCCGGAAAAATTTGCGATCACTGACGTGTAACACTTGGACGAAGATGCTACAGTGTATGTTTGCTGGTCGTAGATCTCGCCAGTTTGTGCGATGGCTTCTATTGCGATTAGTCTGGCAGCAAAACGACGGTCCTGGATTACAATCGATGAAGCTTTTACTACTGACGAGAAAGTTGTTTGATGTAAAGTGAACAGTTTTTCTAAACGTAATTTCTTGCTAAGTAAATGCTTTTTAATTAGAGAATTTTAATATTACATATTATAAGCGATTTTACATTTTATTACATATTCTTACTATTTTCATTACATATTTCTGCACATATTTTCACCTTTCTTACTACATATTTTTCCGGTCTCTAATCCTGAGCTAGCACGTGTCCTACTATCACGTCTAGAAGATAGCGTCATACGAACGTGATTCGACTGCGCAAGCCAAAGACTGAGCCCTGGATTTAGTATCTTCACCTTAGATTACTTTCCGGAAAACTGCTAATAAAAAAACCTGTGGCAGCGTCGAAGAACTGAACAAAAGCCGCAATTTAGGTTGATGTTCTGCCATAAACACCGAAGTTTTCAGTATTAAACTCCGCTCGCAGTAAACATAAACTCGTGACTCAAAACACGGCGTCGCAGGCAGGGAAACACGGTATATGTCCCCCTCAATATTTTCAAGTACATCCAGTGGTTTACTTCTTATTTCATTTTTTACTGAAGTCATTGTCAGTACACAATATTATACTGACGATATAATTACTCAGGCACACACAAAAAAAGTCGTCAGACTCAAATACTTGACACATGGGTCTCTATGTATTTCGGCGCGCTGATTCCGAACCTGAAGCTAGAATTGCACTATCACCCTCAATTTTATAAGCGCAAAAAACATCGTTATTTTGTATTTTTTTGTATTCGAAGATTGCGGTTAGACCCAACCTGTTTCTCTGTGTATTTCGACGCGCTGAATTCGAATATGAAGCCAGAATTGCTCTACCACCTTCCAATTTTTTTTAAACACGAAAAAAACACCGTGAAATTTTTTTTGTTTGTTTTTGTTTTTGGGGGTTGTTGTCAGACCCAAAGACTTGAAACATCTTTCTCTACGAATGTCGACACTCTGAATCCGAAACTGAAGGCAGAATTGCGCCACCACCCTCTATTTTTTAAATCGCAAAAAAAATACAACTCAAATTTACAATCTACAATTTCACGGTGATTTTTCACGATTTCAAAAAACTGGAAGGATGGTGGCGCAGTTTTGGCTTCACATTCGGATTAAGCACGTCGAAGTACATAGACAAACACGTGTCAAGTCTTTGGTTCTGACTTTTTTTTATTTTGTATGTTAGTGTTATTAGTTCAACAACATTAAGACCGTGAAACAATAACATGATGTCACAAATATCTCTTTCCTTAGTCAAAAAGGCAATGGATAGGAAATTACGAAGATCTTTCCGAATAGGCGGCTAGATGTAGGAATTCCCCGTGAGCCTCCATTTCATATCTAATGAAGAGGACCAATAGGCACATAGCTCGCTAACCACTACTCTTATTATCTCCGCTGCCGCCATCGTTTCCGTGTCTGTCGCCTGTCCTAGTACGTTTATTACCTGGGTAGTACACTACAGAATCTCTTAAGACTTGTGTCATAACTTAACACATTTTATTCTACCGCGTACATCGTGTTCACTTCAATAAACGAATAAAAATATCGCTGGGCGTTAAGTAAAATACTCGGGAGGTTCACACTTCTTGTTGACCTCACCCTTCCCATTTTATGTGCCAGAGACGCCCGTTATTCAAAACACGATTTCCTCCTCCGCCCCTTTCGCATGAACTACGAACAGCCATGAACGACATCCGCCTCTGCTCTGTGCATCTCCTTTGACTTCAGTTTCCTACACCCCAATTACTCGGGAGTCCTTTATAGGAAAGCACTACATTATTGCAACTCAATTAAATGTAAGTTAAAAGTGAATGAATAATTCAAGTAACGAAAGAATGAAAATATGAAGGATATAAGAGAGATGAAAGAGATAAAAGAAGAATAAGTTTATGCCAACACGATTGTTGTTGTTGTTGTTGCTAAATAAGTTACTTTCAAATAGCATTGTATTTTGTATTCTTAGTACATATTCATACTGTTTATTTTTTCTTTCAAGGACTTATGTTTTAGTTCTGTTTGTATTCATTTCCAGCGCCTTAATTTGCTAATGTCCTCGGCCCTAAGCCTCTATCTTCGCTTGTTTCTTTTGTGGATTTACTCAATCGCTTACGGCGTACGCTGAAACGGTTCCTAATTTACATTTCCCAAAATGTAAACTTCTGCCTTCCCCCACCTTTGCAATAATATTTAAAGTAATGTAAAGCTTTTAAGAGCGTATGCAGAAGAGCAAGCTTAAAGAGAATAAAAATACACAAGAGATTCGCATAAATTAGGAAATTGGACGAGAAAATTGGAGAAAATGTTCGTATTACTGCGTCACTTCTGCAATCCCACCAATGGCGACTGGTGGGTCGAGAATTAGGAGGGGCAGCATGTAAATCCAAACAATCGCTTACATTTTGTCTTTCGGAATATTTATTGAACGAGGGTGTACTATAGCGTGTGGAGTACGACCGGTTTTCAAGCAACAGGATTTTAATCCTTATCTAAGTCAACATTTAAGTGATAACGAAAGATCTTGGTACTGACGAAAATAGATTTTTGAATAACATTTGCTGCAAACCAAAAGTAATTTACGAAATCAGATGAACGGGTTAATTCTCCTAGCTTAGTTAATAGGCATGGAATCTGCCGAACAAAACATGCAGCGCAATACACTGCGCCCAACAAACTTCCATTACCCCCACTTCCCCGCGCATGGTGCAAGTGCAGTGTGTGCATAGTGTAGTGTGAAAGTGCGTGTGTCAGTTATGTAAATATGTGTAAATGTACATAAGTATGAATGTATGAATGAAAAAACAAAAAGAAAAATCAAGATGACTGAAGAAAGAAAGCCTTAACAGGAAATATTAAACAGCATTAAGAAAATCTTAGATAGCCGGTGAAAGCGGCGGCTTCATCCACAGGTTAAATTAGGAATAAGTTATTAAGCACTGCCCCATTTTTTTGTCGCAAATGCCGAAGAACTGCGGTGCATGTATCCCCAATATGTCATTAAACGACCGCCTCGCCGGAGCTTAGTTAAGTTAGAGTTAATGCCTTATTTTACGTGGCGAGACTAGGGCCATCAGGCCCGCTCTTCCGTCGGACCACGCAAATTTCGCTACGCTCCTTTCACCACCTAGCGGAGAAAGAATGGTATTATCTCGGGCGACGAAATAGGCGATTTTAAATTTAGCTCAGAGGCTTCATTTAGGCTTGAGGATAATTTAACATGCAGTAACTATACTACATGGGACAGCCGGCTTTATTTCCCCTCTGAAGGAAGGCGTACGAAGGATTTTTTCGCCCTTAAAAATCCACGGCTTCGGTCGGGTTTGAACCGAAGTACAACAATCCGATAAGCTGATCGTTATACCATCTGAGTCCGCAATTGGCTATTGGCGGAGGGAAAGTTTAAAAAAACGCGGTCTCATTGCCTAGCATGCACAAGCTACGAACGCAACACGATAGTCCGCGATACAGCCCATTTTAAAAACACTGAACATTCACTTCGGCCGGCGCAAGAAATGAAATTCGCTATCCAAACTTGCGCTGGTGGTACGCAGCAATTAAACGAGTCTATTTAGTAGAAATTTAAAACGTTCTGCAACGTTTGTCGTGATTGATCATCGTATGAAGGGCGCCGCCCTAGACTCCATAAGAAATAGCCGCCACTGAACCCCCATGTGCCCATTTCTCACAACTAACCGTAGCAGCGTCAGCTCCCTGCAAGCGTCGCACAAGCCCTGAAATATTCACGTACACACATCAAAAATACGTCATGTTATATTCAAACCCTGCCAAGCGGCTGCTCTTCAACCCAACGCGCGTGCAAGTGGGTCGCAGTCTTTCCTATCACCCGCCAGAGCGCACCGTCTTCGTGACAATTGCCAACGCCCCCCGCGCCGTTCTTTCAGACGTAGACTAGCGCACTGTGGGCACAATCACGTAAATAACCAATGAAGAAATATACTTAACAAATCTTATAAATAATAATGATTTATAATCCAGAAGAATTCTCACAACAACATTATAAGAATTAATAGACACAATATTTCAATCAAAAAAAAACAACATATTCATTAATAATTACATCATTATTACTTAAAGTAAAAATTAACTTCAACATCCCAATACAACTTTAATGCAACAAATCAATAAAATATCTATACAAATAATTTATAACAAACTCACAAATAATAACTAATTAAAAGCTGATATCCCTCCAATACAAAACAACACTCTTAAGAGGGGATGTTCCTGCCGATGCAGTCATATTTTGAAATATTCACTACAGATTTAATTATGAAGCTAGACTAATGTAACTTCGCATTGTGGTTAAGTATACTTTAATGTATTTTTTAAAATTCAAAAACAAAATTGAAAGTAATAGTGCAATTTTATGAACCCGCCATCTCGCGGCTTACCTATCTTTATAAAGGTGCGCATTTCAGGGAAACTTATTAAGTTTAAGAGTTGAAATTTATAACATAAGCAATATCCACTAAAATAATGCGTTTAAACGAATAATGAAAAATGTAATATGAAAAATACATTTTTCAAAAATATTTTATTTTTATCACTAAAATATTTCATTTCTTTATTCGTTCATTTTGAAACAACTAAAACAATTATTAATATAATTTTATAATTATTCGTTAAAATGCTCACTAACATAGCTTTATTCACGGCACATTTCAGAACTCTATGTTTACTAGAAGCCGAGAAAAATGCACTTTTATACCTGAAAATGTAAATCAGAGAAAACGATAAAAGAAAAATAGCCTCTAATAACCTCCAATACACGAATCGTAGGTAAAACTGGTCCAGAATATAAAAAAACACATCAGAGACATCTGCTGGTGAACTACAGAAACTATATACAATTCACAAATGGTAGATTAGATTTCAAATTTAAATTGTGTCATTAAAAATCGCTAAAATTCTCTGAAAACTGACACCTGACAGAAAATGGGGCGTGGTCCGTCTTGCAGTTATTAACTAAAAATAGTATTTTAAAATATTTTAACTTGTCCTACAACACTATTTTTTTAATATTATGTAAACAAAAATCCAAGGATAAAAATAAACATGTTTTCTAAAACTTCATTTTATCGACGAGAATCGGTTACATCCCTCCTTAACATATAAATGAAATGCTTCCACTTCTTGCTCTGGAAGCAGGAGGGAAAAGGTGAGAAGTTTGAGACCCTGGCGGAGGCTTGGGCCCGCCCGACCTTTTCCTCCATTTCGCATAAATCCCGTCGTCGCTAGTGACAAGATGAGCGGAGGAAGGAGATGGGCGGGAAGCTCTAGGCCTGGGACCAGCTCTAGTAGCGAATAGAAAACAGCCAACCATGTTCCTACATTTCTTCTTTCAGAGACCAGCTTCCGTGGCTCAGGGTTTCAAATGATGTCACTGTAATGTCTCTGAGCGGGAGGTCCTAGGGTTCGAGTCCCTGCTGTGGCAGGATTTTCGACATCGCTAGCCACTGTCTGAAGGAGAATTCTAGCGGCCGACTGCTGTGATTGGAAGTTTTCCGTGGTTTCTCCAATCAACACAAGACGAAAGCCGGGGTTGTACCCTAAAACCCGGCTCACGGGCAACGCCCAATGTTTCATTCCTCCTTCTTGTCATAGAATTCTCTTCCAGACAGCGGCTGAAGTCTAGCTACGATCAAAAATCCTGCTATCGTCAGGCGTCGCACCCGGTCTCCCGATCAGAGCACACCAGTGACATCAGTTGTTGCCCTGAGCCTCCAAAGACTGTTTCTCCATCACACTGGATACCTTTCATTGATGTGAGCTAGTGACTGACGTAAACAGATCTTCGGGCCACATCCGTCAGCGATGGAAAGAGAGATTCCCATTCCGAAACCTTGTGAATGAAATATGAGAGTGGAATTAATGGCAGGACGAGAGAGACGCTGAAATGGCTAAATGGCGATCTCATAAAAAATAAGTTGTAAAATAATAATAACAATAATAATAATAATAATAATAATAATAATAATAATAATAAAGAAATCAAAGAAATAGGGAAACAAGAAAGGAAGATTCTCAGGACATTTTTTGGACGGGAACAAGGAGTCTAGATAAAGAGACAAGGATCAGAAATTTGCAAACACACTGAGAAGATTACGGGCAAATTCAGGAAAAGAAGAATGTCTATGGACACATTCACAGGATGGGAATGAAAATAGAATTTCAAGGCGGATTCTTACAGTCATCAACTCAGAAAAAGGAAGAAACGAAGTGGATAAAATGAGTTGAGTTGCAAGCAAGCACACATAACAATGAATGATGCAGACGATAGAAAAGAATTCAGGAACACTATCAAAAACATACATATGACATCACAACACATAAGAAGCCAGGATGTAAATAGACGGCGAAGAGAAACAAACGACTCAAGGAACACACGAAGAAAATTTGGGCGCATAGAAAACATAATCATTGTAAAGGCATTCAAGTTCAAACGCTCTCTTTAAATGGGAATAATCGCAAAGAAGAAGAAAAAGAAGACAAAAAGTAGAAAAAGACAAAGTAGAAAAAGAAGTAGAAAAAGAAGAAGAAATAAAGAAAAAGAAGAAGAAGAAGAAGAAGAAGAAAAGAAATCGTACTTAAACTACTGAATAATAAAGGTATCATAGACACCAAATCCGCCACGCCCCCTTCTGGCGTCCTTGCCACCCACTGCGCGCCGACGCTTCCTCCCGCACTCCTCCACCCGTGTCGCGCCGCGCCGCGTCGCGTCGCGTCGGCTCCTTTCCGTCGCCCTCGCCCAGTGATTTACGCGGCGGCCGCGGGGCGCTGGCGTCGCACAAACAACGACGCAGCGCACCGCGCCTCCGCCGCCGCCGTCACCGTCGCTCACCTTCTCGCTTATTTATTTTTTTCGCACGCCCACGCGCGCCGGAACTTATTATTTTTTCCTTCGTCATTTCTCTCTCTCTCTCTCTCTCTCTCTCTCTCTCTGTCTTTCTCCCCACCTCCTCTCTCCATCTCTCGACTTTCGAATTTTTTTTCTGCTTGTGTATGTATGTGTGCACGTATTTTTCTTGTATTTTTTTTCTCTCGTGTTTGCGTCTTTCGTCTCGCCCTGTGGGCCGCCGCCGCCGCCGCCTTTCCAGTCGTCCTACTCTTGGTGGGTTCGCCTTTTTTTTGTGGTTTTTGTTTTTCGTGCGAAGCCGAGCAATATAATTTATGATTTCGCGCCTGCCCCGGTGCGGCGGCAGAGACGGTGGCAGAAGTGGTAAGGAAGGGGGGGGGGAGGGGGAGTTGGGCGGCGTTTTACGGGCGAAACCAGGGAGTTACGAGTGCGGTGGCGGTCGCGGAGGGAGGGTTGGGGAGGGGAGGGGAGGGCGACGTGCAGTGGGATGAGGAGGGGTTGGGAGGGGAAGGTGATACCGATTCGGAGCTGTTGGAGCGACTTGCGGAAGGGGAGCTATCAAGGGTAAATGGGAAGGTTCAGAAGGGGCAACAGAAGCTCCTGTTATTCAATTGAAGATTATATACGTTGATTGATTTTATTGAATTTGAGAATCGAAAGGCTGGTTGAACAGTTAATTACGGAACGATTCATTTGTTGAACAATTAATTGACTGGATAATTAATTCGTTGAATGAAAAGTCGAATGGACGGTTAATTGATCCAAGTATAAATTTATTGAATGATTATTTGAACGATTAATTATTTGTTTAAAGGATTTTGAATTGTTTGGAGGGGAGGGGAGAGCGAGGTGGTGTATGATGAGGAGAGGGGAGGGGAGGAGAGGATTTGGAGAGCGGAGCTGTTGGAGCGACTGCGGGAGAGGAGGAGAGAGCAGAATCATTTTCTATGCAGGGAGTATGGGAAGGTTCAGAAGTGGTAATAGAAGCTCCCGTTATTCAATTGAAGGTTACATAATATGTTGATTGATATTATTCAATATGTGAATCGAATGAAGAATCGAAAGGCTAGTTGAATGATTAAGTTGTTGAATCACAATTTATTGAATGCCTTAATTCACTGAATTAATTTCATCGAATTAACTGAAAGGAGGATTGACTGATTGAAGTACAGATTGATGATTTAGTTGATTGAAGAATTGATTAATTGGGTTCCTTTCTTATTCAGTTATTTTTTACTGATTTAAGGTCGTTCTTCAAGTCCTAAGATCATGTAGCCACCACTGTTACTAACATTGGGGGTAACGGCAACGCTCACAAAACGAACATCCATGCCCCGGACGGAATTCGAACCTGCGACCTTTCAGGCACGAGGGAGCTGCGGCTCTTGAGTCTTAGCTATCTAAGCTATCCAGGCAGGCCTTATTCAGTTTGAATACTGATTCTTGGATAATAGAGTTACATGCAATGATTTAGATCAACAAGGACACCTCTGCCAAATGTTTCTAACTATACATGTCGAAGGTTAGGAGTAAGGGCAGTGGTGGAGGAGAAGGCAAGATCTGATGGGATGGGAGAGGAGAGGAGGTATCGGTAATCCTTATTTGAAGAATAAAGCTGAAGAAGCGGTTGCGAATGAGGAAGGCAGCTAGAGAAGTGCAAAAGGAAATGAAAGAACAAAAGTCATTCAGCGACAATGAGAAGCTACAGATCAAAGTAACAAAAATCAATATCTGAATTACACGAAGAAATTTATTGGGGAATAACCGTTCTGTACCAAGGACACATAAGGAAAATTGCACTTGAATATGGCTGCAAAAATTGGAGCATAAACCGCTCGGACACGAGGAAAAAGCTGCTGAAATGAGATTTCTAAGAAGAGTTGCAGGATATACGCTTCTGGACCATATAAAAAGGGAAGACATCCGAATCGAATTAAAAAGGTTCAACCTTAACAAGAGAATTCAATGACAAGCGGCGAAATAATTCCACCACATCCAACGGAGAGAACGATTACCAAAAACGCCTAGAGAGCCTAGAGAACGATTACCAAAGATGCTTCTCCACTAAGCACCCGAAGGAATTCAGGAGTCAGGTAGACCCACAAGAGGATGAAGATATGATCTTGGTGCCGGGACAGATCAATCAGCCTAGACCTTGATGATTGATTGGTGGTGATTCCGGGCTGTTAAATACTGATGTCATTATTCCCACACGTGTAGTACGCGTTTTCTTCGGGAGGTGGCGGTGATCTTCCCCTGCTGGACGGCGAGATCCAGCGCCGACCAACCGTCGACTAGCGGAATTTTCTCCAACCAGGTATAAGCGAGGCACCGCCCCAGCCGGGACAAGCTCTAAGCTCCTGACCGGTCTCCCGGCATGCGTGGTAGTGTAGTGCATGTTAGTGTGTGTGTATGTGTGTAAGGGGTGAGGATAGGACAAGAGAGAGGAAAGAAAGATCCTTCCTGACCTTCTCTTCGTCACACAGCTACATAAACTAAGACGATCTTAAAGGAAAGCCTCAACTATTTTTGCCTCGACCGGGAAACAAACCCCTGACGAAACCACGGGACTCTATTATGCTACCTATAAATAATAATATTCATAACATCTTTAGAAGTGATGTAGAGGAATAAGAAGAAGAACAAGAAAATTAACAATAAAACTCGTGAAAATGGAAAAGGTGATTAGCCTTATACCAGAGGAAGAGGCGACCTAGCTCTGGCCTCGAGGGCATTTTAAGATTTCGTGTACTAAGGAGTGAATGCATGGTCTTCTGATATGGATAAGGAAGGTTGAATTGGGACCGAGATGAGAAGTAGGCTCTTCTGAGAAAGATGAAAGATTTGCGAAGGTGATGCGGAGACATTGGAGCAAAAGATCCAGGGGTGAGAGAAGTGAAAGAACGGATCATGTATCGAGATGGTATAGATAGATTGATAGAGAGAGAGAGAATAAGATAGGAAGCGAAATTAAGAGAGGAAGCAGAAGGATAATACAGGAATAGGAGACGTCAGGAAAGAGAAATTATAGAAGGTACTATGATATGCAATGATGCGCAAGTTTCAGAGATGAGGATGTGAAGTATTGAAAATGAGTAAAGAAAGATTAAATCAATGCCGTAACGAAGCAAAGGCAAAGTATTGTAAATCCGCAGAGGAAAGTGCTGATTATTCGGAAGAAAAATTTGTTTTTAGTGACCCATTTATCGAAAAAGTGGGTAAATGTTGTTCCCAAACTAGTAAATTACTTCCTCTGACAGGCTGCGTAGTAAAAAACCGCGTTTCGAGGTTCCTTGATACCGAAAAATTGGTTTACGCCAAGACTGCACGTCGCACTGCCCGTCTGCTTTGGTGAACGCTAATGCTTTAACCATTCAAACTATTTTCTTCAAAATCGATATTTTTCGATCGATTTGGAGTAACTCAAGCCTCTGCGAATTTGAAACGGATACTTCGATTTTTTGGGATTACTTTACAGGAAGTCTTTGGGGTTACATTACATTAAGCCTAAATAATATTTGTAAAATTTTCTCAAAAATGTTCCGTCATTTTTTTAATAATTATGTTCCTCGGTAAGAGCAAACGACTTATAAAAAATGTCGTAGGCATTATTTCGTTGAACTCTCTGAATTACCGAAAATTGCTAGTTACAAAAATTATTGCGGGAAAGTATATGCAGTTCCACATCACTATTTTGAATAAATAGAATAATTTCCAAAATTTGAAAATGATACAATAGTGTACAAAGTATCAGTTATCATGTCTATATTCTGAGGAAATGTATTTTTCTTAAAGAATGGATTGTGTCTTAGATTAATTATATATATATATATATATATATATATATATATATACATACATACATACGTGTATTACGTATACGTGTACATATACAGTATACATAAAGACAATTTAACTATTTTATCGTAACCTGCTCTTGCTTCTAATACAAGAACAACTCCAAATAACTTCTGTGGAAGAATTTCAAGAACGCATCCGTATTTCACGAGTGCGCCTCGCCCCACCCTCTGATTGCGGCGGCGGGGAGCGGCGAGGGTGGGGGTGGTGGTGAGGAAGAGGGGAAGGGGGAGCCGGATGCGGCGCAGGGCGCAGCGCGGCGCGACGAAACGGCTAAGCGAAGTTACGAGCGCCGCCGCGCCGGCGAAAAACAAGAGCGGAGCGCCCGCGAGGGCCCACCGCGCGACTTCCAGGATTGCCAGGATTTGCATCCAGGAGAAAGATTCCGCTCTCTGCAACGCACGCTCCAGCGAGGTCGCTCTGTAGGATTAGGTCAGCGTAGTGTTGTCAAGGTCGATGCCACAAACGGGTGTCCGTGGCACGAGTGCCACGACGAAATCGCCCCCTCCACGCAGTTCATTGCTCCGCCACTAGAGAGACCGTCATCCCTATTATAATGAAGTCTTAGGTTTCCGCGGCCAGAGTTGAGATGTCGTCTTTGCGGGTGACGCCGCCTACAAGGCTGTGTAGCCGACGTTTCGACCGTCTTTTTCGAGGTCTTCATCAGAGGCAGACCAGCCTGGATGAAGACCACCAAAAAAATAGTCGAAATGCCGGCTACACAGCCTAGTACGCGGCGTCATCCGGACAGCCGTCTTCTCAACTCTGGCCGCGGAAGCCTAAGGTCAGCGGACCTTCAGCGGATCTAGAATCAGTTCAGCCGCTGTCTGGAGGAGAATTCTAGCGGCCGGCTGCTCTGATCGGTAGTTTTTCGAGGTTTCTCCGATTAACCCCAGGTGAATCCCGGGGGAATACCCTAACAATAGGACCACGGATTGCATCCCGGAGGAGGATTCCGCTCTCTGCAACGCACGCACCGGCATGGATGCTCTGCGCGGAGTAGATCAACGGCTCGCGAGGACAGTTGCCTCGCGATTATCCGAGTTCAGCTACAGTGAGTTGATGGCATCAGTTGCACTGCAGTGTCTCGGACCGCAATGACCCAGGGTTCGTGTCCCGACTGTCTCTGAATTTTTCACACTAACTACATAACTAGGTCAAATACAACCGTTGTCTGGAGGAGAATTCTAGCGGTCGGCTGCTCTGATCAGTAGTTTTCTGTGGTTTCTCCGTTCAACACCTGGAGAATGCCGGAGCAGTACCCTAACAAACGGGCCACGGACTGCGCGCGATCTTTCCTTCCTCGTCCTTGACCTATCCTCACCCCTTACATACACACTCGCATACAATGCACTACCACACTTATCAAGAGATCAGTCGGGAACTTAGTCGTTTCCCGACTGGGGCGATGCCCCGCTGAGGCAGAGGGTTAATTCTCTGCGAGGCGACGTCTCTCCCGGATCTCATGTTTTAATACAAAACACCTCCAGCTCCAGGGAAACACTAACATTTATATGCACTACACACAACAGTGCCACAACATGTACTACATTTACGGATCTTATGACCACGGCAGTTGATGCGCCCGTGAAAACAAAATATCAATCAACCCGACTGAAGGTTAACCGAGGCAGTACTCAGAAGAAATTACTATTTTTTTCTCTAGATTAAAGCCTGATTAAACATGCTTTGCGTTCTTTCTTATTCTTTTTTAGCCGACTCGAGCTACGTCGTCGTTGATGCAGACCGTCACGATATACTCTGACAATTCGCTCTGAAGTTCGAATTATGTTTGTCCTATATTTCTCTTCGCTCCTGCTGTGTACACAGCATTTATGCCCGCCAAGGCGGGCCAAGCGGGCCCACTGTGGCCCCGGGAGTGGGTTGCGGCCCACTGTGTGCCGTCCCGGGAGCGACGTCCCGAACACGCCGCTTTCCAAGGGAAGACTGGCTGCTTCCCGAGAGCGCCACCAGGGGCAGGTCGGGCGGCGACGGCCGCACAGAAGCGTCACGGGCCAGCGGCCAGGGGTGTCGGCCCCGCCGTCCCGCCAGAAGGAGCGAGAGCATAGACTCGCCACGCCGGCTCCGGTGCTATATTAGGGGGGAGCCGGCTCGGAGCAGACAGTTCGAGTTGGAGCGTGAGTCTGCTACGAAGTGCTTGGGAGTGTTGTGACGGCGGTGTGTTTGGCGATCGACGGTTGTGAACTTGACGTTATTCTACTGGTTATTTTGGTTGGACTGGCTACGTGTATGGACATCTTCTGGCAAATTGTTACCACTGGCTTGTATCTGGTTTATTCTTTGGACGGCGGTAATAAATTGATTAATCAGAACTGTTATTTTACTACCCTGCACTTCCCAGTACATAACAGTTCTAACTGGCGACGAGGAAAAAAGGGTACCGAGCAAGATGGAAACGAAGCAGGTACTAGAAATGATGGCACTCATGCTGCAACAGCAGAAGGAAGAACAACATCAGCAGCGGCAGGCACAGCAAGAACAGCACGCCGCGCTTATACAGCTAATTTCGACCATCGCCACGCCCGCAGCGCAACAGATGCAGCGGCCAGCCAGATCAGCACCGAGTTTTCCCAAGTTCGACCCGGAGAAGGAAAGATGGAGCACGTATTATGCGAGGTTTGAAGCAGCACTTTTTCTACCATGGGTAACGGAAGGTGAGCAGAAACGGGCCTTCTTGTTGAGTATTTCGGGAAGCGAGTAGTTTGAATTGTTGCAGAGTCTGTTCCCGTTGAAAGTAGTAGAAGAAGTGGATTTTTGAGGAACTTGTGGGAAAGTTGGCGGCGCATTTTGAAAAAAAGCCGCACGTGGTAGCAGCCAGATATAAATTTTTTCGCTGCAGAATGAGCCAGGGCAGTTCTCACAAAGACTGGGTAACGGAATTAACAGGTCTGACAAGAGACTGTGATTTCAGATGCGAGTGTGGGCTGTCATACGCCGAAACTTTAATTCGGGACATGATAGTGCAGCACACACCTGAAGACAAAGTCAGAATGGAGGCACTGCAGTTGGAAGACCCGACGTTGGCGCAGGTACAGAAGATAGCCAGGACGTTTGAAATGACCAGTACAGCAGCTAGACAGATAAGTAGCCAAACAGAAGTGATGTTAGCTTCACCGAACAAAGAGAAGCCGGGGAAAAGTCAACAGAGGGCCCCAGGGGTAAAAGTCAAGTCGTGCAAGTTTTGCGAGGTGTCGCATCCAAGAGAGAAGTGCAGATTTAGGAATGCTAGGTGTTTCGCTTGTGGTACAACGGGGCACATACAGTCGGTGTGTGGAAAGAAGAAGGCACGGGAAGCACGGCAACCAAGAGAAGAAATGGAAGAAGCAATGGAAGTCAACATGGTGAATGAGGTATTGGGAACGGAAGATAGCGCAAAAATAGTAGTGGATTTAGGCATAGCGGGGGAAACTATAAAGTTCCAAGTTGATACGGGCTCGCCGGTAACATTGATCAATTTAAGAACTTACAAGAGAATAGGTGCGCCGCAGTGTGCCAAGTCAAAGCTAAATTTGTGTTCATTTGGAAAAGACAAGATCGAGACAAAGGGGATGTTTCAAACGGAAGCAAGATATAATGGAGTGACAAGGAAGATAGCAATTACAGTGGTGAATCGGGCGGACACAACCAACGTGATGGGCATGGACGCTTTCAGAGCTTTTCATTTCAAGATTGAAGATCAGGTGAATCTAGTGTCGGAGTGTGTGCCATTTGAAGAAATCGAAGTGCTGGGTAAAGAGTTTTCTGCTTTATTTCAGGACCAATTGGGAAAGGCAGAGCAGTTCGAAGCGCACATACAGCTGAAGGATGGAGCCACCCCCAGATACTGCAAAGCGCGTCCCCGTCCCACTAGCACTTCGGGAGCAAGTAAACAAGGAACTGGTAAGGTTGCAAAGTTTGAACATTATAACCCCAGTAAAATCGAGTAATTGGGCCACGCCTCTGGTGGTAGTAAAGAAGGCTGATGGGGGTATCAGGCTGTGTGGGGATTTTAAACACACAGTGAATTCGCAGCTAGAAATTGAAAAGTATCCAATTCCCCGGCCGGAAGAGTTATTTCAGAGGCTAGCAGGAGGCAAATATTTTTCTAAGATAGATTTAAGAGATGCTTACCTGCAGCTCCCTTTAGACGAAGAGTCAAGGAAATGCCTCACAGTTAACACCCCACTAGGGCTGTTTCAATATGAGAGACTGCCGTTTGGGATAGCTTCGGCGGCGCCCATTTTCCAGAGATTTTTAGAACAATTGATAGTGGATGTCCCGGGTGCATGAATTACTTGGACGACATTGTTGTCACAGGGGCATCTAATGAAGAACACATGGGGAATTTGAGAAAGTTACTGCAGAAACTTCAATCAGCAGGGCTTACGGCGAAGTTGGGCAAGTGTGAGTTTTTTTAAGCCTTCCATCACGTATTTAGGGCACGTGATTGATAGAGAAGGTATTAGGCCGACGCAAGCTAATGTGGAAGCCATTATTAAGTTACCGGTCCCCAAAGACATTAAGCAGCTGCAATCGTTTTTAGGCAAAGCTAACTACTACGCCAAGTTCATACCAGACTTTGCTGAATTGGCGGCCCCGCTCAATGCTCTACGCAGGAAGGGGGCAAAATTCGTGTGGTCAGCGGACTGTCGATTAGCTTTTGAAAAAATTAAGAAAATATTAGTTAAAGCCACCAAGCTCAGGCACTTTGACCCGAACAGGACGGTCATTTTGGCGACAGACGCCTCGGACTATGGAATAGGAGCAGTACTCTCTCAGAAAGACGAATCAGGACAGGAACATCCGATCGCCTTCGCATCAAAAACTTTGAACACACATCAGGTTCGGTACTCTCAAGTGGAGAAGGAAGCGTTATCTGTGATTTTTGGTGTTAGAAAATTCAACGAGTACTTGTATGGCAACAAATTTGTTATAGTCACCGACCACAAGCCACTAGTAGAGCTGTTCCACCCCGCGAAGAAGATCCCGGACAACACGTTGCGAAAACTTCAGAGATGGGCGTTGTTTTTAACCGATTACAACTACAGCATCTGTTTCAGAAGTACTACGCAGCATGGTAATGCAGATGCCTTATCCAGGTTACCAGCAGGCCCAGACAGCAGCTTTGATGATCAAGAAGCGGAATGCCTCCACATCGATCGGCAGCAGGAAGAAACGATGAGCGTTTCCCAGTGGATCGGCGTAAGATTGCGGAGCACACGGACTCCGATCCTGAGTTGGCGTCGATGAGGAAATTCATCAGGTCAGGTAGTAGGGCGCAAGGCGACAACCTGGAGGGAAACAGTTTCTGGAGAGTTAGGGACAGGTTAAAGACAAGAGCGGGGGGTGGTATTGTTGGAAGTGAGGGACCAGCTGAGAGTGGTCATTCCTCGCACGTTGCGCCAACAAGTTCTGGAAATTCTCCACAGAGGGCATTGGGGGATAGTACTTACTAAGCCAGCTAGCAAGGAAGTTTTGTTACTGGCCCGGTATAGATAAGGACATAGAAAATAAAGTTAGGCTCTGTGAGCCGTGTCAAGCTTTCCAAAAAAAAACCGAGAAGTAGTTTCAAAGAATGGCCGGAGCCACAGGGGCCATGGGACAGGCTCCATATAGACTTCGCGGGCCCATTTCAGGGGGCAATGTGGTTAGTGGTAGTGGACGCGGCATCCGGATACCCGTATGTAGTGAGGTTAACGAACTGTACAGCAGAGTCGACGGTCAAGGCACTGCAAGTAGTGTTGGCAATAGAGGGGCTGCCCAGCACCATAGTGTTGGACAACGGGCCGCAATTTGTGGGAGAAGTATTCGGAAACTTCTGTAAAGCTAACGGATCGACCACGTCTTAGCCCCGCCGTTCCACCCCCGCTCCAATGGGGAGGCAGAAAGATTCGTGCAGACGTTTAAAGCAACAATGAAGAAGTCTAGTTTCGAGAATAAAGAGCAACAAGAGGCGGTACTCGAGTTACTTTCAACGTATAGGGCTCTGCCAGGCAAAGATGGACTTAGCCCTGCCCAGAAATTGCACGGCAGGCAACCGCGCACGCTGCTGTCATTATTCTTTCCAGCGGAAGCAGCGTGCAGAAGACCGAGACGCTAAGTTTCGGTTGGGCGCTAAAGTGATGGTAAGATGGTACAAGGGAGCAGTAAGTGGATACCAGGCAGAGTAATAGAAATTCAGGGTTCAAGATGCTACAGCTTGCGGACAATAGAGGGGATAGTCAGAAGGCACCAGGAGCAGCTGAGAGCGCGTCATTTTTGGGTCGAAGAATTAGATAGTACGAGAGAAAAAGATTGTAGAAACAGCCCCAAAGGACAGTAGTGTTAATGCTCCTTCTTCGCAGGTAGGCGGTCGAGTAACAACGAGGCAGGAGCTACCACTGCCCGAGCATCAGCAGTGGGAGGGCCAGCAGCCGGAGTGTCTACCTGCGATCCGGCAGACTCACCCACAGGACCAGCCGCAGGGAGACGAGCAGGAACAGTCGGAGCAGCAACCGATGGAAGAGGAGCCGCGGCAGCCGGAACAGCAACCGGTGGGACGGAGAGCCACAGCAGCCTAAGCAGCAACCGAATGGAAGAAGAGCAGCAGCAGTCGGAGTACCGACTGACGGACAACGAGCCGCAGCATCCGGAACAGCAGCCGATGGACAGCGAGCCGCAGCAGTCGGAGCAGCAGCAACAGATGGACGACGAGCCACAGCAGCCGGAGGAGGCAGTCCGGCCTGCAGCGCCTCCAAGGAGGCGTAGCAGCAGGTTGAGGCTAGGGAGTCTGCAGCTCATCGACCCGAGAGAGTAACGAAACGGCCTGGTAGGCCGCGATCAAGATTCAGGCCTTATCTACAGAGGCCAGAAGACCCCTCCCCGGTTAGGCCACACGAAGTGGCGCAGCAGCAGGAGTCCCTGCAAAGGGAATCGTCAGCGCCGACGGAACTACCGGAGCGGCGGCGCAGCAGCAGCAGGTTGAGCAGTAGATACGGCCCGTATCCTGCGCAATAGGAGGGGAGGGGTGCTGTGTACACAGCATTTCTGCCCGCCAAGGAGGGCCAAGCGGGCCCACTGTGGCCCCGGGAGGTGGGTTGCGGCCACTGTGTGCCGTCCGGGAGCGACGTCTCCGAACACGCCGCCTTCCAAGCGAAGAATGGCTGCTTCCCGAGAGCGCCACCAGGGGCAGGTCGGGCGGCGACGGCCGCACAGAAGCGTCACGGGCCAGGCGGCCAGGGGTTGTCGGCCCCGCAGTCCCGCCAGAAGGAGCGAGAGCATAGACTCGCCACGCCGGCTCCGGTGCTATATTAGGGGGGAGCCGGCTCGGAGCAGACAGTTCGAGTTGGAGCGTGAGTCTGCTACGAAGTGCTTGGGAGTGTTGTGACGGCGGTGTGTTTGGCGATCGACGGTTGTGAACTTGACGTATTCTACTGGTTATTTTGGTTTGGACTGGCTACGTGTATGGACATCTTCTGGCAAATTGTTACACTGGCTTGTATCTGGTTTATTCTTTGGACGGCGGTAATAAATTGATTAATCAGAACTGTTATTTTACTACCCTGCACTTCCCAGTACATAACAGCTCCTCCACCCTGTAACCTAAAGACTGGATGTTGCCACAGTTTCCTAATTTCTCAGGGTCTTTCTTCTTCCCCCTTCAACTTTTTAATGAAATAAAGAACTGAAAAACGAAGCACAGAAATGCATGGATTAGGAGGTGTGATCGTGGCCAACCACTAGTCGACGCCGTCACGAAGTCAAGGAATATAGATACTTCCTTAAATCTTTTCTAGAAAAAAGTTGAAAGATTTTCTTCAAAAATAACTG
>JAHLJT010002630.1:26949612-26986370 GCA_031308135.1 Acheta domesticus
CGGGAGGTCCTAGGGTTCGAGTCCCTGCTTTGGCAGGATTTTCGACACTAGCTACACAGCCGCTGCTCTGGAGGAGAATTCTAGCGGCCGACTGCTCTGATTGGTAGTTTTCCGTGGTTTCCCCAATCAACACAAGGCGAATGCCGGGGCAGTACCCTAAAAACCGGTTCACGGGCCACGCACAATCTTTCATTCCTCCTTCTTGTCATAGAATTCTCTTCCAGACAGCGACTGAAGTCGACGTAGCTGTCAAGCTACGATCGAAAATCCTGCTATCGTCAGGCGTCGCACCCGGTCTCCCGATCAGAGCACACCAGTGACATCAGTTTTTGCCCTGAGCCTCCAAAGACTGTTTCTCCATCAAACTGGATACCTTTCATTGATGTGGGCTAGAGACTGACGAAAACAGATCTTCGGGCCACATCCGTCAGCGATGGAAAGAGAGATTCCCATTCCAAAACCTTGTGAATGAAATATGAGAGTGGAATTGGTGGCAGGACGAGCGAGACGCTGAAATGGCTAAATGGCGATCTCATAAAAAATAAGTTGTAAAATAATAATAACAATAATAATAAAGAAATCAAAGAAATAGGAAAACAAGAAAGGAAGATTCTCCGAAAATTTTTGGACGGGAACAAGGAGACTGGATGAAGAGGCCAGGATCAGAAATTTACAAACACGCTGAGAAGATTACGGGCAAATTAAGGAAAAGAAGAATGCAGGTCTACGGTCACATTCACAGGATGGGAATGAAAACAGAATTTCAAGGCGGATTCCTACAGTCATCAACTCAGACAAGGAAGAAACGAAGTGGATAAAATAAGTTGCGTTGCAAGCAAGCACACATAACAATAAATGATGCAGAAGATAGAAAAGAATTCAGGAACACTACAAAAACATACATTTGACATCACAACACAGAAGAAGCCAGGATGTAAATAGACAGCGAAGAGAAAGAAACGACTCAAGGAACACACGAAGAAAATTTGGGCGCCTAGAAAACATAATCATTATAAAGGCATTCAAGTTCAAACGCTCTCTTTAAATGGGAATAATCGCAAAGAAGAAGAAAAAGAAGACAAAAAGGACAAAAAGTAGAAAAAGACGAAGAAGAAAAAGGAGGAGAAGAAGAAGAAAAAGAAAAAGAAGAAAAAGTAGAAAAAGAAGAAGAAAAAGAACAAAGAAAAAGTAGAAAAGAAGAAGAAAAAGGAGAAGAAAAAGAAGAAGAAGAAGAAGAAGAAAGTAAATCTTAGTTAAACTACTGAATAATGAAGGAATCATAGACACCAAAGAAAATCCGCCACGCCCCCTTTTTGGCGTCCTTGCCACCCACTGCGCGCCGACACTTCCTCCCCCACTCCTCCACCCGTGTCGCGCCGCGTCGCGTCGGCTCCTTTCCGTCGCCCTCGCCCAGTGATTTACGCGGCGGCCGCGGGGCGCTGGCGTCGCACAAACAACGACGCAGCGCACCGCGCCTCCGCCGCCGCCGCCGCCGTCGCTCACCTTCTCGCTTATTTATTTTTTTCGCACGCCCACGCGCGCCGGAACCCTCGCTTATTATTTTTCCTTCGTCATTTCTCTCTCTCTCTCTCTCTCTCTCTCTCTTTCTCTCTCTCTCTCTCTCTTTCTCTCTCTCTCTCTCCATCTCTCGACTTTCGAATTTTTTTTCTGCTTGTGTATGTATGTGTGCGCGTATTTTTTTTTCTTGTATTTTTTTTTCTCTCGTGTTTGCGTCTTTCGTCTCGCCCTGTGGGCTGCCGCCGCCTTTCCAGTCGTCCTACTCTTGGTGGGTTCGCCTTTTTTTTTTGTTGTTTTTGTTTTTTCGTGCGAAGCCGAGCAATATAATTTATGATTTCGCGCCTGCCCCGGTGCGGCGGCAGAGACGGTGGCAGAAGTGGTAAGGAAGGGGGGGGGGGAGAGGGGGAGTTGGGCGGCGTTTTACGGGCGAAACCAGGGAGTTACGAGTGCGGTGGCGGTCGCGGAGGGAGGGTTGGGGAGGGGAGGGGAGGGCGACGTGCAGTGGGATGAGGAGGGGAAGGTGATACCGATTTGGAGGGCAGAGCTGTTGGAGCGACTTGCGGAAGGGGAGCTATCAAGGATAAATGGGAAGCTTCAGAAGGGGCAACAGAAGCTCCTGTTATTCAATTGAAGATTATATATGTTGATTGATTTTATTGAATTTGAGAATCGAAAGACTGGTTGAACAGTTAATTACGGAACGATTCATTTGTTGAACAATTAATTGACTGGATAATTAATTCGTTGAATGATTAGTCGAATGGACGGTTAATTGATCCAAGTATAAATTTATTGAATAATTAATTGATCGATGAATTAATTGATTGATAGATTGTGAATTGTTTGCAGGGGAGGGGGAGAGCAAGGTGAGGTAGGATGAGGAGTGGAGAGGGGAGGGGAGGATTTGGAGATCGGAGCTGTTGGAGTGACTGCGGAAGGGGAGGAGAGAGCAGGAAGAGGAGAATCATTTTCTATCCAGGGAGTATGAGAAGGTTCAGAAGTGGTAATAGACGCTCCCGTTATTCAATTGAAGGTTACATAATATGTTGATTGATATTATTCAATATGTGAATCGAATGAAGAATCGAAAGGCCAGTTGAACGATTAATTTGTTGAATCACAATTTAATTGAATCACGGATTAATTGATTGAAGTACAGATTGATGATTAGTTGATTGAAGAATTGATTAATTGGGTTCCTTTCTTATTCAGTTATTTTTTACTTATTTAAGGTCGTTCTTCAAGTCCTAAGATCATGTAGCCACCACTGTTACTAACATTGGGGGTAAGGGTAACGCTCACAAAACTAACATCCATGCCCCGGTCGGAATTCGAACCCACGACCTTTCAGGCACAAGGCAGCTGTGGCTCTTGAGTCTTAGGGATCTCAGCTATCCAGGCACGCCTTATTCAGTTTCTTGACAATAGAGTTACATGCAATGATTTAGATCAACAAGGACACCTCTGCCAAATGTATCTAACTATGCATGTCGAAGGTTAGGAGTGGAGGCAGTGGTGGAGGAGAAGGCAAGATCTGGTGGGATGGGAGAGGAGAGGAGGTATCGGTAATCCTTATTTGAAGAATAAAGCTGAAGAAGCTGTTGCGAATGAGGAAGACAGCTTGAGAAGAGCAAAAGGAAATGAAAGAACAAAAGTCATTCAGCGACAATGAGAATTACAGATCAAGTAACAAAAATAAATATCTGAATTACACGAAGAAATTTATTGGGGAACAACCATTCGGTATCAAGGACACATAAGGAAAATTTGACTTGAATATGGCTGCAAAAATTGGAGCATAAACCGCTCGGACACGAGGAAAAATCGAAGCTGCTGAAACGAGATTTCTAAGAAGAGTTGCAGGATATACGCTTCTGGACCGTCTAAAAGGGAAGACATCCGAATCGAATTAAAAAGGTTCAACCTTAACAAGAGAATTCTATGACAAGCGGCGAAATAATTCCACCACATCCAACGGATGAGAACGATTACCAAAACCGCCTAGAGAGCCTAGAGAACGATTACCAAAGACACTTTTCCACTAAGCACCCGAAGGAACTCAAGAGCCAGGTAGACCCACAAGAGGATGAAGATATGATCTTGGTGCCGGGACAGATCAATCAGCCTAGACCTTGATGATTGATAGGTGGTGATTCCGGGCGTGTTAAATACTGATGTCATTATTCCCACACATGTAGTGCATGTTTTTTCATCGTGAGGTGGCGGTGATCTTCTCCCGCTCGACGGCGAGATCCAGCGCCGACCTACCGTCGACTAGCGGAATTTTCCCCAACCAGGTATAAGCGAGGCACCGCCCCAGCCGGGACAACCTCTAAGCTCCTGACCGGTCTCCCGGCATGCGTGGTAGTGTAGTGTGTGTGTGTGTGTGTGTGTGTGTGTGTGTGTGTGTGTGCGCGCGCGTGTAAGGGGTGAGGATAGGACAAGGAAGAGGAAAGAAAGAATCCTTCCTGACCGCTTCGTCACACAGCTACATAAACTAAGACGATCTTAAAGGAAAGCCTCAACACTATTTTTGCCTCGACTGGGAATCAAACCCCTGACCAAACCACGGGACTCTATTATGCTACCTATAAATAATAATATTCATAACATCTTTAGAAGTGATGTAGAGGAATAAGAAGAAGAACAAGAAAATTTACAATAAAACTCGTGAAAATGGAAAAGGCGATTAGCCTTATACCAAAGGAAGAGGCGACATAGCTCTGGCCTCGAGGGCATTTTAAGATTTCGTGTACTAAGGAGTGAATGCATGGTCTTCTGATATGGATAAGGAAGGTTGAATTGGGACCGAGATGAGAAGTAGGCTCTTCTGAGAAAGATGAAAGATTTGCGAAGGTGATGCGGAGACATTGGAGCAAAAGATCCAGGGGTGAGAGAAGTGAAAGAACCGATCATGTATCGAGATGGTATAGATAGATTGATAGAGAGAGAGAGAATAAGATAGGAAGCGAAATTAAGAGAGGAAGCAGAAGGATAATACAGGAATAGGAGACGTCAGGAAAGAGAAATTATAGAAGGTACTATGATATGCAATGATGCGCAAGTTTCAGAGATGAGGATGTGAAGTATTGAAAATGAGTAAAGAAAGATTAAATCAATGCCGTAACGAAGCAAAGGCAAAGTATTGTAAATCCGCAGAGGAAAGTGCTGATTATTCGGAAGAAAAATTTGTTTTTTAGTGACCCATTTATCGAAAAAGTGGGTAAATGTTGTTCCCAAACTAGTAAATTACTTCCTCTGACAGGCTGCGTAGTAAAAAACCGCGTTTCGAGGTTCCTTGATACCGAAAAATTGGTTTACGCCAAGACTGCACGTCGCACTGCCCGTCTGCTTTGGTGAACGCTAATGCTTTAACCATTCAAACTATTTTCTTCAAAATCGATATTTTTCGATCGATTTGGAGTAACTCAAGCCTCTGCGAATTTGAAACGGATACTTCGATTTTTTGGGATTACTTTACAGGAAGTCTTTGGGGTTACATTACATTAAGCCTAAATAATATTTGTAAAATTTTCTCAAAAATGTTCCCTCATTTTTTTAATAATTATGTTCCTCGGTAAGAGCAAACGACTTGCAAAAATGTCGTAGGCATTATTTCGTTGAACTCTCTGAATTACCGAAAATTGCTAGTTACAAAAATTATTGCGGGAAAGTATATGCAGTTCCACATCACTATTTTGAATAAATAGAATAATTTCCAAAATTTGAAAATGATACAATAGTGTACAAAGCATCAGTTATCATGTCTATATTCTGAGGAAATGTATTTTTCTTAAAGAATGGATTGTGTCTTAGATTAATTATATATATATATATATATATATATATATATATATATATACATACGTGTATTACGTATACGTGTACATATACAGTATACATAAAGACAATTTAACTATTTTATCGTAACCTGCTCTTGCTTCTAATACAAGAACAACTCCAAATAACTTCTGTGGAAGAATTTCAAGAACGCATCCGTATTTCACGAGTGCGCCTCGCCCCCACCCTCTGATTGCGGCGGCGGGGAGCGGCGAGGGTGGGGGTGGTGGTGAGGAAGAGGGGAAGGGGGAGCCGGATGCGGCGCAGGGCGCAGCGCGGCGCGACGAAACGGCTAAGCGAAGTTACGAGCGCCGCCGCGCCGGCGAAAAACAAGAGCGGAGCGCCCGCGAGGGCCCACCGCGCGACTTCCAGGATTGCCAGGATTTGCATCCAGGAGAAGGATTCCGCTCTCTGCAACGCACGCTCCAGATAGGTCGCTCTGTAGGATTAGGTCAGCGTAGTGTTGTCAAGGTCGATGCCACAAACGGGTGTCCGTGGCACGAGTGCCACGACGAAATCGCCCCCTCCACGCAGTTCATTGCTCCGCCACTAGAGAGACCGTCATCCCTATTATAATGAAGTCTTAGGTTTCCGCGGCCAGAGTTGAGATGTCGTCTTTGCGGGTGACGCCGCCTACAAGGCTGTGTAGCCGACGTTTCGACCGTCTTTTTCGAGGTCTTCATCAGAGGCAGACCAGCCTGGATGAAGACCACCAAAAAAAATAGTCTAAATGCCGGCTACACAGCCTAGTACGCGGCGTCATCCGGACAGCCGACATCTCAACTCTGGCCGCGGAAGCCTAAGGTCAGCGGACCTTCAGCGGATCTAGAATCAGTTCAGCCGCTGTCTGGAGGAGAATTCTAGCGGCCGGCTGCTCTGATCGGTAGTTTTTCGAGGTTTCTCCGATTAACCCCAGGTGAATCCCGGGGCAATACCCTAACAATAGGACCACGGATTGCATCCCGGAGGAGGATTCCGCTCTCTGCAACGCACGCACCGGCATGGATGCTCTGCGCGGAGTAGATCAACGGCTCGCGAGGACAGTTGCCTCGCGATTATCCGAGTTCAGCTACAGTGAGTTGATGGCATCAGTCGCACTGCAGTGTCTCGGACCGGGATGACCCAGAGTTTGTGTCCCGACGGTCTCTGAATTTTTCACACTAGCTACATAAGTAGGTCAAATACAACCGTTGTCTGGAGGAGGATACTAGCGGCCGGCTGCTCTGATGAGTAGTTTTTCCGTGGTTTCTCCGATCAACAACAGGCAAATGCCGGAGCAGTATCCTAACAAACGAGCCACGGACCACGCGCGATCTTTCCTTCCTCGTCCTTGACCTAACCTCACCCCTTACATACACACTCGCATACAATGCACTACCACACTTATCAAGAGATCAGTCGGGAACTTAGTCGTTTCCCGACTGGGGCGATGCCCCGCTGAGGCAGAGGGGTTAATTCTCTGCGAGTCGACGTCTCTCCCGGATCTCATGTTTTAATACAGAACACCTCCAGCTCTAGGGAAACACTAACATTTATATGCACTACACACACTAGTGCAACATGTACTACATTACGGATCTTATGATCACGGCAGTTGATGCGCCTGAGAAAACAAAATATCAATCAATCCGACTGAAGGTTAACCGTGGGAGTACTCAGAAGAAATTACTATTTTTTTCTCTAGGTTAAAGCCTGATTAATCATGCTTTGCGTTCTTTCTTATTATTTTTTAGCCGACTCGAGCTACGTCGTCGTTGAGGCAGACCGTCACGATATACTCTGACAATTCGCTCTGAAGTTCGAATTATGTTTGTCCTATATTTCTCTTCGCTCCTCCACCCTGTAACCGAATGACTGGATGTTGCACAGTTTCCTAATTTCAGAGGGCCTTTCTTCTTCCCTTCAACTTTTTAATGAAAATACAGAACTGAAAAACGAAGCACAGAAATGCATGGATTAGGAGGTGTGATCGTGGCCAACCACTAGTCGACGCCGTCACGAGGTCAAGGAATATAGATACTTCCTTAAATCTTTTCTAGAAAAAAGTTGAAAGATTTTCTTCAAAAATAACTGTCCATAGATAATAATTACTTCACATACAATAATAAAAAATTGTGACCTATGAGGAAAATTTTATAATAGTTTACCAAGATTTTATTGAATCTTCTTGTTTTATTGAAGATGTACCTTATTATTTATTAAACTAAAAATGGCGATTTTACGTTTCTTTAGCAAATGAATTCCAGCTTATTGGAAGCACATATCTACCGTATTTCTGCCATGAAAACCATATTACAGTAATTAGTCCACAGTTGGGGGTTGTTTGGTGAAACCGCATAATGAGCGGCATTGATCCGTTGAGTTTTAGCACTGCCCCTTTAACAGGATTCTTCCTTTTAAATTGCGAGAGGAGGAAAAGAAATAATGCAGAATGCAGCGTTGAATAAGTAAAAGGACTTTAAAAAGAAATGAAAATAGATCTTCGTACGAGTGTATCAACTCATAAGGGAACGAACATTTGAGAAATGTAATGGGTCGCTGTGAAGGCAAGTTTGTTTTGGGAGAAGCTGGCTACAGTTCGAAAGATCTGGACGCAAGACAATTAAGTCGTGATATTGAAGTGAAATACTTGTTTAAGTGCTCCATCCGCAATGTCTTTTAGTGCTTAGAAGATTACCGAATCCTTGCGGAAGGTATTAGATGTTATTAATCGATGGTTCAAGAATACATAACAAGATATCTGCGAACGCGGAGCAGGTAAGAGGTTGCCGATTGATTGGCCATCCTCAACTTATGAAAAATATTTTTTTGCTGTAACTTTAAGTGTTTTATTTGACAATGGTCATGAGTGAGGAGAACGGACAGAGACGTAAGGTAAGCAGAAAGCAGCGGCAGATGAAATTATATTGGAAATAGCCGCGGTCCCGGCGCCTAAGGGACCATATACTGTTGCGGGATATAAGTCACTAGATGCGTAACAGACTCAAATTACTTGTTAAAATAACTAAATTTGTAACCGGCTGTGAATCGCCTAACATCTGTTATGACAAATTTGCATGCCAAACATTTTTCAGAAAGTATTTTTTTTTTAAGATAATGCCTGGCATTTAAAAACTTGGTAAAACTTATCTGAACAACGTAAGCTATGACTTGCTGCGTGACAACTTTGTGAGTGTTGAGTCTGGCAAAAGACCGTGAACGGATACTACCAATGCCTAATAAAATAAAAGGCTCAGTTCTGACTACACACGCCGGAGAAGCAGGCACAACATTTGTCTTGCACCTCTTCGAGCCAGATTCAATTTCCGGTCAAACCACGTGGAATTTGGAGAAGGCAAAGTGGATTTGCGGCACGGTTTCTGGGGTACCTATACACCATCTTCAGCAGCATATCATTTTCATTTCAATTGTTCCTAGGGCATGAGGGTCTGTTAAGATATTTATCGGACACCTGGCATTTCAGGTGGCATTTCGGTCCTCTGTTGCGTATCCCTTGCGTCTCATTACTAGAGACCGGAAAAATATGTAGTATAAAACGTCAAAATATGTACATAAATATGTAATGAAAATAGTAAGAATATGTAAGAAATATGTAAAATAGTATATAGTATGTAATATTAAAATTCTCTAATTAAAAACCATTTTCATTGCAAGAAATAGAAAACTGTTCACTTTACATCATACAATTTTCTCCTCAGTAGTAAAAGCTTAATCTATTGTTATCCAGGACAGTAGTTTAGTAGTCAGACTATTCGCAATAGAAGCCACCGCACAAACTGGCAAGATCTACGACCAGCAAACATACACTTTAGCATTTTCATCGAAGTGTTACACGACAGTGATCGCAAATTTTTCTCGGAAATGAAGGTTACAGAAAACAAAACGCGGTGGTTAATAATGCTTTGGACACCTAGATTTCCCCAATCCTGTAGGAAAAATGTTGATTTAAAAAAAATGCTTTTCATAAAAAAATGGAATTAAATAGAAAAAAATTGATAAAATAAAATATATTGTGAAAACAGCAAAATATGTAAAATATGTAATATAGTACTAAATATGTAAAAATATGTAACGAAAAAATTCGATATTGTGTTAGGAAGGCTATGATTCGCCAAGATTACAATTTTGAGAACGGTAAGTAGAAAGACAAAAAATATGTAATTACATAAAAATCCGGTCTCTACTCATTACACCTCTGCTCTCTCATTCAAAAAGTAACATCATAATCAGAAATCGAGCGTTTTCATCCAATTATGGCAAAGCTACAATGTTCAGAGAATGACATCGTATTAAAGATGTGACCAAATATATGCCAATTGTTGTGTAGAAAGCCAATGAAATCAACTTCCGGTTTTCCAACTAATCACCGGCAAAGGTGTCTCAGGGCATCAATTGATGTCATTGCAGTTCCTCTGACTGGGAGGCCCCACGGTTCGAGTCCAGATGGCGACAGGATTTTCGACATTAGCTACTTACTCAGGCAGGTCGAATTCAGCCACAGTCTGGAGGAGAATTCTAACGGCCGGCTGCTCTGAACGGTAATTTTCCGTGGTTTCTCCGATCAACACCAGGCGCATACCGGAGCCGTACCCTAACAAATGGGGTACAGACTGGATGCGATCTTTCCATCCTCTTCCTTGTCCTACCATCAACCCTTACTTACATACACTTACATGTGCTACACTACCACACACGTCGGGAGACCAGACGGGAGCTTAGCAATTGACGCACCCGAAACCAGTAACCAATCAGACGAAAAATAATTCATTATCTCCTGTTTTTTAAACTAATTTCCCGAAGTTTACCCAATTTTCTCCCACCTTCTTGGAATGTCCGTGTGTATACTTATTATTGTCTTCTTTCTGTTTTTTACCGCTATATTGTTTACACATTTAATTTTTATTATTCACATAAGTTCTAAATTTGCTGTCCTTTATTATAATTTAAATGTAATGTGCATGCTTTGTGTTCTACGTTTATTGTATTCAGCTTTTACTACATTCTGCTTTTACTGTATTCTTCTTTTATTGCATTCTGCTTTTATACTTACTTTGTATTCCACTTTTCTATTTTAAGCCTCATAAATGATTGTACTTTAATTTATAACGTATTGGAGGGTCTGTTTTCCAGGTTTGATTTAAAACAAGGTTTTCCTGAATGAAAACCATTTGTACAAATGCAAACGCAAATGTTATTTACTTGTAGGTGTATATTTGTTCAAATGAAGAAAGCTCCTGGTGTTCGCCGGACGCCCGATGCAAGATGCAGGAGCCAGCGCGCGCGCGGGGCGCCAACGAAGGCAGCGGCCAGCGAGAACCGGTCCCGCCCACCTCCGCACGCGCGCCGCCCGGGCTCGAACCCAAGACACAATGGGCCCACTCGCCAAAGGCTTCGGTCCAACACCGCTACTCGGGCCCATACGAAATGACTGCTTGATTCGTGACTCCGGGTGCGTTAATTGCTAAATTCATTAGTGCCGTAAATGCAGTGCATGTCTTTTCGTCGGGGGGCGGCAGTGATCTTTTCCCCGCTGGATGGCGAGATCCGAGGCCGACCTATCCGTCGGCTAGAGGGAAATTTCCAAACCACGTATCTACCACCTGCGCTGCAGCTGGGACAAGCTGTAAGCTACCGACTGGTCTCCCGGCATGTGTGGTAGTGTAGTGCGTGTTAGTGTGTGTGTAAGAGGAGAGGATAGGAGAAGGAATAGCAAGGAAAGATCGTACGCGGTCCGCGGCCCGTTTGTTAGGGTACTGCTCCGGCATTAGCCTTGTGTTGATAGGAGAAACCACGGAAAACTACCGATCAGAGCAACCGGCCACTACAATTCTCCTCCAGACAGGCAACATTAGTCTTGGGAATACGGTTAAACAATGGGGACGCACCCACACGGAGGTTAAAACTTCTACGTATCCCCAGCGTGAATTCCCCTTTAAATAATCCTTGGGGTACACCTTGAAATGGTTTTAAAGTCTCCTGCTGATCGATCTAAATTGAAGTAAGCAGCTCCCTGCAGACCCACTGCGCGGGCGGTAGGCCTTCGAAGACGAGGAGGGGAAGGGGGAGGGGGAGGGTGGAGGGGCGGGGCTGGGCTAAGGAGGCGCTGGGTCAGAGCACATCGATCTGCATGCGGCAGGTCCAGCCTCTGCCTCCGCGGCCCGACGCCCCTGGTCCTCTCTCCAGACGGCCTCTCGACGCTCGCCCCACCCTACCCCACGCGGATTAACAATCGTCTTCCCTCAAGACGAACACCGTTCCAAATAGCCTTCCGGACACGGTTTCCGTTAATACAATTTTTCCTTTTTACTTTCCCGTATACGTACGTAGTATATATATATATATATATATATATATATATATATATATATATATATGTAGTATAGGGAAAGGTATGTAATGCTGCGCGAAAAGACGGCGGGTTTTCGGCAAAAAAATTCATTGCCGAGCCCTGATAACGAAAAAGTAGTTAAATTCAGTTGCTAAATTAAGAAAAATATCCCGTGGTATAGCCAGAAAGAAGCAGCAAGAAAAATACGTGGTATAGCCAGAATTACTGTTTTGTAAGTCCTTGATACCGAAAAACCAATTGAAAGCATAACGTCCGTCTGTCCGTCTGTGAACACCACTAGCGCCTAAACCACTCGTAGGATTTTTTGCAAATTGAGGAAACTCCTGTCCATCTGGCTCTAGTCGCAGCTTTCAGATTTCAAAAAACGTTCTTCAAAATTTGGGGTAGTTTACATGAGGCCCACCGGATATTTTGAAATTTTTTCTGAAAAACGGCTCCAAATTTTTTCTTTAAATTTTTTGTAAGAATAGAGTAAAATACAGTTATTAAGGTGGCATAGGTCCTAATTTCACGGTATACTCTGAATTTTCAAAAATTGCAAAGTTTTTTACAGCAGCGCTTATACGCCATTTTTTTAAAAACGGCTCCAAATTTTTCAAAGAAAATTTCAATTTAGGACTTAGGTACTTCAATATTCAACGGGGAAAACATCACCGCCACCTCCCGATGAAAAACACGCACTACACTTACGGAACTAATGATCTCTCTAGTTGAATTGAATTGATGCCTTATTTTACGTGGCAAGACTCAGGCCATCAGGCCCGCTCTTCCGTCTGACCACGCAAATTTCGTTACGCTCCTTTCACCACCTAGCGGAGAAAGAAGGTATTACATGGGCGACGAAACAGGCGATTTGAATTTAGCTCAGAGGCGTCATTTAAGCTTGAGGATCTTTTTAATGCAGTAAATCTACTAACATGGGACAGCCGGCTTTACTTCCCCTCCGAAGGAAAGCGTACGAAGGATTTTTTCGCCCCTAAAAATCCATGGCTTCGATTGCGAACTTGGGTACTGCAGTCCGTTACGCTAACCGCTACACCATCGCAAACTGCAAGTGGTTTCTCCGATCAACCCCAGGCGAATGCCGAAGCAGTACACTAACAAACGGGCCACGGACCGCGTGCGATCTTTCCTTCCTCTTCCTTCTCCTATCCTCTCCTCTTACACACACATTCACACTAACATGCACTACACTACCACACATGCCGGGAGACCGGTCGGGAGCTTATAGCTTGTCCCGACTGGGGCGGTGCCCCGCTGTTGGGAGATACGTGGTTGAGGGGAAAACCCCGCTAGTCGACGGTAGGTCGGCG
The DNA here is from genome assembly GCA_031308135.1 of Acheta domesticus. NCBI lineage: Eukaryota > Metazoa > Arthropoda > Insecta > Orthoptera > Gryllidae > Acheta > Acheta domesticus. The sequence continues at coordinate 26,962,633 of JAHLJT010002630.1, forward strand.
CCGGATCTCACCATCCAGCGGGGATAACATCACCGCCACCTCCCGAGAAAAACACGCACTACACTTACGGGACTAATGACCAAAGTCGTTGACGCGCCCGGAATCACGAATCAAGCAAGCAAGCAAGCAAGCAAACCGTAAAGGTAGCAAACCGCATTGGTAGTTAACGCGCCCGCAATCACTATGAACCAATCAATGAAGCCACCCCTGCTGCACGGAATCAACACCCTCAGCGCCTCCGGCGAGTGGAAGTCTTCGCGGAAAGTCGCGGGCGCGGACAGAAAGTTCGCGCGGCCGCCGACGGCGACGGCGCAGAGTAAATCGGGCGCGCGTGCTTTTTGCTGGGGGCTGCGCGCTGAAATATGGCGTCGCAGAAAGGCATTTCACGCCCCGCCGGCGGCGGCGGCGCCCGCAAGTGGCGCTCGTCACTTTTTTCCTGAGCCTCGGAAGCTCCTGCCGCTGATGCGTTCAACCACTTTAGCACAGAGACCCCCGATCGATGAAGTTGAAGTGAACAGGAAATATTCGAAATATTCCCGATTTTCGTAACTTTGTCCCTGACAGGAATCAGCTGTTTCGCTGCCATCCAATCGGGAGCTTATATTTCGCGATAGTGACGTCACTATGGTGACGTTTAAGCTCCCGATAGGTTGAAACCGTCAACAGCTGTTTCCTGTCAGGGACAAAGTTACGAAAATCGCAGTATAATTAATTGAGTATGGCTCCTGATAGCCCTGAGCCACTTCGATTGATCGATCGATAGATTGATTGGTTGGTTGGTGATTCCGGGAAAGTCAACGCTAAGATCGTTAGTCCCGAAGTGTAGAGCATGTTTGTTCCGTAAGTGTAGTGCGTGTGTGCGGGAGGTGGCGGCAATCTTTCCCATCTAGTGGGCGAAATTCGGCGCCGACCTAGATCGGCTTGTGGGAATTTTCCCCATTCAGGTATCTCCCACCAGTGGGGCACCGCCCTAGTCGGGACAAGCTCTAAGCTTCCGGCAATGTCACTTCGAGATCGTTCTGAGAAATAAGAAAACAAAGCTTTCCATCAGAGCGCCCCTTGTCACAAAGTCAAGAACAAATGGTAACTTCGTAAAGGCGATGTTTGTTACATCCGCGTCTCAATATTTCCACAAAATGTAATAATTAATCAATAAGGCGAGTACGTTAGTAGAACTACCTTAATTTCGACGAAAATGTGACAAAGGGAAATAAAAACGTCTCATATCATTCAATTTATTTTTACTTTTTCGCCCTCACTTCGTAAGAAGAGGAAGTATTGTATCAGTGTGCCAGAAAACAGCGAATTTTCGACGGAAAACGTTTGCGCCAGATCCTGGTAACGAAATAGCGGATAAATATTCTTCCTATATTTGTAGTAAATTACTTCCTCTAACACGTTGTGTAGTCAGAATCCATGTATTCTTGGTCCTACACATCGCAAACGTCATTGTCGGCATAACATCTGCCAGCCTGTCCGTCTGTCTGTGGTCCGTGGGGATACGAACCCTAGGACTTCCCGTTCACAGTCGTTGCAGAGTCAGCGGCAATAACACCAGCCAGCAGCGTGCATTGCCATGAAAACAGCTTTTCATAATAAATGTAACAGCTTTATTAGAATCACGAGTATAAAACATTAAAAGGAAAACAAAAACACCCAAATAGATATGCCTTTTTTCTGCTCTGGACATTTTCAGTACTGGTGACTGCTCTACATTTTAAAGTTCTATCAGTTAAATCGGTCGGAGAATATTCAATGTGGGAAAAATATCCTACGAATACGTAGTTAAGGAGGCGCCTGTGTTCTCCACAGACACGCAGATGGATGGACGTTTGGAAAATAAACACCTTTTCGGATCACGGAACTCTAAAACGTGTATTTCAGTTGAAATCTCGAAATCGATTTTCGGCTGCATCACATAACTTTGCCTATACTCCGTATATACGTACGTATACGGGAAAATAAAAATAAATTCAGAAAATATGCAAAATATATCCGCCCATGCCACAAAAATCTTAAATTATTTCAACACTTACAGGAAAAGTATATAACATATTGCTAAATACATGTACCATCAGTTCTTAATTATACAAATTCTTAGAGATATTATATATACTGCACATAGATACAGAGATAGAAATGGAGAGATTTTCAATACGTACGTATTTGTATTTAGCCATTAAATGTCTGAAAGGGCAATTGGCCTCGACGCCGGTAGATCTCCGCATTCCTAGTCGAACACCAAACCGGGAATCCGCGATATCTCGAATTCGCTTAACCTTCGTGACTTGACGCAGTTAACGAATTCGGCTAGCGGCACCGACTTCGCGGTCGGGGACTTCCAGTAGAACCATCCGAACCGCGGTTGTGGCCTTCCAGTAGAACCCTGGATGACTAAGAGAGACCACGACAATCTCGGTCAGGATGGCCGGCACGGGAATTGAACTCGTGCCTCCCGAATGCGAAGTCAGCGCGGTACGCCTAGAGCCACTTTGCTCGCGATACACGCAAGAACGTATACGAGAATGTATGCGTATATGGGACGCGAAAGGCTTCGCTGGTCTTCTCGACTTCCTTCCCCGCTCCCTAGCAGCGTGTCCCACAGTGTTAACACACTGAAGAAAAAACGAACAATATAAACAACTTCAGAATGCACCATCAAAACCTATGTATAAATGCTAGCCAATACCCAAAGCGGCAATTGATGTAGTACTAATTTTAAGATATTTTTAAGCTAATAGTATATTTAAGATAGGCCCTAAATCCCGCTGCAAAAGCCAAATAGGATGCAGCTCAGCTGTACCCCAAAAAATTGAATAAATTCCCACCCCTCCAAAGTAACTGGAGGGGGGCAAATGAAAAAAATGTTAACACACGGGTCCGAAGGGTCAAAACAGACGGACGGACGAACGTAAAAAAAAAAAAAAAAAAAAAAAAAAAAAAAAAAAAAAAAAAAATCAGAGGACCCCAAATCGTGTATTTCCGTTGAAATCTCGAAATCGATTTCCGCTGCATTACGTAACTTGTTACTCCGTATATTTGTACACATACGAGAAAGTAATGATGAGACGCGTTCGGGTTCATCGGCCTCCTACAGTTCCCCTCCCTCTCGAAAGCAGCGCGACCCGCAGATCCCATCTGCCGCCCTCCGCTCGGCCTCCGTGTCCGTCTCCGCGCGCCGGAACAGCCTCCCGCCCCGCGAGGGCCACGTCCGATTAACGGCGCCGCGCCCCCGCGCTTCCGGCGGCCCACTTCCGGCCGCTCCTCGGCGCTTCCGCCGCCCGCTCGCCCGCGGCGCCGTCGCTTTTGTCGCAGCACCCGCCATCTCCCGCGTCGCCACCCGTTATCCCGCCCGCGCGCCCTCCCGCGCCCACGTTCACGCTCTCACCCACGCCCGCGTCCACGCCCGTCCCCCGCCCGCGCCCTCGCCCGCGCCCCCGCCTGCACCCTCGCCCACGCCCACATCCCCGCCGGCGCCCACGCCCCGCCCACGTCCCCGCCCCGCCCGCGCTCTTACCCACGCCCGCGCCCACGCCCACGCCCCGCCCACGCCCGCGCTCTCACCCACGCCCACGCTCACGCCTTCAGCCGCGTCTCCACTCACGCCCCCGCCCGCACCCTCGCCCGCGGCCTCGCCCGCGCCCTCGCCCGCGCCCTCGCCCGCGCCTCCTCCCGCGCCTCCGCCCCCACCCCATCCCACGCGGCGTCCTCCGCCAGCGCCTCCGCACACGCACGCGCCCCCGCTCCTTCTCCCGCCCGCGGCCCTGCCCGCGCTCCCACCCACGCCCATGCCTGAGCCCTCTCCCCCGCTCTCGTTCGCGCCGTCGCCCGCGCCCATTCCCTCGCCCCCACTCCCGCCCGCGCTCCCCCCACTCCCGCCTGCGCCCTCCCCACGCTCCGTCCCCGCTCCCGCCCCCGCCCGCCGATGAAGCACGTCGGCCGCGTGATTCACAGGCGGCGGCGACGGCGCATCTGGAGACATCGTCGCGGCACCGCGAAAGCTCTCTACAAGAGGATGCGCGGCCTTCGCAGACACTCGTTGGCGTGCGCACTGGGTCTGTGCCCTCACTGACAATTTTGGAAAGGGGCCCGTTGTCGCCCCCGTGGCCGAGATCGCTAAAGCAGTAGTGTCGTAGTGATCTCGGACCGAGGGGTCGCGGGTTCGAGTTCCGCCTCGGACGTGGTTGTATGTGTTCGTCCTTTCACCCCCGTCATCACCATATCGTTTCATCCTCATGCCATAACGTTAAATCCAATAGTGGTAGCTAAGGACCGAGAAGTTGATGCAACCTTAAATAACAAACGAGAACCTGTTGCTCTACGCAATGTAACACTTTTATCTTATAACATTGTTTTTGTGTATTGTTTGTCGACGGATTTTCCTATTCTAATATCGTCATATACGAGTACTACATAGGATGAAATAAACTTGTTTGCAGTTAAATAATGGTCGCCTAACTACCATTACTTCATCCTATGAAATTTCTCAATATCCAGAATATTTATCCCATTGAAAATTTTGTAACGGGACCCGTTGCTTCAAACAATAAAATACTTTTCCTTAAGCCGGTGATTTTGTGTATTGTTTATGAACGGGTTTTCATATGTGAAAATTGTCACTTACTACATAGGGTGAAATAAGCCTGTTTAGTAAAATAATGTCCGCCTAGCAACCATTATTTCATCTTATGAATAATATAAAATTTCCGAATCGTCCAGATTATTTATTGATTATTTGCGTCTATAAAGTAAACAAATTAATCAAGTATTCGTCTACGGTCAACTTCGTATTCATCAATATGATATGTTTAACATAAAAGCCCTCAGTAATCAAATACTGAGGAGTAGTAAGAGACAACAATAAAGATACTTTACTACGCACCAAAATGTTGAAAAATCCTCGGTACGAACCTGAAACAGGAAGAAAGAAACAATGAATAATTGCATATATGATACAAAAATTAAATTACGTTACTTATAACTAATAAACTCCTTTATTTTTCTAAATCCTTTAACGGAGAGCACTTGAGTCTAGGAAGTCGGAAAAGAACTTTTTCTATACGATTTCTGGCATAACGTTAACACTTCTTGTAAACTGATCATATTCATTATTTCAGACATGATTGTCGCTTTATCTCAAAGAATACGAAAAGTTCATGAATATGATACGCGTGTGTAGGGTTTGTTACCTACATCAATTGTAGTTGGAATTTTAAGTTGGACAAAAAATTACCGAAATTATACACAGGTGGCTGGCGCTACAATTCACAACATCTAACATTTTCCGCGCTCACTCGCCTCAGAAGTTAGATTCCTTGAAGCATTTAAGGTATGAAAAGTTTCACATGCATATGTTCTAAGCCGAGAAATTTCAAGGCAGGAAAAGGAAGCATGTAATAATATAAACCCCAAATAAAACAAATAATTTATTGAAGCTTTTTAAAATAAGCCAGTATTAAGAAAATAACGAGATAACTTTCTGAAACTTTCTAAAAACCCTGTGTCATTGATATTCAAAACACATTGTTATACATTATTATTCTGAACGACCCAGCCAACGCGTCTATTGCGTATATTGCGACCTATTGGGCAATTACAATCTCCTCTTTTGTTTCAGCTTGTTATCTTTCTAATGACATGTCAAGATCGCTTGTAATTTGCAAATTAAGTCAAAAAAGAGTGTGAGAAAAAGTATGCACCTCGGCCGCAATATGACTTTTTCGAACTCTGTGTATTGAAGCACCAGGAAAAACTCGTATTATTTCATCTTCATGGCCGTGATACATAAACTACAATTATCAACGCCGACCCAAAACCGTTTGATTGATGCACTCGTATGGGTGCTATAAGACTAATGATCAAATGATTTATTTGAGCATCAGGTGCAAAAGTATTTCATGATAACATTCCTTTTCGCATTTCGATAGAATGCAACTGGGCCTCGGAAGAGAGAAACGTGTTGCGTGATCAGTTGTGGCCCATATGCGAATAATAATATTAAAATCTAAAAAAGAAATCGTTTTGTAAACGTCGTAGACGAAAGATTGAATGGTACTCGTCTCAGTATGACGTCCACATCATACTTCGTTTATTAATATTATTTCCACTCGAAAAGTACGACACACAGGGGATAAACTTAAAATATGTGCAGAAAGAACACAAAACCAGGCCATACGAACATGTTTGTCTGATTTATTGCGATCCCAAAGCAAATCCACATATTTCCGCACCATTTGATTCATAGGACGTAACTATTTTAAAACGCAATCATTTGAATAAGCCGTTCATCTCCCAGTCAGATCTTTGGCACAAATTCTGCTCTTCGACTTTATTTTCCCCGTCCGGCGCCAAACAGCCCGACAAATAACTCCATCCGGCACGATAACTTCCCCGCGATTTGCATCTTCTTTGCCATTACCGCGCGACAAATGTTTCTCAGACGCTACACGGAAAGGGCATTGACAAATCGCGTAGAATACACAGAGGCACGGAACGCCTACATCGAATTCCGAAGAGCTGGCAATCGCGCGGGGCCTCCCGTCGCCGATTTGCAAGGCCTGCTGGATCTTATTGGAAGGCAGGCCGGAGCGAAAACGGCCTCCGGTGAACGCATTAGGCAGAGGAAATATATTGCATCGGCATTTGGATGAAAAATGGCCACGGAGGGTCCGCGCTGTGGGGCGAAACCAGGTTCTTTCGATGCACCAGGGCCACCGACCTGGGCAGAAACGACCTCAGACGCGAAGAAAAGCTCTAAAAACCTGTAATAAAGCCACACTATGATGTAAATTGCTGTTCCGCACCAAAAAATCTCAGAACGGCACGTTTTTTATACGATTCTGTGAGGCGGAAAACCCGCCTAATGCAGAGGAGGAATGTTTGTTTGTTTTTCTGCGAGGATTGCAAGTAATTATAAACTGGCTAAGAGGAAAATGTCTACATTATAAATTAGCTCAAATACAGATCTGAAATCTAAATAACTGGTGAACTGATACGTACGGCCAAGGCGATTTGAAAGCCAATAATTCTCTATTCCCGACATTTAATCAGTTCTTGTCACATCACCGTTCTAAAACGTTATTTACAAATAAAAATGTGAACACAAGGAGTTGTGCAAAAATGATTATAAAACCTCCTGCTACGTGACAACAATGAACAAATGAGTTGCGAGGCTATCGAACTCTACTGACTCCGCAAAGAACTATATTTCCATTTTTGAAGGGAAAGAGCAATAATTCGTGCTCTACATGACACAGAGTACGAAGGAAATTTGTGTTTAAGTACTGGTTTTGGAAATATATTGAACTTTGAACGAATTATTCGCAAGGAAACTATTAGTAGTTTTAAATTTAGGGCATTTTCTTCCAGTTTAGAACACAGGATCAAGTCCTCTGACAACTGACATGCTTTTTTTTTCTATTTGCTGCCAGGCTATGTCTTACTAGAAAATCTGATCCCAATTTCTCCTTCGTTCAAAAGAGCACATTCCAGTTCTTCTGTTTACGAAATTGGCAACGTAGTATATAAATGACCATATATTTTCATTATTTTGTTTATTTGCAAAATTGCACGGAAAATATTGTGTTTGCCTTTGATACCTTTTCTGTTAATTGTTTTTAAATATCAGCACTTATTAGGAAGATTTAACTCCCAAACACATTTTCAGTACACGATCAGCATACATTTTAACTACTACACGACGTGATATTCATGTTTCAAGTGCTCCTCATTACATAAGTTTTTTTGTTAAATATAGTATATCCTAAATGTGTAATTATTAGGAAGATGTAGCTCGAAACAGACAAGTCCACAATATTTCAAAAGAGCTTGGTTTAACTTTTTTTTCCATATTTGTTTTGTTGTAAATGACATCAAAATCTGAGCACTCAGCACGAAGATACGGTTTGGCAAGGGCACGATAACCTCCCGAGATTAATACTAGGGTGACTGACGAGTACACGTACCCTCAGAACAGGCGATATTTGATTTTTTATCTCCACTGACATATGATTATGCGCACGTTAATACAAAACCATCAGTCATATAATAGAGTCCTTACCAAGTCCATGATCTAGTAAGTATGTTCTCAAAACAATCGGTTGAGCCCTCTAGGAGTAAGCATCGAAGAATGTGCTACGAATATCAGTTGCAAAGATGGAGAAAATAACTGAAATGAAAAAGGTTACTGTGACAGCCGACAAACATCGCTACTTTATTTTATATTGACTATTCCACTGGTGAAACAAATAGTTTTTAACTGTACATATAAAATGCCCCAATCAGGGCTGTGTATCTCACTTTCCCAAAGGCTATCTCTTTTTCTATCCCACTTTTCTTACCGTTTCTCCCTACTGGCCAATCATAAATTGGGTCTCAGCAATTAATTTTGAACTGTTAATGTCAATATGCAATATGACATTTTCATAAAGATCCGTATGTGACGTGATTGAAAGTAATCGTTGGTCACAAATACAGTCAAAAACATATCCCATTAATTCAGGTGTACCCCAAGAAAGCGGTATACATCGATCGCTATGTTGAAGTCCAACAAACCGCGTATGTACTGTAACCTAACCTCACAGATTTTAGCACAGCTTTCAGTTATTTTCAATATTGGTGCATTTTGTAACTCTGTCGGACGTAATTTCACTCGTGGAATAGTCTTATTAAATACCACTCGTGCTTTGGAAATTCTCGGTAAATCCCCTCCCTCGCTTCGCTACTCAGGGGATTTATCGACAATTTCCAAAGCACTCGTGGTATTACCTACGATAAAGCAATGTTTCTCACACTTTCTATGAATAAAAAAAACACATTTCGCTTTACATGTTTATCCGCCAGTTGTCCCATTTCGACCCAGTGCGAATTGCGCAACGCACGGAACCAACAGCGCCCGGCGAAAACAGATTGCCGGGGGGAGAACAGCGGTTGGGGAGGCTGCGAGTTCTACACGTCACTCTGTCTTCAGGCGACGGCCGCCGAGGGCGCGGGAGGTGTCATCCATATGCAACTCGCGAACTGCGCCGGCCGCGAATAATTGCGGTTAAAAATCGACGTCGTGTGACTCACGGGTGGACAGCAGCGCGGTCCTCGGCGGCGGGGCGCCGGACGCTGCGAGGGGCCCCTCCGCCGGTGACAGATGACGTCGCCCCGGTGACGCGCGGGGAGGGTGGAACGGCGGCTGGGGAAATCAGGCAGGGGGAGAATGCAGATGCGGGTGCATGTTGAACGTTGGGGGGTGGGGGGATGAAAGGGTGCACAAACAAAGTGAGCAATATGACGTTTTCATAAAGATCCGTATGTGACGTGATTGGAAGTAATCGTTGGTCACATATACAGTCAACCACATATCCCATTCATTCAGGTGTACCCCAAGGATCGGCCTCTATTCCCAGCTTTATTTAATATTTTCTGCTACGTCATTCGAGAGAGACGCGAAATATCGTGTGTTATTCCATCGTGTCTATAGGGGCATAGAAAAATCGCACTGTAGTTCCAAAACATCTCCTCCAAAACAGTACATTAAACATCCTGGAATCGTCTGAGACAAAACGAAACTTAAAATCTCCAAATCCTAATTATAAATTGTGTTTACTCTGTAGAGAAGAATGCAGAAAACGTATCTTCAAATCAATGATACGAACAACATTAAAAGTTTAACATTAAAAGTTCAAAATAGATTGCTGAGATCAACACTATATGCCGCATGGTTTATCCCCAAACAATAAGTCACATGAAAATTAGATACTTCAGAACCAACCGAGACTAATAGAACTGGCCCACAGTGTCTTCAATAACTTACCTAACATTCCATAACGTTCACTAGGGTGTAGAAACAACAGTTCTGCATTAAATTCAGAATCCAAAAATTCCAAATTACTCATCCATAACTCCTAGTATCAGCGTTACCCATTTACCGCTACTACCTTCCTACCTTGAACTACACTCTATCAATATTCAGAGAATTACACAAATCTAGACTTAAGGATCCAAAATGTCTGTGTAATAATGTACCTTACAATCCTCGAAAGACTAATTTGTCGAAAGGGCACTAAAAATTTTAAAAATATGTTATATCAGACTTCAACTTTCCTCTCCTGTATATGTTTAATCGCAATACAAGTTGATCGTAGATTGTGTTTGGGGCGATTCGTCTTCAGGAACAATGTAGTGTAGAGTGAGTTCATGGAACTAACTGCTGTTGGTTTCAAGTTAGTACGCACGAACACGTTTTATTGTTGTTCTTAATAATAGATGAGACTTTCAGCTTTAATTCAAACAGCAGCACGTCTGTAGTAGGAACGACACCACGTACACGAGAGAAAAGTTATGAGTTTAATTAAAATATGTTGAGTGTACTTGGTTCCCGGCATAACATGAATCGCTACTGAATTCATCAGATTGACGATAATTTAAAAAAAAAAACTAAACTTTTTAAAGTATTTTTATCGACTATTTTTCATGTAACACTCTATGCCCCGTTATACACGAACCAGGCGATTGTAATGTTTACAATTTATTTTTTTACGAACTTGCGTAGCACAAATATAAATTTAACATGAAAATGGTCATACACGAAGACGGCACGCTAAGTCTTATTTTCAACAACATGGGAAAGGTAACCTTAGAGTCCACAATAAAACAATTAATTTTGATCATGCTCTTTCAAATTGTAAGTTTAACAATGCACTACTTTATCCCTCAATTAAGTACATCTCTATCCATTGTTATGAATGACATTGTTTCAGTTATTGTTTTTTCCTGAAAAAATTAATTTTATGTTTCTCGTTTTGTCCGTCATTAATTGGAAAAGTTGAGTTTATGAACGTACGAACTTTCTCTTATCGTAATTTTTAAATAGTTTGTTGTACAAATTTTTAATTTCCTAAATTTTTGAGAAATATGAACTACATATTTCATTTTCTTGCGTAATCATCTGATGTTAGTGTCGTGAACTAAGATTAATTGGTCGCAGACACGAAACGGCTGAAAAGACCAGCTGATGACGCACCGCAAATGCGTAAGAAAGCCTACGGAGTCTGGGCGCTGTGGTGCAGATTTCCTTGAAGAGAGTGTGTTGCAATGGAAGCGGCTTGCGGTAGCGGGCGCGATGGCCGGTGGCGGAGGCAACCAGAGCAAAGGCGGAGCGAAGGTGAAGGCCGAGGTGATGGAGTACTCTCTGTCTGAATCAGTAAAAACTACTGATTGACAAGTGACTTATTCACTGATGGTGTCAGTTATACCCTTGCCACTGACAATCAGTGAACTGAACTGAACAAATCAGTGAAAATTGGGTCCACTTTTTGAATCGGTGAAACTTCACTGTTTGAATCAGTGAAATCTGTGACATTAACTAATTGAACGTGACGACTGAACGATCATGTGAGCGATGGTGGCGAGGCACTTTTACCACTGACGACCAGTGCAATGCAGGCGGTCATTATGAAAAGGTTCGCATATTCGCTTATTGTCAGCGAAATTACCCATTTCGACTGAAGATACCAGTGACTTCGGCTCTCACTGATTGAATCAGTGACAATTTCACTGATTCAGATTCAGAGAGTAGGCGGGTGCGTTCGCACAGTTGGTGATAATTAGGGAGCGGATTTTTATGTCCTAAAAAAAATCTTGAAATATGCATTTAAAATATGCATTTATGACCGAAAAATTCTGAAGTATGCACTTTAATATGCAATTAAATTAACAATATTTCATTTTCTGTGTAAACTTTTCTTGATAAAATTCAGGAGAAGCATGCTTGGAATGAAAAAAAAATGCGGAAAATAATATAACCTAATTTACTTCTCGGGAGAAATAATTGAAGTAAATATGCACCTTAGTGAAGTACCTAACATTGTAGGCGTACTTTCACTTTTTCTGCCTGGTTTGAAAACTATGATATCAAGAAATATCCTACATTTGCACAAGTGTTTTATCATATATAGAAAAGAAAAAAATGTGACAAACTTTTCTAATCAATGAACGCTCACAAATAGATTCTATGAAAATATGAAACGTTTACCCTCTTTTTAACAAAATATGCAAAATATGCTCCCATAATTACACGAATATGCCCCAACAGAAAAATCGTTCAATTGTGCACTAACAAATTAGTCTACAATGCATCCAATTCGAACCAAATGTCAAGAAATTACTCTTAGCTATGCCCTGAAGCAATCGAGAAAAAATATACAAAATCATAGAAATCCGCTCCCTGGTGATAATGATACCGGAACCGGTAGTTGCAAAGGACGATGTGGTATAAATGTACAGTAGACTCGGATTAGAGTAAACCTCTGAGTACTAACATTTTTGGTTCAGTATAAACAGGAATTACTCTAAGAAGGGACCATTTTGACAGGTCGGGAAATAAACGTCATGCAGGGCGATGACATTGCAGGAGGCAGTGATGAAGAAAATTGTCATTTAGGACAAGGTTTTACTGTTCTTTAACATTCTTAAAATAATATTTCCGTTCTACTATTAGAAAACCTAACAATTAAGAAAATGTCAAGAAAGATGTACTTTGGGCGGCGATCGATGGCAGCTTGCATACGTGGCAAGTCCGAATACCTAGCCGAGATCAAAGGAAATATAAAACTAATACGGGAAAGTTTGTGCCATTCAGTAGCATGACTAGTTTTAAATTTAAAGTGCTAAATACTACCAATATCATCCACAGAGAGATTACTGTCGAAAAGGGACCGCTTTGACAGCTACTTCTTGGCCACTGCTGCCAACATAATTAAGTCCATGCAAGCATTTTGTCAGTTCGTTCGTTTACAGTTAATTCATTTGCAAAAGGCTTCATCTAGCTCTTGCAAGATCATCTCCGTGTATGACGTTCATTTGTTTCCCGAACTCTCAAATTGTTCCTTGTTAGAGGAACTCCTTTACATAACCGGCAGCCACTATATGCGAGTTCTCTATTGCCAGTGTCGTCTGTGTGGGAAGGGTTGGTGTGAGGGCGGGAGAGGAGAAAGAAATGGTGCGGCTGCAGCCGCAGGGTTGAAGGTGGGGCGTGGGTGGGGGCAAATAGGGGCGTGGGCGGGGAGGGGGCGGGGGTGAGAAGGGGAGGGGGCGAGAGGGTGGCGGGGCGTGACGGGGGAGGGTCTGGGGCGGGACGGGGTGGGGTCGAGTCGGGAGCGGAGCGGGGCGTGGGCGGGGCGTGGGCGAGGACGTGGGCGAGCATGGGCGGAGCGTGGACGGAGCGTGGGCGGGATGTGGGCGTGGCATGGGCGGGGCGGGCGCGGGTTGGGCGAGGCGGGATGGGGCGGGCAGGGGCGGTGCAGGGGCGGTGGTGGGGTGGGGTGGGCAGGGACAGGGGCGGGGCGGGTGCGTGGCGAGGGTGGGGCGGGCGGGGGCGGAGCGGGGAGGGAGGAACAGGGGCGTGGGCGGGGCGTGAGAGAGCCGTGGATGGGTTGAGCGGGGCGGTGGCTGGGACGAGGCGGGGTGGGACGAGGCGGAGTGGGGCTGAGGTGGGGTGTGGGCAGGCAGGCGCGGAGCAGTGGCGAGGGCGGGGCGGGGGCTAGGCGTGGGCGTGGCGTGGGTGGGTGGCGTGGGCGGGGGCGGGGGCGAGAGCTGCAGAGCCTGTGGGTAGCGCACGTGCAGCCAGCCGCAACGCGACGGGACCCGGCGCGGCCCGGCCCCGCCGCCGCCGCCGCAGAAGTCTCCCGAGGCGCGGGCGCGGCGGGGCGCGGCGGGGGCGGGCGACGCGTTGCGACAAGACGTGCCGAACGGCGCTTCCACGAGCGCCACGCCCACACCCGCCCGCAAACCCACTAACTCACACTCGCTTACCCAGCCCCCCCCCGCACGCCCACCCGTTTGCCTTCTCGCCCGTCCAACCGCTAAAGCATTCACTTGCCCTATCGCCCGCCACCCACCCTTCCGGCTATACATCCAATGAACACTGCAGTGCCTCTGACTGAGAGGTCCTACGTTCAAGTCCCGACGGCAGCAGGATTTTCGACACTAGCTTGTCAGCTAGGTCGAATTCAGTCGCTGTCTGGAGGAGAATTCTAGCGGTCGGTTGCTCTGATCGGTAGTTGTCCGCGGTTTCTCTGATCAACACTAGGCGAGTGCAGTTACCCCAACAAACGGGCCACGGACCGCGCGCGATCTTTCCTTCCTCTCCTCTTACACACACACACTTACAGTAACATGCACTACACTACCACACATGCCGGGAGACCGGTATGTTCACCCATCCACCCACCTAGTTCACCCTTTACCTACCCCACCAAACATTCTCCCGTTCGCTCATCCATCTATCCTCCCTTGCACCTGCGCAACTACTCACTTATCCCACCAGCGCACCCATCCACATGCCCCACATTCACCTACCCACTGCCCATCCACCCGCTCTGCTCACCGGTCACCCGATCACCCATCTACCCGCCGCGGCGCCACCCACCATCAATCCAGCCATTCATACAACCATCCACCCACTCTTGCCCCCCACCCACGCACACGCTCCGCGTAGAAGATATTGTGGCGTCATACGGGTGTAATCAGAACACAGACGAGAGTGGGTTGTAAGAACGGTAAGTTTATTCATAAACTAGGCCAAAGTCACAAGTAACTAATTGCACTGCTCACAATTAACTAAATAAATAGAACCCCACTGCTAGGAGAGATAATTTTCGAACGGCTACCACACTGCAACATACGACCAATATTCCCTGTGCGGAGCACCGCTCTACCCTGAGACCGTCTCCTAATTACGACAATGAATTGCTGGCCCCTTGCCCTCGTGCACCACTAGCACAAACTCCCGCACAACCTGCCGCCGACGCTACCAGGAACCAAGAAGATCGAGGCATTGTTCTCGTGGTCTTATATAGGCCCTTCGGTGCTACCCGCCGCCCCCATTGCCTCCGCCCAACCGTCGCGTCTACACTGAACGGAAAGTCCCGGTGCGTCATCGCCGCTTAGATACAGCATTAGTTAAACATCCGGCTATGCCCGCCATCGCCCAGGTGCTTGTCTCCGTGTTTTAGCGCGCCACGACGCTACAATATATGAACGGAAGCCTCATCCCCACTTTTCTCGTGGATCTCAAGTCAGGAAAATGTCCACAATATTGTCCATTCCATCAAAGATACTTGTAGTTACATAATCAGGATCACAAAAAAGCAATGAATACGATTCGGAAAGAGTGCAAAATAAGCAGCATACATAAAATTATTCATGATTTCCATAAACTAAGAACCAACAAAAACACAGTCGCAAAGATCAAGTAACACTCTCTCGAATCAGATCTGAACATACCAAGCTAACTCACATCTGTTAAATTCCACAGCTCCCTTAACATGTGAATCACGCAACGAACAACTGTCGATTGTCCATATCCTTCAGACATGTACAAAATATATCAGTGAACGCCAATCAATCCTACAGACTGATAATCTTAAAAATATTTTATACTCCAGTGATTTTCAAGAAAAAATATTAACATGGTGTAAATTATTAAAAGTGTATGACGATTTATAAGTATTGTCATTTGTAAATTACTGTTTCACTCTTGCTTAAATTGTATTTTCATAATGTTACCCAATCATGTATTAATATAGTATAACATGTATATTTGCAGTCGCTAATAACCTTGTCGTTGATGCGCCTTTAAATAAAATATATATATATATATATATATATATATATATATATATATATATCTATATATTGCGATTTTCCTTATTTTGCTGCTGAAAACAAATCAGCTGTTGACGGTTTCATCCAATCGGGAGCCTTGAACATCACCATAGTGACGCGGCGTCGGTGGTGATAGCGGTGTCGGCGGTGTAACGGTCTAGAGTATCAGACTGTTTAAACCCATGTTCGCGGGTTGAAACCCGGTCAAGGCCGAGGATTTTTAAGAGCGAAAAAAACTCCTTCGGAGGGGAAGTAAAGCGGCTGTCCCATGTTAGTAGATTTACTGCATGTAAAAGATTAAGCCTAAATGAAGACTCTGAGCTAAATTCAAATTGCCTGTTTCGTCGCCCACGAAAAACCTTCTTTCTCCCCTTGTTGGTAAAGGAGTCATGTTGGCACGACGAGTCACCGCCAGCAAGGGCATATCAGTATTGATACTGCAAATAGCCCGAGCCTTTTCACCCTCGGCGGCGACGAGGCCTGGCGGCGCCTGAACGGCGCCAAAGCGGCGCCCGGACTCTGCTCCCCGGCGCCAACTCACATGCATGAGCTGTCACCCTTGGCTGGGTCTTGGACCCTGCACCCTTGTGCCAGCTCACCCCGACCGACGCCCTCGGCGGTGACGAGGCCTGGCGGCGCCTGAGCGGCGCCCAAAGCGGCGCCCCGGACTCTGCTCTCCGGCGCCAACTCACATGCATGAGCTGTCACCCTTGGCTGGGTCTTGGACCCTGCACCCTTGTGCCAGCTCACCCCAAACGACGCCTGACCGGCGTCCGACCTCTGCACCCTGGCGCTGGCCCGGACCCACGTGACCAGTGCGGAAGGCGCCCCCACCACGGGACATCTTCCCCCACAAAAAACTAATAAATAACCCTGGAGCTAGGAGTGGCCAGCTCACTATAGCTCCAGACGTGTAACTGCGCTCTGCGAGGAATAAATGTAATTGAATTCATTCTGTCTGTCATTCGTATACGCCTCCTGGTGGATCTGCATGGCATAGCGGTCCGAACCTGCGACCGCATCTCTACCTTGAAACCTTCCTGCAGTGGAGATACTTAACTGGGGGCTCAGCCGGGATCGGCAAGCGTCTACCCTTGCCAGGTTGACAACGTTGCTGTTGGGAGGACGGCAACGACAGCCTCATCACGAGAGGCCTTTCATCCGCCGCCCGACCTGCCTGCTGCCGATCCGCACCGTGCTACGCCGGGACACCAGGAACGAGACGTACGACAGAAGTCACCACACATCGGAGGATGCTGCCACTTATCATCTTTTCTAACCTGTGAGTGAAATAACCATCAGAATAACTTTATTAGTTTGAACACCCGAGAAAACAGTGCAATTTGAGTAATCACTGCTCGTCTTTTTGCCTATATTCGTTCTCGTAAGATTATCTGTAAACCCAAGTTCAAACGAATTTGATTCATTTATTACCACGACTGTTAAAAAATTTAAACTTAAATTCGATTCAAGTATGGCATTCAACGATATAATTTCAAAATTTGAGTATGCACATATCCAGCTGTTGCCAGAATTCGATGGTACTGCGTCATGTAGTCTGGATTATTTCCTAGCAAGGAGCGAGTCGTTTTTAAGAAATTTCAAAGACCTGAAGGAGCACCGCAAGCAGAATTAATTAACGAATATTTTTTCAATGTAATAAAGTCCAAGTTAAAAGGGGATGCACGGAGCATTTTAGACGTAGAAGCCAACTCGAGTTATAATAGACTCAAAGAAAAACTTATGAGGAAATATGGTGATATGAAGGACGAGAGGCTGCTACTTAAGGAAATTTCTAATTGTTACCAAAAGCTAAGTGAACCGTTATACTGATTATCACGAACGATTATGTTCCTTGGTCTTGCGCTATACAAATCTTTGCAAAATCAATTACCAAGCAGGTATTTTAGGAATGAAGTTAAAAGAAATCGAGGAGCTAGGGTTAATACATTTAAATCAGGGCTTTTAGAACCATATCGTTCTTACCTTCGTTATTGTCAGGTCGCGGATCTCGATAGTGCCCTTAGAAGCTGCCGGTCATATGATAACGAAAAAGCATATGACAAATATATAGATCAGTTGAGGTTTTCCCACAAACAACCTCATCCATCATATAGGTCCCGTTATGAACAAGTGCCACTACCAAACCCTTTTGTTGCACCAATTTTTCTCCCCACGGCAGAGACCTCAGAACCAGAATTTCTCACGTGCGCCTATGCAAGGAACATCTCAGGCATTCAGTAATCAGAATCGGATGGACCCCCCCTTCAGGCGCCCCAGTATAATCACCCGCCGGATACGCGGCAAGCCGCACAAATCTCGCGACCGACAGGTCAGATCGCCGCTGCCTCCGAGGCCGGTAGGACAGGGCGCTCGCCCTTATCCAAACCCCCCACAACATAGGTAGGCGTTTCACCCCACAAGGACCCTTCTAGGTTCCCAAGACCGATGTCAGGCGTTTCCACAATCAGAGGAAATCTAAACACTCACTATGAACCGGAGGATGAATTTTCGTATTTATCCAATACTTGCGAAAATGCGGAAGATTCATACGATATTGTCAATGATTATGAGTACTGCCCGGAAAATGATCAAAGTTATTTGCCAACAGATCAATTTGATATAGATGAAACTAATCAGCAGGATTTTCACAAGGCCCAGTCGTCCAGGTCGAAGACCTAAACAGTATATATAACGCGCCACAGTTACCTTTGTCACTCTGCACGGACTGAAAATCTTAATTGATAGTGGCGCGTGTAATTCAATGAGAATCCGGATGTCGCCACTCGATTTTTTCCCAGAATACCTCTTTAAGGAGTCGTTTTGCATCCAGTCAGTGCACGCCCAAACCTTAGGAGATAATAATGTACAATTTCCGATTTTTTCCGAGTATGAAATAAAAACTCCAGTTAATTTCAGGGTAATGAGGTGGCATCGGTATTTTGACGCCTTAATTGGCACGGCTGATTTTGTCAAACTAAAAGCCAAGATTGATTATAATGAAAATACAGTTACTTTGGGAGATAGGGTAATACCATTTTATATGTATTCGCCGTACAAACAAAATATGATTCAGGAAAACCTAAACTCACTCTCCACAAAAGTTCCTGTGAACATACGGCAGGGTGATGTATATGTGCCTCACTTCAAACACAATGGAGTTTATTTTCCAGATGCTATCTTGCGTGCCGAAAATTACTATGTCTCTTACCCCGCCAGATTAGAAGCAGATTTTGAGCAACCGGTACTCGCTGAACCGCTCGACAGTATAAAGTTCAGAACTAGAGATGAACTCCATTACTAATAAAGATGTCAGTGAATACCTTCGAACCCAACATGTCAATGATATTGAACGGGAAGCCCTAACCGCGTTGTGTTCCGACTATTCGGACATATTTTACTACCCTGGATGCGATCTCTCATTCACACATACGGTAAAACACTACATTCGTACTACGGATGAAGAGCCAGTATACCATAAAAGTTTCCGCTACCCCCCCCACTTGAAGGAAATTATAGATCAAGAAGTAGAGAAACTTTTAGAACAGGGCGTAGTCACATCCAGTGAATCACCCTACCGAAACCCTGTGTGGGTTGTGCCAAAGAAGCCTGACGCTTCAGGGCAAAAGAAGTGGCGTTTGGTAGTAGACTTTAGGACTCCTAAACCAAAGACGATTGAGGATAAATACCCTGTCCCAAAAATCGAGGAAATACTTGATAACCTCGGCAAGTGCCAATATTTCAGCACTTTAGATCTCGCCAAGGGTTTCATCAGATAGAACTAGATGACAGATCCATAGAGAAAACTGCCTTTACTGTAAATAATAGACACCTCATGTTCAACAGAATGCCATTCGGATTAAAAAACGCCCCAGCAACGTTCCAGCGCGTGATGGACAACGTCCTCCGCCCTTATCTGTATAAATTCTGTTTCGTTTACTTCGATGACATCATTGTTTTCAGTAAGTCGCTTGAAGAACACATTCAACATCTCGCATTAGTATTCCAAAAGCTTAGAGAAGCAATCTTAAAATTCAACTAGATAAGACGGAGTTCTTACATAAAGAAGTGGCCTTCTTGGGTCACATTGTTTCTAGGGAAGGCGTTGCGACCAAATCCAGACAAAATCAGGGCAGTTAAAGAATACCCCACCCCCAAAACAGTTAAGGAAATTAACCAATTTCTCGGGTTAGCGGGATTTTATCGAAAATTTATTAAAGATTTCG
Organism: Acheta domesticus; assembly: GCA_031308135.1. Taxonomy (NCBI): domain Eukaryota; kingdom Metazoa; phylum Arthropoda; class Insecta; order Orthoptera; family Gryllidae; genus Acheta; species Acheta domesticus. Next base: position 26,982,513 of record JAHLJT010002630.1, read on the forward strand.
CCAAGATCGCACAACCCTTAACAAGATGTCTAAAGAAGGGATCAATCATTGATACTGAAAACACAGAATACAAAAATGCTTTTGAAAATTTAAAAACTCTTCTAATTAATGCCCCAGTACTAAACTATCCAGATTTCGACAAACCGTTCACGGTTTACTACCGATAGTTCAGGATACGCCATCGGGAGCGTACTCTCGCAAGGAGGGCATCCCATTTGTTACTACTCACGAAGTCTCAATCCAGCTGAAAGGAAATTTTCCACTATTGAACGGGACCTGCTAGCTATCGTCGACTCTTGTAAACATTTCAAGCCGTATCTATGGGGCGGCATTTTCAGATCGAATGCGATCACCGCCCACTACAATGGCTCTCCTCATTAAAAGATCCGAGTTCCCGCCTCTACAGATGGAAGTTAAAAATCGGAGAATTTGATTTTACTATCAAATATGTAGAAGGAAAGACAAATTTTGTCGCTGACGCCCTATCGCGGATAGAATAAAACGCGAATGATGAAACACATTCCGTTATTGCTACCGCCGGAGATCACGACTATCTTGACGAAGCCGACAACCAAACAGTCCATTCAAATGAGGAGAATCCGATCTTCACCTTGAAAATGTCCGAACGAAATTTGAACATGAACAAAACCAAATTGTTGTAAAATACGGGACCTCTCCAAAGTAATTGAGCAAAAACTTTTTAAAAAGAACACTCGGCATACACTAATCGTCACTCACGACGCCCACTACCAAAGACTTGAGAAAACCTCCCCAAACTCATTACGCCTTCAAATAAGTATGCAGTTCACTTTGAGGATTTGACCTCTCGAAATACCTTTTATTCGTTGTTGTCAAAACTATTCACATCAGAACTAATAATCATTAGATGCAGAAAATTATTAGAAGATGTAGAAAATCCTGAAACCCAAAAACAGCTAATCTTACAGTACCACGCCATTAATCACAACGGTATCGTAGAAACAGTAGAACACTTACAGACTAGATTCTACTGGCCCCACCTGAGGGACAAATCCGTAACATTATCAATCAATGCAATTACCTGTCAAAGAAATAAATACGAACGGCATCCCAACCAGGTAGAAAACCAAGGGCCCATTTCAGCAGACCACCCGTTCGCTCAAATCATATCGACACATTTTGTTTCGAACAAAGCCGCATCCTCACTATCGTTGACGTTTTCTCCAAAATACGGGCAAGGCTACATATTACCTAACGGGACGGCGCTTGCCGCTCTCAATCAACTAAGGATTTTCTTTTCACACCACGGTTTCCCCACCAACATCACTCACGACCAGGGAGGAGAATTTGAAAACCGGCTCCCTTCAAGAATATTGCAAATCATTGAACATTAATTATCACGCTACCACTCCTCTCAATTCGTCATCAAACTCTCCCGTGGAAAGGCTTAACTCCACGCTACTCGAAAAACTACGCATCCTCAGAGACAATGATAAGTTCACGCCTCTCGATCAACTCTTAGTAACCGCCATTCTCAATTACAATTCCTCCATTCACTCGACCACAAAACGTCCTCCATTCAACATCCTCTACGGCCCACACTATGACGCATTAGAGCATATTTTCACACCAACCACCAGAATCGACGAATACCTTCAAAGGCAGAATGACCAACACCGCGCCTTACAAGAAACTCGCCCTGAACCAAACACCTCAAATTCTCAACATAACTACGCAATAGGCGAAGTCGTTTATGTCCTCAACCCTAATACGCGAAATAAGAAATCCGGCAACCTGTATAATGAAGGCACTATAGTAAAGATTGAAGGAAATCGAATTCATTGCAAAATGAAAAAACGGTAGAATGCATGTAAGGAATTTTCGGAACGTAAAACCTAAGAGAAATCTCTTCCTATTACAGGATCACCGCAGGACTTGGTGCAATCATAGCTCAGCCAATAGAAACACCTGGTTTCTATGCAAATTGGAGGGGCCGGCCGTCGTAATCCATGAATATCACAAATTCATGTTTAATTTAAACCTCAGCAAACTTTCCTCATCCTTAGACGACGTCCAGGATACAACCGCCTCACTACTCTCGCAGGCAAACAATAGTTTCCCCTATCTTTTCCACGAACTTACAAAGGGCGCTACAAGATACTCGTAACGAATTAAATAAGATTGCGACCCCCGAGCCGCGGCTACGAAGGGGCCTTATTAATGGTCTAGGCACGGCAATTAAATTCGTATCAGGAAATTTGGACCAAGATGATTTTGACAACCTAGAAAACCAAATTCACTCGCTACGGGTCAGCCGAACGGACGAAATTGAACACATTAACAAGTTGATTTCCTTCAGTAACTCCATATCAAAAAATTTTATGATTCAATGAGCCAAATTCGCATGAATATGGGTATTATACAAACACTGTTACAAAAAAAGAACTTGGAAATAGGCATTCTAGAGCATGTGCAGTTACATTTCACTGTGCCTCGATAAAATTCGCAAAATCATAACAACCATCGAAGAAACCGTCAGCTTATCGTTTAGTGGCATAACAAATGTGCAACTTTCTCCAGAGAAGATGTTAATTAATATTGCAACTCATTTACGTTCCATATATCCAGTGAAAGTGATTTTGAAAGCCGATCCATACCATCTGTACGAGAATTTGAAGTTTACAACAACACAAGTAATGATACTTGGTCACGAACTAATTGTAATTTTATCCGTCCCGATAACGGACGGTAGTGACTTCCAACTGTATTCAGTCTACCCTGTTCCGTCTGACAACAATCTTATCTTAATTCCACCTGAAAGGTTTTACTTACAGGGTTCTACGCCCAAATGGACAGGCACATCGTGCATTAAAGGCACCCCAGCACTTTGTATGCAACCTCAAGAACGTACAAGCAAACCCCTGCAACCTGACTAATACTGCTTGGCTGCAACTTCGCGTCTGCAACAAACAACATTAAACTGTTCGCTCTATTAACAAAAGAGCACTTGCTCTTTTCCAGCACTACTGCAGAAGTCATCCTTCAAACCTGTCCTCGATACCACACCGCCATCCAACTAAAAGGCATAATATAATATTCCACAAACGAGACGTGCCCCATTTCCACCATGGGGAGCGACCCTCGAACCCCGGCCTACCAACTATACTCACCATTTCATTCTCCCGGAATTCAACGAAAAAACCTAAGATAGATCATACAATCAAATTCCAGTTGTCTCATCTCAATATAGACAACTTAAAAAACAAATCTGGAACCAATTAAGCCCCTTAGTGATCCCATTATCATTGTATCATCCCTTAGTTTTAGTGTTATAATTGTACTAATCTGTATTATAATAGTTCTAGCACGTACACATCTATATGCACTTTATCTAAGATGTGTTAAGAAAACACCGCCAGTTGCCGGGGACGGCAACTCCGGAGATAGGGGGGAGGAGTCATGTTGGCACGACGAGTCACCGCCAGCAAGGGCATATCAGTATTGATACTGCAAATAGCCCGAGCCTTTCACCCTCGGCGGCGACGAGGCCTGGCGGCGCCTGAACGGCGCCAAAGCGGCGCCCGGACTCTGCTCCCCGGCGCCAACTCACATGCATGAGCTGTCACCCTTGGCTGGGTCTTGGACCCTGCACCCTTGTGCCAGCTCACCCCCGACGACGCCCTCGGCGGTGACGAGGCTGGCGGCGCCTGAGCGGCGCCAAAGCGGCGCCCGGACTCTGCTCCCGGCGCCAACTCACATGCATGAGCTGTCACCCTTGGCTGGGTCTTGGACCCTGCACCCTTGTGCCAGCTCACCCCAAACGACGCCTGACCGGCGTCCGACCTCTGCACCCTGGCGCTGGCCCGGGACCCACGTGAA
>JAHLJT010002630.1:26987370-27077192 GCA_031308135.1 Acheta domesticus
CTATCAGTGTAGTCGGCCGCTACAATTCTCGCCTAGACAATGGCAGAACTCGACCGAAGCCTAAAGAGCTGCTTTTGAAAATTCGCCACTGTCGACACCTAGGATCTCCAGGCCTACCGCAAAGTCATGTGCGACAGAAACTATTCACTTGGATAGAAATAGGCTACATGAGTATTAGTCTCAAAATTAATCTTTAGTTAATAATCCCATATTAAAATAGTTTAAAGTATTACTTTAGTATTTGTATTAGCAATACGTATTCGTTGAAAAAACCCTGAATTCCATTTCTCTGGGTCTAATGACGATGGTACACTGATGTACTCCCCACTCAACCCCATTTCATCATCCGCCTCTAATTTAGCTTTTTAAATATTCTCCATCATCAATAGTTTGAGAATCTACAATATTTAGTGTTATTTAATCACTCCATTATTTCTTTACCAAACCTAAACCTATAATACACTAGCAGATGGATTTAAAGTATTTAAAAAATAGCTGTACTAGGAACGGTTTCAGATAGACATATGGCTTTCTAATTGCTAAAACAAAATGAAGCACTCCTGCTAAGCTTTACTCCCCTTTCAGTTGTCATGTCTCCTCCATTCCTAACGATCTTACAATCTAAACTCTAATCCATAAATTATTTCTTGTTCACTTAACCAAATCCAATTCTGCTGAACGTTAACTTTTTAACACAAGTAATTAAATTTACGATTTTTTAACCCAGTTATAGGTACAAATATTTAAGTATAACTTTCTAATTACCGAAACAAAATAGGAAACGCTTTTTTTTCGGTGACAAGCAGCCAGTCGGTGAAGACTAAATTGCAGAAACGTCCGCCCCAACTGGAATAAATTTCCCCGGGGAGCGCGCTGGTGACAAGATCGAGGGAGCGGAGAGGGGGCGAAAAGCAATTAATACACGTCAATGAAACTGTTCCGAAATATTACGCGGGCTGGCACGCGCAGAACGGGCCCTGTCCACATCGACAGATCAGCAGCGCGGCGGCCGTCCGACACAGCGCACGGCCTGCTGCGAATCGCACTGCCAGCGCTTCCGGACAGCCGCCGTTCCTGGTTCGCTGGGTGGAACAGACACTCTGATAATCACTAGAGCTCGAAGGTTCAGGCACATATTTTGCCCGGATTAGGGAAGTAAAAGAGGCGTCTATATTTCTGTGGTCACGGGTTAAAAGTTCATTAGTCCAATTGTTTGGCCAAATTGTTTGGCCGATTTTTTGGCCAAACAGAAGCCGAGGTGTGGGTCGGCGGCAAATCTCATTAACCATGCGGAGGAGGATCGCTGCTACGTCCTGCGATAAACATGTAGTACACTTACGGGACTAATGACCGTCGACAGTTGACGCGCCTGGAAATATTAATGAAATCATTCAGGCCGTCACACATTTTCGGGCAGCCGTTTCTAAAATTTCAGGATTCGAATTCGCAGTTTGACGATTCCAACTTGATATCGTGCCTCTCCTTACGATTTTTCGAATATTTAATTTCCAGTGATAACCAATCCTTTAGCTTCTCGTCAACGAGGAATCGAAACAACGATTTATTTGCAAGGGGTGTTGGTTAAAATGGAATCCATGTGAATTTAAATGAGAAAGTTATTATTTGTATTAATATTTCAGAAATTATTGTAAAGCCCTCCCGATTCACGAAACTGAAGAGATGTCGGAAATCTCGGAAATCATATTAGAGCATCACCAAATGATGTAAACTTGTAAATATAATTTAATAAATTTTATTAAAATTATATTTACAAGTTTCTAGTATCAAGATATAAACACACTGACAACAATAACAATAACAAAGGTAACTATGCATTAATAACCCAATGTATCATACACTACTACTCTGAAAATTGTGGAAGATGTTTCTATTTTCAATGAATGCTATTTAGATACTAAATAAAACACATTATTCCACTGCAGCTTTTAATCTCTTGGTTGCTTAATCAATTCGTCTTATAATCGATACAACTACCGGCCTCACAATTATAAAGTAACTTACATTTGTTATACTATCTTTCACCTGTGTTACTAACTTACAATGCAGACAGAAATTGAAAGAAACGAATTTATAAAAACATTTTCTCAAAAAACCTGCCCAAATTTTTGCTTCAATGTTTTTCCACGGACAGAACAAGGAACTCTTAAAAGAATGGCGCTTGTCCCATTTCGTGGAACTAACTAAATTTTCGAAAATTGCACCGGGAGAGATGGCTCATGTTACTGCTGTCTCTCTGACTGGGAAGTCCTAGGTTCGAGGTCCCGACGGTGACAGGATTTTTTGACACTAGCTTTTCAGCTAGGTCGAATTCAGTCGTCTGGAGGAGAATTCTAGCGGCCGGCTGCTCTGATCAGCAGTTTTCATGGTTTCTCCGATCAACACCAGGCGAATGCCGGAGCAGTACCCTAACAATCGGGCCACGGACCGCGCGCGATCTTTCCTTCCTCTTCCTTGGCATATCCTCACCCCTTACACACACACTAACATGCACTTACACATCCCACATAAGCCGGGAGATCGGTCGGGAGCTTAGAGCTTGTCCCGGCTGGGGCGGTGCCCCGCTGGTGAGAGATACCCTGGTTGGGGGAAAACGCCAGCTAGTCGACGATAGGTCGGCGCCGGATCTCGTCATCCAGCGGGTTAATATCACAGCCATCTCCCGAGGTAAAAACACACACTACACTTACGGGACCAATGACCTAATTAGTTGACGCGCCCGGAATCACGAACAATCAATCAAACATTGCAAAGTTAGAAGTAATGCGAGAAAGTCTGTGTGCTGATGTAACACTATTAGATTTAAATTGTTGCATTTCTTTTGCTCTGAAGATCATCCTGCTCGCGAACCGCCCACCCACTGTATTGGAAAAGTACCACGTCCTTTTATTTTAAAAGTGCGACGCGCTAGTGACACCCAATTACCTTGAAATTTTAAACGCAACTTTTTTCCTTCGTTGACATGCTTCATTATCCGCACATTTACAATGCAAACCTCTCCAATTTTGAAATCAAAGCCAATTCCCCTTATTTATTCCACACTCTGCAAGACCATACATTTTTGTTGCACATTCTGTAATTCACGCCGGACTGTATACTATTTCCAAAATATCTCTGCACCAGAATAAATATACAATAATGGATGTATTAATCATATGTCATGAATATACATAAAAATAAAATACAGGAAATACGTACGAATTTATAATTTTGTACATTTTTTATTGGAGAGAGAGATAATAACCTGTCTGCACGTTGAAAATGTATTATTTCGAAAAATATCATGTTCTTTTAACAGATCATTGCACGAGCAAAATATTTTATAATACCTCTCAGCATTTGTATTACACATTCACCTAAAAGCGAAAAAGAAAGATAAATAAAATACTTCAAAATGTTGAATTATTCTGATGTCTTTCCTCCCTATTCATATAATTTATTCTAACATGTTTGAAAGCTTGGAATCCATTACTTGTGATATATGCTGCCCTAACTTATCCATTACTTCGACCACAAAACGCCGGAAAAAAATATGTCTACAGCACCTCTTCCTTAACTGCAGTCGAACACTCCCAAAAAACACTTTTGGCTAACAAGCTCCGTAGGTGGCCCATAAAGTAACACCAGAGAATTATCCCAAAACCGAAAACCAATAATTATTTGAACACATGTACGACGAGATGTTTTTCTTTACACATTCGCGAGCGCTGCTTACGAAAAGGAGTGACGAACATGACAGACGACGCGCGGGAAAAAAAAGAGAGCGGCGGAGGGGAAAAAAAAAAGACGACGCTACAAACAGTTGCGGGACGGCGCAGCGGCGCGGAGCGGCATGCAAACATGACACACGACGCGAGCGGGGGGTGGGGGAGGGGGGGCGGAGCGACTGGAGAAAGAACAAGAGAACAGGCACCGAACAGGCCGGTTCCGAGGAAACTGACACGCAGAGAACGGAAGAGATGCATTTAAGAAGTCAGAGAATGCGGTGTTCGTGGAATGTGGAAGCTAGTTAAATAATTAAATTTAATCTTCATTTTAAAATTATTTATTTGCAAAAAAGAGTAAAATTTGTATGTGACTTATGTATAATATATCGCACGTCCTCTTGAGCTCCAGAATCCCCATCCTTCCTTTTTACTTAAAAAAATTACTTCTTGTTCAGAAAGAAAAATATATTAATTTCTTTTGTAAATAATAAACAACTTATATGTTTCTGGAGTAATTCTATGCTTTTATAATGCAATAAATTTTTGACAATAAATCAATTTTTCTAACCAACTTTTGAGTGATTATTACGGCTCAACCATTCGGAATATCCACGTAGTTTATTAGACTAAAATATGCTTAGAATTGTCTGAAGAGCTTATTATCGAAGTTTTCGACGTTTCCTCCCCGGACAACCCTGTATATTGCTGTGTGACGATGAGAAAATTCATTTCTCAGGTAGAGAACACCAGAACACGGCGTTGGGATGTCTACGTGCTAACTACACCTACCCTCTTAACCCATGGCCGCGAGGCAGGGACGTCGCCGGTAGGCCTGTGCCCGTTCACGGGCTGACGCGCCAAGTACATATACACAAGGGAAAACTAACGGTATCGGCAAACTAAAAGGCAGATTTGATTTCATAGCGTTGTTTACAAAACAACCTTCCTCCTCGCAACGCCGTCCTCCCGCAACGACCTCAAAGAGAGCTCAACAAAATCGATGCAAATGGAAGAGGTTAGAAAATTGAAGTGCAAGTGAAGTGCAGTGAAGAAGTGCAAGTGAAGTGAAGTGAAAAAATGAAGTGCAGTGAAAAAGCGAAGTGAAGAAGTGAAGTGCAGTGAAAAAGCGAAGTGAAGAAGTGAAGTGCAGTGAAGAAGTGAAGTGCAGTAAAGAAGTGAAGTGCAGTGAAGTGATTTCAAAGTGAAGTGAAGGGCAGTGAAGTGATTTCAAAGTGAAGTGAAGTGCAGTGAAGTGATTTAATTTCATTTTGTTTATTTCGCTAATCTAAAGCGTCTTCTATAGGCTATTCTGACAAAAGTTGGTATTTATTGATTTATGTTAACGAGTATTTTACGTGTTATGAGTGTAAAAATTATTATAAGTATTGTATATTATTATGTTGTAGGTAAAAATGTTAATCCATATTTGTCTGAATGTGATTGTGAGTGAAAATGTGCAGGATGGTGTGTATGCGAGTGTTCCTATGTCTTTGTATGAGTGGAAAAAAACATTCACAAAATTCAGTTAGCAAGCAGAATAACGAGGAAGCAAAATGCAAATAGCATATGACACACTTGGCATACGAGAATTGGATACCATTGACCTCAATTTTTGTTCTCAAATCCTCGGGAAGAAACTACAGCGAATTTAGAATTTCATGCATTGAGTGCAAGAACCCAATTGCGAAGGAGGAAGTTGTTTGGGGGGGGAGGGGGGGGGGAATTTGGGTCGATTGTTCTATTTGTCGGCTAGCTAATGGTATCCCCCATGCCTGGTCTAATTTAATTCTCACGCTTGGATAGTAAGAAAGACATGTGATGGACATGTATTCCTTTCATCGTAACTAGCAAACTCCTCCTGCCTGAGCGTACCTCTCGTCACACCGCATGGTGTAAGATACATAGGTGTATTCACATCTCCCAGTCTAAAACTGAAGCTTATTTGGAGGCTAGTTCTCACAGTTCTCGCATTAAGCGCTGCGATCTTTGGGTCTCATTTGGGAAAGGTCGTGATTGGTCGTGATCCATTCGACAGCTCTGTGGCCAGTCTGATTCCTAATTTCAAGTCAGTGATTTGTTCTTTTGGTGGTGGAATTGGTAAAGTCTAGAGAGAACAGTACGAAAATGGGTAGGAAATGTTTTAGAAAACTGTGTAATGCCACAGTTTAAGATGGCATCTTAAGATGTATTCTGACACCGCGACCCAAACCGATCGTGCGCACCGTACAGACAAGCGAGGAAACTAGCCTCAAACTGGCTTCAGAAAATTTGCCCAAAGGCGGCTAGTTGACCCACGGCTACAGACGATTTTAATGGAAAGCTACAACTCTTATTTTTTGCCTCGCCCGGGAATCGAATACCGTGATCGCACCGCAGGAAGCTAGTATATTGCCCCTGAATCACCTCACGGATGGGGAGTTGAAATGAAATTAATAATTACGTCCTCCACAAGGAACGAAAAAGCAATCGTTTCTCGATGACATGCCACTCAACTGTCCTACAATAAGAATATTTCACATACATAAAACCTCCCAAATTTCGCTATCAACATGCTTCATTTCATTCCCAGAAATATTGAAAAACTTATTTCTCAATATCACAGTCAGCGGTGTCACTATTTCAAGAAACATCGTACTCATCTCACACAATCCGTAAACGATGTGTAGTATCATCATCACTTCGAGCATTTGGAACAGGCAGGCAATAACAATATATCGCCTCGACACTCCGTCACTGCCGTCTTTTGACCGCAGCAGCATCTCACACTCCATAAGCTGTTCCGGGAACCATATGTGGCCTTCCAGACGCCGTCGCCCCCGCACAGTGTACCCAAACGGCACCAAAAGCGTGCAAACCGTACTCATATTACGAATGCGTTTCACAACGAAGCACTTTATCCAACAGAGCTTAAATGGTGATTTTTATGGTGTTTTCATCACATTAAAAAGGCATTGAAGTTCGGAAAGCATGTAAGAAGTCATAAAATGAGTTTGTTTGAGCTCTTACTACGATAGGATTCGTTGTACTCTTCAATATAACACAAAAAATGGTCATGCTTGAATAAAAAATTAATGATTAACTAAATTATTTTCCTATCCCAATAATATTATTCAAGGTTTAAAATCAACTAATGTTATGAAAAGTAAAGATGTAGGAATATTTCACATTTGCTCATACAATAAACAATACAAAACAATGCTACCTTTTCAGGTGTTAATCTTTTTATAGTTTGACAAGTAACATTTTCATCTCACCCAGAACGCATTTTGTAATGTGAGAAAATTTCAAGAAACTACTCTTAGTCCGGAATATCATGTGCATTATTTATCCGACCCTATTGTCAATTTGAACCCCATCATTTTCATTTGAAAACAATTTTATCGTACTTCTGGTCCGAACCACAACCCTTTCTATGAATCGTGGAAATGTGAGCCCTCATTAAACACACTTTTCGACCTTAATCCATTCTATTAGTTGGACCGAGCTTCCCCATGCTCTTTTTTCTTCAAACTTCAGTCTGAGAGAATCAAACTTCATCAGTGTCATTATTGATTTAAATTGTCATTGTCATTCTTGACCTGAACATCGACACTGGAACTCTTGGCCGAAACATCATCATTGCCATTATTCACCCAAACATCGTCACTGCCATTCTTGTCACAAACATCGTCATTGCCATTCTTGATCGAAACAATGTCGTTGCCATTCTTGATCGAAACAATGTCGTTGCCATTCTTGATCGAAACATCGTTGCCATTCTTGATCGAAACATCATCATTGCCATTCTTGATCGAAACATCATCATTGCCATTCTTGATCGAAACATCGTCATTGCCATTCTTAATCCAAACATCGCCATTGCCATTCTTGATCCAAACATCATTGCCATTCTTGGTCCAAACTCTTCATTGTCATTCTTGACCCAAACATCTTCATTGTCATTCTTGACCCCAAACATCGTCACTTCCATTTTTGTTTAAAACCTCATTCCTCTCATAGCTCATAGATCATAGATCTCGTAAGTCCAGTCGTCAACAATATAGTATCCCGAATTCTCTCGAGAGCTCCTTTCGGCGCGGCGATCGTTTCGTTCCGGCCCTGTGCGCACTCCGCCGCCGCCGCCGCCGCCTCCGTCTCGGGCGTCGCGCGCCGTCGTATAAATCGCGCTCCATCGGGCGCTGCGAAAGCCATTTCTCTCCTCCAATCGCTCGCGCAGATGGCCCGCGCCCCGCTCGCCCCCCTCCCCACCACACGCGTCGCCCGGCCGACGGCGTCCACCGCGCGGTCACGCACCGCGCCGCGCTGCGCTCTTGTCACGATACGCGGAGAATCCGTTTGTATTGCGAAACCGCACCGCGAATAACATGTTGTACATAGAGTGCGATCACGGTGTAAGATATATAGGTGTGTTCACTCCCAGTCTAAAACTGAAGCTTATATGAGGCTAGTTCTCACAGTTCTCGCTTATAACGGTCCCATTTGGGTCTTTGGGTCTCATTTGGACAAGATCGTGATTGGTCGTGATCCAGTCGACAGCTCTGTAGCCAGCTGATTGCTTATTTCAAGTCGACGATTTGTCGCTTCGCAGTGGAATTGGTAAAGTCTAAAGCGACGCGATCATGCGATATTTGGCGGCACGACTGAGAACGTCGCGAAATACCGTGACATATTCCATCGTGAAGACGGGCCTTGAGAGGCAAAGTTTAAAAAAATTGCAGTATACATGTAGTGCGATTTCTGTAACTTTTCCCCTCAAGCCCCGTCTTTAAGATGGAATATATCACCATTTCGCATCTTTCTCAGTCGAGCATAGACGCACAAAGAGGCAGGGCCATTGTAACATGCTTTTGGGCCGCAGGCTGTAAAATGTAATGGGCCCTTGGGCTCTAGGATAATTACTGTACATCCCAACATAATTATGTCTTTGAATACTTATTTTAATAATATTATTATAAATAATAATAATATTATAGTATATACATTATATATAATAATATATTACATTTGAAATTTTAAGTACAATATTTAACAATAATAATATATTGCTTTTAAAAACAATATGACAAACAATGCTTTGTTCAAACGATGTGGACATCTCTCAGAGGCAATAAAGAATTATATTTTTCCCGGCGCTTTTGACCAGTCCTATGCACACTTCATATTTTCTTCCAAATGGAAGGCCCTTGATTCAGAAACGTACTTTCTTAAAAGTACTCTTTTTAAGTGTATCAATCTACGTTAGAATAAAAAAATATAAATATATTAATATACTTTATGTGTATTTATTTAAAACAGAAAATATGTGCAAAGTTTAAAACATTTGCACGTAAATCTTATTAGGATTAAAATCCTATAAAAATTGAGAAAAAAAATTCTACAAATTCGTGGGCCCCCAAAAGTTCCGGGCCCTAGGCTGTAGCCTAGTGGATGCAATGGCTCTGCTCCTCCACGTGACGCCCGGCCGATGGCTTCCACGCGGTCACGCAACGCGCGGCTCTGCGCTTTTGTCACGGCACGCGGAGAATCGTTTTGCATGCGAAACCGCACCGCGAATAACATGTTGTACATGTAGTGCGATTTTTGTAACTTTTCCCCTCGAGCCCCGTCTTTACGATGGAATATGTCACGGTATTTCGCCACGTTCTCAGTCGTACCGCTAGATATTGCATGATCGCGACCGTAGCAAGTAGTGTCTGCGATCATGCGACATCTGGCGGCACGAGCGAGAAAGATGCGAAATACCCTGTGATATTCCATCGTGGCCGAAGGAGCTTGAGAGGCAGAGTTAGAAAAATCGCATTATTGTGGGGGTAACAATACGTAAAGCCGACTATTCCACTCGTGAAATTAAAACCAATACATACAAAAACTGTTCATACAAAACTCCCCAATTAGGGCGGTGTATCTCAAACACTTTACTGCTTTTTCTATGCGATTTTTCTTACCGCTTCTCTCTACTGGTCGATCATAAACTGTGTCTCATCTATCTTAGAAGGTTGTATACATAGATCGCTATGTCGATGTCCAAGAAACCACGTATGTATTGTAACATAACCTCTTTGATTTTAACGTAGCTTTCATGTATTTACAATATTTGGCGCATTTTGGAACTTAGTTGGACGTAATTTCGTTCGTGGAAGAGTCCTATTAAATACCACTCGTGCTTTGGATATTCTCAGATAAATCCCCTCCTCGCTTAGCGAGTCGGGGATTTATCTACCTACACTATCCAAAGCACTCGTGGTATTACCTATGATAATTATGGAATGATCACCTCAACGTTTCACATACAATCGTCATCCGATGCACCAATGGCATAACAAATGTTCTAATGGTAGAGCAGGCGACAAAACGCCGAAGATCATTATTACTCGTTACCGCCCGGGGTACATACAAGATTTTAATTTTTTTTTACCTAATTTGATTCACATAGATTAATTTAATAATTATCTAGATGCTAACTTGAGTCGTTTGTGATATCTTCATTTTCATCTTTTTTTTCAGATTTCCCCCTCATAATTCAAGAAAATGTAGCGTCATTCAACGATTTCCATTTTTTCCTCGTATATCGAGCTCAGTATCGAAGGCAAAAGCAAGGAATAACGTATCAGTAATATATATATATATATATATATATATATATATATATACACACATATATATGTATATATATATATATATGTGTGTGTGTGTGTGTGTGTGTGTGTGTGTGTGTATGTGTGCAGAAGAAAATAATCTATCAGGAATTCGTTTTCAATGAGATACAAAACTAATTGATACACTTCATAACAAGCAAATAGTTTTGGAAGTAAAATGTAATTTACAGCAGTGTATTGATTTTTTTAATGTGAGACGCAATAGATTGCACTTCTCTCCCCATAATTTTAACTGATATTTCAATAAATAAATTGTAAAATAAAATATGTTAAATAAATAAATAAAAATGAATAACTTCAGTTCCATGTAAACCACCTGGACTATTGCAATGTTGATCTACGATCGTTCCTACATCCTTCCTATGAAATTCGAGATGCGTTTGAAATGTTAAAACAATATATCTCAAACGCATCTGTTTGAGCGAGGTAAAGTTGAACCTTACTTTTACACGAGTGTGATGTTTCAAAGCTTATGTGTCCAACTCCAATCTTCCACCCTTCTAATTTCTTAATTACTTTTTCCAACGTCTCCAACTCGAAGAATGAATGGCCCAGAGGGTTCTCACTAGGCTCCAGGAGATTATGCGATAAAGGGAGACAGATGGCCCGTTCAATCAACTCACAATCCAGAGCCAAAATCATCTCAGGGACCACTCAAGTTAAAGGCCTGCGTTTCAAATGTTCCCTTTTCGGTGTAGGCTTATTTAATGAGTGTAATAAAATTTATTACACAAATTTATCTCTAATTCTCTCTCTCTCTTTATCTCTAATTTTTCTTTCTTAAAATTTGTTAAAGTTCTTAGGAACTTGACACGTTTGTCTGTCATGCTGACATTTGAGTTTTCAATCTTATGTCTTCAGTTATCAACATTGTGCGGTTACAACAAGAACTGACTACATCTAAAACAGGGATTACCGTATCGGGATCAATGTCGACCCCCTTAGAGATCGATATTTTAAATAGGGGTCAATGAAGATTAAAGCGTCGTTTGGGGCCGTGGATCGAAGATTTACTGGCGAATGTTCAGAATAACAAGATGCCCTTGATTACAAAAATATTAATGAAGTTGATAGTTATTAGTTTTCTGAGTTGAGTGATGGAGCCCATCATGGAAAAAATTACAAAGAAATGACGCTTTATGTATTTCAATTTGAATTCTCGCCCCCTCAGACATCTTTAAAGAATTAAGTTACGTAATTAGTAGAATGCAACCAGTCCATCCACGAGATCTATTTCAAAAGGGCAAAAATATCTCGAATATTTATAACGAACTTACGTACGACATTTCAGCTAAGAGAACGCATATTCGTTCCAGAGATTCCACAGCGCCCCAGTTAGTTACAAAGTCTCCGCAAAGCTGGGCTTCGTTTAGAAAAGTAGGAACGCGATTTTTTTCACACAGGATTCTATAAATCTCGGCATTTACTTTGAGACACGCGCGCGCAAGCCTACAAATTTCCACAAGCGCAGTTAACACCGACGAGCACGAGCTCAAAGCGACAAAGCTCTCGTCGCAGTGGCTCGACGGGCAAGGGGCTGTCAGACGCCGAAAGCGATAGCCTTGTGCCCGCGGCGCTGAAGAGGCACCACGTGAGAAATATCGCCCGGCAATTGTCGACTGCCAACGCAAACATTGGAACGGGATTCCCCTGGTCGTCGGCGGTCTTCTCCTTGGGACCAGGGATTTGCGCAGCAACTATTGAAGCTGGTGGTCGGAAAATTAGGGCAAATAGTGTTTTTTAGGTCTTCATGTATTTCAATAAGAAAGTAGGTTTGGCTATATTTGTATAAAACTTATTTACATTAATTAAATAAATGGAATTGGGTATATATATGGAGGCGTAAGACAATATTACATTTATGATATAGGTCTAAAAATATTAATGAAACCTTTTGCCTATTTTTTGGCCCATATTTGCAAGCTTTGTTTTATATTGTTGGTACTAAGCAAGCAGTGACATACATATTAATATCTCTTTTTTGAGTTTCCCTATTTAGAAAAGCCTCCTATATTAAATTTGTATTTCAATTGTAAACAAAGCAACATTGTGTAAAGTCTTACAAAAGATAATGTTCTTAAGCTATTACATTTCATTTTAACACGTCTTTACATTCTCGTTTCTAGGTCTGCATGTCTTTTATCATGTGCCTCTTAATGTTCTGGACAATGGCATTAAAGAAACGAATATAATTTGGGCTAACATATTCCTTTTTCCTTGCAGTCGGGATCGCTATTCGGCTTTGCTCGTCCTCCGTACCAGGCTGCCACCTGTCTATATCCCAGTGATCATTCCAGAACGCACTGCGATACACGACTGCTCAGCGGAATGGAGTCGGCGGTATGTAATTTGGGGACCAGAAGGAAAATACGAGTTCAGCCCTATGTAAATTGGGGTGCCGACCCAACGAAAGACGTACGTAAATTGGGGACCGACCCAGAGAAAGGCATACGTAAATTGGAGACCGATCCAGATAAAGGCATACGTAAATTGGAGACCGACCCAGAGAAAGGCATACGAAAATTGGGGACCGACCTAGAGAAAGGCATACGTAAATTGGGGACCGACCCAGAGAAAGGCATACGTAATTTGGGGAGAGACCCAGAGAAAGGCATACGTAAATTGGAGACCGACGCAGAGAAAGGCATACGTAAATTGGGGACCGACCCAGAGAAAGGCATACGTAAATTGGGGACCGACCAGAGAAAGGCATACGTAAATTGGGGACCGACCCAGAGAAAGGCATACGTAAACTGGGGACCGACCCAGAGAAAGGCATACGTAAATTGGGGACCGACCAAGAGAAAGGCATACGTAAATTGGGGACCAACCCAAAGAAAGGCATACGTACGAGTAGATTGGGGACCTACTACCTCATCCCCTTCCAGGCAAAAGTGGAAGGGTGACACTTTATTTTCGAAGAACATTTTTCATATTTTTAAAACACAACTTCCTTCCGAACTTTCCAGACTTACGACTGGCATATTTCTTTCGACATACGGTTTGGGTAAAGTTGGTTTCCGAGACAATCATTCGTTGAATGAATGAATTCTGCCTTTCTGGCCATTTTCATGTTCTTCCTTTTTCTGAGCTAATATTGTATAACGCCGAACACGAAATTTGGACACACTTCTGGTGTTTTCTTTGCTTTTCATTTTGATGTAGGAGCTAGTCAGTAAGATTTTCAATAAGGCACAAGGAAAACTGGACAGCAGCGCGGCGGCGGCGGCCACCTTAAAGCGCTTCACCTGCTCAACCAGTCCTTTTCCTTACCTGCGTTGTTTTGGTCCGCAATTTACACGCAGGAATTAGAAAGTAACTTTCACGAGAAATGATGAAGGGATTACTTGGTCCCCAATTTACATGCGGCCAAAGAGTACACGTATCCACATGCAAAAATTCCAATTTACCCACGGGCCAAATAACACCCATGGACCCATATCGTTGCTTGTATTTACATATTTTGGTGCAAGAAACTCTGTCCTTTTACCTTCGCTTGGTGAGCCAACTCCTCCAATATCTCCATCCCTATAGTAACCGTTGGATCCATTATGAAAAGTACACAACATTACCGAGTGAGGTCTAGGAACTTGCAAAGGACGTAGGTTTAGAGGTGATGTATCAAGAACTGGGAACCCCCTTCAAGCTATGAACACAACTTAAAACATACATGTTTTATGCAAAGATTTCAACCACTGAAATCTTTGCATAAAAGATAGACGACCTTCTACCAAGTCTCCCTCTCCAAACCCCAGGAACGGCGGTTTAATTTGAATTTTACCTTTCATTTGTGCCTCTTAATGTATTTATTTCCTTCATTATCTTCCTCAACACCCACCTTCACCAGAACGATGATGTTTTTCGCTCGGCCAACTCCCATACCTCGGCGAGCGGTCCGGCATTAAAAATAACCGTTATGTGTGGTATTGCTTCGCAAACACACGTCGATCGGACGGAAGGAGTGACGTGTTTACACGCAGAGTTGACGGCGTCGGTCAGACTAAGGAGTCCGACCTGGTTGAAGAGACTGACTTTGGGGCGCACACTTCAAATTTTGAGTGAGATCCCTCCCACCCAGCCTCGCTAGTTTATTTCTTTCACCGACACATTTTAATCCCTGCACAATATTTGAGTAACTGCGAGTGTGCGTGTGTGCATGTGTATTAGTGGCGGATCCAAGGGGGGCACAGGAGCCATGGCCAAAGGCCTAGAGTTTTCGTTTGTTACCTTCCTTCATTTAGCAAAATTGATCAAATTTTTATTTATATTAAAATTATGTAATTATTTAAATAATAATATTATATAGTATATATACTACAAAAATAATATACAATATCATAAATATGTTTATTATTTAACCTGAGGGACTCTGGTTCATATCCAAGCATGGCTGGGATTTTTATCCGATGATGTCCTATTCAGGGCGATCCTAAGGTTCACTCAGCCTTCTTTCCCAATGAGTACCAATATTTACTGGCTTTATTAATAGTAAATATTGGGTAAAAAGGTGTCCGGTTGAAGCATGACGCTTGCCACGCCATCTTCACCCCACTTCTAGAGATACGACCATCTACTAGATACCCGTTACATTCTTCTGTACAGAGGGTCTTGGAAGAGGGGATAAACCGGAAAAATGGCTGAAAGAGGAGTCCTAACCTCCTCTAACCCTAAGCAGGATAATCCTGCAGCACTGTAAGTGTAAAGGTAAAATAAAATAAATAAATTATTTAACATGCATTTATGACGCCCACCCCACAAATGATCGGCTGGATCTACCCCTGATGCGTATGCGTCCGCGGATCCGTCACTCACGGTTAGACTATTTCCCGTGAACCAATTGAGGCATATGAACGTCATTCGACGCCTCCTGGTAGGGAACTAATAATTTTTGTTCGGGGCCGGCCAGAAGATTCGAAGAAATTCCCCAAAAACGTGTTTCTGCGTGTTTTGGCGTTGCGATCTTAGTGACTAAGCCAGTAGACGGTCGTAAGGACTGAGGCTCCAGTTTGGTAAGAAGACGTCCACCCGATACCTGAATCTCACGGCAGGGGTTCAATCGTGGAAGGAACACCACCATCTCTCATCATATGACATGCATTACACTCACTGGAGCAACGACTTAAGCAGCTGAAGTGCCCTAAACCAATACCAGCGAGCTAGAATCTACTACATAGAGTTGCTGAAGCGCCCCCATCTTTGCAGGAAATTGAAGCTATGTTCTTTACAGTCGAAGCGGCGCCCTCTGGAGAAAGAGAGTATTCTAGAAGTCCGTTTGGCGCTGGTTACAGCTGGGAGGGCGCGGGACGCGCGTAATATAAACTGCGCGATATATTAGTGGTTTGATCACGTCTATTTTTACAGTTCTATGCCGAAAATATTAAAGGTATTGTGAATATTATTACTATTCGAACACTATTATAATTTAAATACACCTAAACGAAAAGACTACAACATAGAAATAAGATCTGATACAACGAACGTGTCGATTCAGTACAACAGTTCTACGCGCCACCATCACGCACCTCTTATGTTTTGGCTGCAAAAAACATGGCGGCCCATAGTTCGTCGAGCGTCCAGCGGGGAAAAGATCACCACCACCTCGCGATGAAAAACACGCACTACACTTACGGCACGATTGCCGTTAGTAGTTGACGCGCGCGATCTTTCCTTCCTCTTCCTTGTCGTATCCTCTCCTCTTACACACACACTTACACTAACATGCACTACACTACCACACACGCCGGGAGACCGGTCGGGAGCTTACAGCTTGTCCCGGCTGGGGCAGTGCCCCGCTTGTGGGAGATACCTGGTTGAGGGAAAACCCCGCTAGTCGACGGTAGGTCGGCGCCAGATCTCGCCATCCAGCGGGGAAAAGATCATCGCCACCTCCCGAGAAAAACACGCACTACACTTACGGGATCAATGACCTGATTAGCTAACGCGCCCGGAAACACGAATCAAATCAAAACCTTAGCAGTTGATGCGCCAGGAATCATCACTCAACCAATCCGTCAACGAAGCTGAAAATACCCGTGGGAGCGAGGAAGTCCGGCGATTGCCCTCCCACGCGCAGTCCACGACCCCGCTCGCGTCGAGCTGTCGATAGGACTCCTCGCGCACAGCCCCATTCGGGCAAGCGCTGCGTCGCGCTCGCCGCCGCCGCCGCCGCAGCCGCCGCCACCACCGCAGCCGCCGCCGCAGCCGCCGCCGCCGCCGCCACCGCCGCCACCGCCGCCACCGCCGCCGCCACCGCCACCGCCGCCACCGCCGCCACCGCCGCCACCGCCGCCACCGCCGCCACCGCCGCCACCGCCGCCACTGCCGCCACTGCCGCCACCGCCGCCGCCACCGCCGCCGCCATCGCCGCCACCACCGCCGCCGCCTCCGCCGCTGAATATGCACAAGAACCGCGCGGCCATTTGCATCGAGATCGCGCGGCGGCGGCGGCGGCGTCTGGTCTCAGCGCTGGGGCGGGACGCGGGGCGCACGGCGCGGTTCTACTTGAGCGCAGCGCGCGTGTGACCGGGGTGCTGAGCGGCGTGGGAGCGAGCGCCTCAGGACGAGGAGCGGACAACGCCCACCGAAGTGTCATCAGGTGCCTCGTGGCTCTCGAGAGCGAAGTCGCTCGCCTTTCACCAAGGAGGTCCGGGTTCGAATCCTGTCGATCTCATCGTTCGAATCATGTCGAAATTTGTTCCAACAAAACGAGTCCACCTGCTTCACAAGCGCTTGTCCAACCCCTGTGAAGTGCCCTAAAACCTTTCCTCATCCCAATTCTGGCCGCTGGGCAGTGACGCAGGGGCGCGCGGTGTGAGGCGCGTACGCAGGGATGCTAACTGGCGGTCCTCTTGACAACTAACGACACGTGACAATGACATGTAATGGAGAATTACTCCCAGACGTTGCACAGTGATTAATAAAGGATTACTCTGAAAAGCGCAAAGCGCTCAACAAAATGGTGACGCAACAAATGTAAAAATCAATCAAACTCTTAGCAGTTGATGCGCCAGGAATGCGCCAAAAACTGTCCTACAATCACGCACACACATGGTATGGATTAACTATCACACCAAAGTTGATTTATTGTGAAGCAGGACAACATTCAATAAACAACATTTTTTTGGTTATCTATGCACCAGCGGCGTAGCCTGACTCGCGCATTTAAGGATGCTGAACAATAATGCGAACTGAAGACATCATGATTTTTAATGTTCTCTATTAACTATGTTATTGAAACAAATGTCACAATACTTCAACAGATTTATGTCAGGAGACTTCTTGAAAGGAAATTATGAAATGGCTCCGAATTACTTCTCATGCGCGATTGGAAATGGCATCACTTGTGAATTTATATCTTTCAAACCAAAATAAAATTATATATATATATATATATATATATATATATATATATATATATTAGTAAAAATTCAACTTCTTAGATATTAATTAAGAATGAGTAGATAAGCACTATATGTATTGTTCGTGCCCATGACTAAGCACAGAATCACGGGTGAGAAAGAAAAATATTTCTCTGACAACCTCAAGTATCCAAGTATGCTGCGCTCTCGTGCACACTGAAGCAACTTGTTCATAAGCCTTTTCTCAGTCGTATTCTAGCGTATCGGGACTCGGGAATCCAGGAGCAGAGGTGAAGAGGGGAGGGGAAACCTCGCTCGATGGAGAGATATGGCGACGACCAACAGGTCCGATTGCGGGGCGTTTCCCAAACATTGGACCTATAGCACAAGCTGTAAGCTCCCGACTGGTCACGCGGCATGTGTGGTAATGTAATGCATGTTAGTGTAAGTGTATTAGGGGTGAGTAGGGGTGTGTGTTAGGGGTGAGTAGGGGTGTGTATTAGGGGTGATGATAGGACAAGGAAGAGGAAGGAAAGATCGCGCGCCATCCGTGGCCCGCTTGTTAGCGTACTGCTCCGGCATTCGCCTGGTGTTGATTGGAGAAACCACAGAAAACTACGGATCAGAGCAGGCGGCCGCTAGAATTCTCCTCCAGACAGCGACTGAATTCAACCTAGCTATCTACGTAACGAGTGTCAGAAATCCTACCACCGTCGGGACTCAAAACCTAGGACCTCCCAGTCAGAGTCGTTGCAGTGACATCAATTCTTGCTCTAAACCTCCAACGCCGGTATACACAAGGGAAATGTGCATGAAACCAAGGGATAACCGTGTTAATTTTTATAAGCAACATTTCATTAATCAAGTTAAATAATTTAAATATTTTAATGTTAGTCTTACTGTGGCAATGATATGTAATTGCCCTTCCCACGTTAGTATTCTGGCAGAGATTAGTGCAGATAGTAGTGCTTTGTTTAAACAATGGTGAACTTCCACGGCCTTCTGTCGCACGTCTCAGCGCCTCAGCGCGGCGGGGGTGGGGGGTGCGGGGAGCAATTCCTGGAAGCGCCCGTGAGATGGCGTCGCTCCAAGCACTCGCACGGTCGAGTGGCGGACGAGTCGACCTGAGGGTACTCGTTCGAGCGGCGCTATCGATTCACACGTGAGTGTCTTCGTTGAAGACTGGCCAGCCGCTCAGCTAGTCGAGTTCCGCGGAGGGGCCGTCGAGGAGTACACGTGCTAGAGCAGGGCTGTCCAACCTGCAAGGCTTCAAGGGCCACAACGTAAACCTTGAATATGGCTGCGGGCCATATTTTCATTATTTGAGCGATCCACGCGTGACCCAGTATTGTTGATCTTGGTAGTTTGCCTGGCTGCTCTGGAACAGGGGGTAAGGAACCATACGTGATATCAGACCGTATAAGGAAGTGAAACATTAGGATGATTTTTAATTTCTGAATTTACTTGAAAAAATCCTCAAATCAAAACGTATCCTATTTTTACATTACCGAGTGCGTAGCGCGCTGACTTCGCAATCGGGAGGTCCGGGTTCGATTCCCGGGCCGGCCATCCTGACTGGGGTTCTCGTGGTTTCCCTCGGTCACAAGGCGAATGCAGGGATGGTTCAAAAAGTCCAAGATATCACCATACGTTTCACCAATATCCTATCACCTAATCCATTAATAATAATAATAATAATAATAATAATAATAATACTTGTCTAAACTTGTCTAAACTCCCAGGTAATTCAAAAGACTGGGAAGTGCAAGAAATTGCTTTATTTGGAACAGCCCACATTTTGCGTAAAGTATTGTAGAGGCACTGATATTCACCGAATCTGCTCCGAAGGTAGCTGGTTGCAGCCTGGAGTGGATTTTATATTCAGCCGACTCATAAGATCTTTAGTCGTGATGTAATGGAGTAATAATAATAATAATAATAATAATAATAATAATAATAATAATAATAATAATAATAATAATTCACAGCGGGGGCAAAGTTGCTCGCGTCCGTGGTTTACCACACGTGTCCCCTGGGTAACGCTAAATGAGCAACAAGTGATTCGCCACCTACGCGCTTGGCCATTGTGGGCGTGCGGATACCTCCAAGCTGAGGGGACAGGCTGCACGTCTATACTGGTCGGCGCGTCACCAAATGGCTAACAAGTCAAGGGTGGGCGTTGGCCAATAACAACAACCTATTTTTACATGAAGGGGCTGTTGACCCCGACAGGGCACGTGAACTAGGCGCAATATTCTCGCTCGACATCGATGCAAAGGACTTTCACGTTTGTCTAGAAACATTTCGCGGATCACAGTAAAGGGCATCGCGGGCCACATGCGGCCTGGAGGACGCCAGTTGGACAGCCCTGTGCTAGAGGATGATTCTGAGGGTTTGCTCTCGATTGGCGCTCATGTACGACATTCGGCTTTCTATTTGGACTGACGATAACACACGACACACGACTGTTTGCGTTTAAGACGCTCAACAACTGGAGCTACGAATTCTCTAACTTTACTCTGCCTCTAGCGTGTCCAGACACAATAAGGATCGTAATTCTCAGTAAATACATATCGTATATTAGTCTTTTCGCATGGTTGCTGGTGCAACAGCGACGACTCTGTGCGGGATCTCCCAGGGTTCGAGTCCCAAAAGTGGCAGTGTTATGCCTCCAGCAAGATCGAATTCAGTCGCAGCGGCCGGCTGTTCTGATCGGTAGATTTCCTTGGTTTCTACGATCATTGGCAGGCGAATACTGGAACACTATCTTAACAAACGGGTGAAAGTCCGTGCTTGATTTTTCCTCCATCCCTGTCTCTTCCCTTCCCCTACACATATACAAATACACACCAACATGTGCTACACTGTCACACACGAAGGGAGAGCAGTCGTGAGCTTAGAGCTCGTCCCGGCAGGAGCGATAGGCCGCTAGAGTTCACGTACTAGTTGCGAAGAAACACACTTTCTCCCTGGATTGATTGATTGATTCGTGTTTCCGGGCGCGTCAACCACCTACGACATTAGTCCCGTAAGTGTAGTGCGTGTTTTTTCTCGGGAGGTGACGATCATTGCGCTGGCGCTGGGTGGGTTTTCCCTTAACCAGATATCTCCCACCAGCGGGGCACCGCCCCAGCAGGGATAAGCTCTCAGCTCCCGACCGGTCTCCCGGCAAGTGTGGTAGTGTAGTGCATGTTAGTGTATGTGTGTAAGAGGAGAGGATAGGACAAGGAGAGGGGAAGGAAAGATTGCGCGCGGTCCGTGGCCCGTTTGTTAGGGTACTGCTCCGGCATTCGCCTGGTGTTGATCGGAGAAACCACGGAAAACTACCGATCAGAACAGCTGGCCGCTAGAATTCTCCTCCAGACAGCGACTGAATTCGACCTAACTGACAAGCTAGTGTCGATAATCCTGCCGCTGTCGGGACTCGAACCTAGGACCTCCCGGTCAGAGGGACTGCAGTGACATTAGGTTGATACACAGCCATCTCTCCCGGTCCACACATGTTGCATCTATCTTTTAGCTTTAGCAGTTTGTCAAAAAACAGCCACTCGCTCTCCGGTTAGAGGCCGAATCCACCCCACCCCGCCAAAAAGCTGGCCGCCCGGGCGGCTGTCCATAAATGAAGAATAATCTGGGCCTTATCACTCGCGTCTAATCGCGCGTTAAATTGAATTCGGCCTGCTGCTCTGTTTTTGCGGCGTTGCCGAGTTTCATATGGAGCGCCGGCGGGGGCGGGAGGAGGGGAGGTAGGGGAGGCCACTGTCGGAAAAAATGAAAAACGTTAATTAAACGAGCGAGACGACCGACAAGGTCATCGAGGCGACGTTCAACATGCAGAGCCGAACTGTTTTCCGTCCGGTGGCGCCAAATACTAGTGGAGCTGGAGACCTCGAAAAGAGGATATGGGGTCTCGTTCGAGACTCTCGATTGACTGATTGTTCGTGATTACGGGCGCGTCAACGACTGAAGTCTTTAGTTCCGTAAGTGTAGTGCGTGTTTTTTCTTCGTGAGTTGGCGGTGACCTTTCCCCGCTGGATGGCGAGATCCGGCGACGACTAGCGGGTTTTCCGCCAACCAGGTATCTCCCACCAGCGGGGCACCGCCCCAGCCGGGACAAGCTCTAAGCTCCCGACCGGTCTCCCGGCATGTGTGGTAGTGTAGTGCATGTTAGTGTATGTGTGTGTAAGGGGTGACGATAGGACAAGGAAGAGCAAGGAAAGATCGCACGCGGTCCGTAGCCCGTTTGTTAGGGCACTGCTCCGGCATTCGCCTGGTTTTGATCGGAGAAACCACGGAAAACTACCGATCAGAACAGCTGGCCGCTAGAATTGTCCTCCAGATAGCGACTGAATTCGACCTAGCTGACAAGCTAGTGTCGAAAATCCTGCCGCTGTTGGGAGTGAAAGCGTAGAACCGGTCAGAGGGACTGCAGTGACATCAGTTGATGCACTGAGCCGTCTTTCCCGGTCGAAATTCTCCACACTGACGTCATATTACTCAAGAATCCCGAGAATTCTCAAGAAAGATTGCCATTAATGTTATCTGCGCTATGTTGTGCGAATTAAGAGCATTGCAGCTTGTAGGGGGAGGGGTAAGGAAATATGTAGAGAACAAACGTCACTATTGATTAAGTGCCAGATATTGCTTGCAATGCAAATATCCTTCTTTTTCGTGCCTTTTATTCTTCGACTTGGTTATTATCTTCTTCAATAATGTTTAGTTACATGTCAATTAATGATGTCTGGATGTGGGTTTGGGAAAGTGTGTAGGAATAATGTATTTCATAATAAGACCCAAATATGTTTCACAGATTATTTCATCTTCAATGGTTACACAGCATTAACATTTTTTATATTTATTCGTGTTTCTTGGACATTTTAAATTCTGACGTGAGCAAATGATTCCCCAAAATCGTAGTATGAAGCGACTTAGTGCAAAAATAAAAGAAAATTAAACATTTTGGATGTTTTTTTCCTTTACTATACGCCTAAAAGTATTCTCTTTGACATGTCATTTGAGAAGCCAGCAAAGTCACATTCTCAGGTGTAATTCAGCTGCCTTTTAACACTTTTACTTTCCAATAAATTCCCATTTCTTCGAACTTTATGTCCCGCAACGTAATTTCTCCATTTCTTCCCCTACCCATGCAATTACTACTCTACATCCAATCGCTAAATGCAGGAAGAAAATTTCAGTTTTATAGACGCAAATGCTGAGGTCATGGGTGAAGAATTAAAATTCAGGAACGAAAGTAAAGAAATTACTCGTCTTAATTTAAAGGCAATCGTATTTTAACGTCAAGGAATAATTAGGCTAATTGTATCAAAAGTTAATGAATAAAGGATGAAGATCTCTTTTCGCAGCTGACGTTAGAGAAACAGAAGAGAGTAGAAAATCAGAGAAAATTAGCAATTAGCATTCCACTGTCTGCGCGAACTGCCGGCACGAGAATTCGAGGAAATTTCTAGATCAGAGAAGATCGTAATCTTTAAGCACATTCCGTTTTCACAAAAGGAATAAAAACCGCAACTTTTCCGAACCCATAGGGTCAACCTAATATTACCTCTTTAATTTTATGATACTACATAATATTTTGGGGAAGAGCACCATAAACTTTCTTCAGATAAAAACGCTGATTGAAATTTTATAAAATATTTTATGAAGTTAAAAGAAATTTAGTCTCCTTCTAGGGCAACGGTGACGTCAAAAGACGTACTAGAAGGACATATTTATATTTAATTTTGCATTAAAATACATGTTTAAATTTAATTACAAATTTTTATACAATATTTTTATGATGCATATTATTTCATTCTGTTTAGATAAAAATATTTTTTTCAATTATTTTAAGTATATCTTTTAGAAGGCTTCAATGTTAAGAATCGAAGGGGGAACTTGGAAGACTATTAAAGAATAGTATAGTTCCAGATAATAGGATTATAACTCGAACTTCACGATATATATGATTATTGGGGACAAGCCTTTCCACTTTAGCTATTTTTCTTAAATATTTATTTTGTATAATTCGTCATTTTTAATGCGACAGAATGAAACATTATACAAAACTCGACTAGCAAAACAAGAGTTTGTGTAATAATTAATTAAAAAATAAGAATGCCCCATTCACTTTTGATTAATATTAGGATACAAATTAGGTATGTTTATGTATTAAAATAAGACAGATATAATAGGACGCTTACGAGGAATTAGTAAAACGTCAAGAGAGATTACGGGATAATGACGGGAAACGCGTTGCTAAAATATTAAAAAGTTATACTGCAAGCCCATATTTTAGCATATTATATATTTTGTGATGATATGATTCTTATTTGTTCTTTCTGATAATCAGAAATATTTGATAGCTTAATTAATATTTAAAACACCTGTCCTGATTTGTATAAATATAACATTGTTGCATATTACTTGTTTTACAGTTGCTGTTGTCATTATCTTAAGCATCGAGAATGAGTCAGGACTAATACAAAATCGTGATTAATGATTAATTATGATTTACATGCACTTCGTGCCTCATTTTAGTACCATCAAAAAGGCTGGACACCATTCGGGATAAAAGAGCAATGTATTTCCTTTCACAATTCGTATTCAGAATCGGCACAACTATTGTATAGGGCCTCACGATACGGGTTTCTTTTCAGAAAATTTGGAAGGTCACATGAAATCACACGGTTCCTCTGTATTAGGAGTGCGAAGATCCAAGCAACAGCAACAGTAAGAAGTAAATTTCTCCATAGATTTATCATATGTATTGCATTCTTACCTGTCTTGTTTTAGATTTTAAAATGTAAACCTCATTTAAAGCAATGAATTCATACCAACTTTCTACAAATACTTCATACAACTTAGTAAAATGTATTGCTTTTGTGTCACAAGATAATGAAAACTGTACCACAAGTGAGCAAAAGCAAATATTGTGTGTATTTTATACAAAAAATGAATAGTTGATTTTAAATATTTGGATCCATTTTAGCTTTGTAAACAACAACAGTTGACGGTCACTGCGTTAGCGTCGCTTGAAAGTCACAACTTTCCAACTTGTTAATAAAATCTTATTTTACCATCATATTGTATGAATTTCTATTTATTTCATTAATTCCTGATTATAGAGGACCCAATTTACAATTTATTGCCGTTTTGCAAAGAATTATAATTCCCAGATAATCACAGGTCATGTGCAAAAACAAGAGAAGAGGCCAACTGCATATCTGGGCCCCCTTTCACATCGGACATTTATTTATGACGTATTTTTCTAGTAATTATTAAAACCTATAAGAAAAAAGGAATTATAACATTCGCCAGAAATAAGGAATAAAGCCATTATAATATTCATTACAGAATTAATAAATACGTATAATTGATTTTACTTCGTATGTTAAATGCTTGTCATAGATTACCTTGGAGAGCCATAACTACTTCACAAACTCTCTAGTTAAAAAAAGGAAAATCAGGAATTGAACATATTTAAGGAAATAAAATGTATTTTGTACGGCCAGAGGACCTCATTTAAAATTTTCAGGGGGCCAAGGACCTCCAGCCCCCTACAGGAACGCTTAAGCAGATAGTTCAACACTAATCTTCGTATCATACTACTTCTAAAGGTTTGGTTAGAATTCCTACCAAGATCATCGAGCAAAACAATTACTTGCCCATGAGGTTGCAACGTTCTGCATCCCTGTATATAGTGTGTGTTTTGTGTAAGCTTTCTTATACTTCTGCATTAACATAGATCGTAGATTACGATCAAGTTTCAAAGACAGTACTGCAAGGTGATCAATTGATGAGATACAATCTCCGATGTAGTGTTTGAATGCCGACCATTTAAGGCAAAAGGATCATGAAATAAATCATGTTACAAGCAATCTCGGGCATTGGTATAAGCTTTTATTTAGTATTTTCATTTACTGAAACCTCTCCCAACTGTGTAACCCACACTAAATAAGTAAAACAATCAAAAACAGAAACAGAGTGCTCTACTCAGTGAGTGAACTAAGAAAATAGATAAAAATCAAATGTATTGTTTTAAGCTTCTTTGTTCAATGTTAAGGGTCTTGATTAATTTTGGTGCTAACAATTCTTCACTTTTCTTGAGAAAGGAGTAATATTACCAAAATGCGGTGGATTTTTAATAGCAAGAAAGTATTTATAAACATTTTATTGGAATCCAGTTTCCTAGAAATAATGATAATACAAGAAAGTTTCTTAAAGTCAAAAAATTATAATACGTCCAAAGAAAAAATCTGATGACATGATGTCGGCTGCATTGAAATCTAATCCCGAAAGCTCAATCATTTCTTAATCTCAATTTCATTTCTGCCTATTTCCCCAGTTGACCAGTTGTGTTACTTCTTTACAGAGAGAGTAAAATACATTTATTCTACCTGAATCAAATTCCAGAAGAAAAAAAAATCAGTAAATAAGCAGAGAAAATAATTACAAATCACCACGTCAATATGCATTGTGTAATGCATATTATAATGAGCCCTAACACAAAACGTAGGACATTTTCTCACGAACTGAGACTTCTCTAATCTTTGGTCTGTTTCCAATACATCATGTCAGTCATGACAACTCTGTCTTCAAGGATCTCAAACCAAAAATTAAGACACATTTGAAGTTCTGGGTCCCATTTATCACAAAACGATTCTTGGAATCGGCACATTGTATGCCAGGAAGAGAAATTAAAGACCGTAATTTCATTCATGAACGGAACTGAACAGACAGCCGCATGCTTTCCATATGCTCCAAGAGATCGTTATGACTCACTTCAGCTAAAAAAGGCATTGAGACAGATTTTCCATATTTGATCTACAGCTCGATTATTGAATGAATAATTATTTTTAAACATCACAGCCAATCTTAAAAATACTAAAACATTAATAACCAACTACGAAAATTATAATGAATTGTTGAATAATAGACCAAATGATTTTGCCTGAGGAATACAGATTCTTCACATGTAAAATGGTATTGTCATTTATTCTCCATTATATAGCACACCAATTAATATTAATGAATGGAATTCCGTCAATTTATAAGAACTCATAAAACAGTAATACGTTGTTTCTATAATTTTCAGCTTGGCAGAAAGAGTCAGAAATTAATTGGGCAATCTTTCTTGTGAAAAAGTTTGTTAAGGTTAATTACTGACTTATCAAGTTAAAATAACTCAAACATTTTGTAAAGAATATCTCTCAAAAAATGTTTTAGCATTTTTGAATTTTCGAAATTAGTAATAATAGTGCACGTTATTGATCGTCTTATTACAAAGAACTGCTAGTTTAATGCACGTAAGTTTTTTCATTGATTTATGTAAAGCTGTTTATACAATTTAGCAAATTATGTGGTGTAATGTTTTCTTGATACTAATTTGTAGCATGGTTTTTTTTTGTTAATTTTAATACGTAATAATACTCATTTCATTCCAATTTGTTATCATTTTCAAGTAATGTAATCCTAAAGAAAGGTGTAAAATTGAGACCCGAAACGTCGTTGAATACGTTTATTAATCTAAATTCCATGTTTTAAGACAAAAAATGTTTTTGTTATGTAAGAACTGTTAAATAAAATATGATTGTTGATAATAAAAAGAACGTTTAATAGCTGTTGTAATTTTTACATCTTTCGAAGCAAGTATAATACTAAATGCAAGTATAATACTTACGGAAGCACCGTTTCAATTCTGCGGGAAATAATGCCAGTGAATTAATTGTACGACTCACCTGAAATAAAACAAAAAATATATAACTCAAAATGTGCATGAAATTCAATTAATCT
Organism: Acheta domesticus; assembly: GCA_031308135.1. Lineage (NCBI taxonomy): Eukaryota > Metazoa > Arthropoda > Insecta > Orthoptera > Gryllidae > Acheta > Acheta domesticus. Next base: position 27,014,902 of record JAHLJT010002630.1, read on the forward strand.
TATCTCTAAAAATAAAACGAATGAATTAAAATTTATATCATATTTTTGAAACAGAAATGCGGAAGCATGTAGATACTAAAAATAAGAATATATTGTTGCATTTAAACATTTTAATTTTTTTTAATAAGTGAATTACTACACGAATTTTTAATAATAAACTTCTTTCAAAATATATTTTTTGTTAGAAAGTTGTGAAAATTAATGCATGATGAAAATTGGAAGAAAGTAAAAATCCACAGTATCATACTTTTTCTTGTGACAGTACTATTTTTATTAGACATAGTGAAATTTATGGGGGTGAAATTCCATTGCAGGCTCTTATTGTTCCTACTTCACTAATTTTGGATGTTTCGTTCGCTCCATCTTCGTCTTTCGGAGTTTGCTCTGTATCATCCTAACCCTCTAGACTTTCAACTGGTCGACGCAACCAATCACAGGAACGGAAAGCCACTCATTAGGGACTTTTTGCACCACGAAGCGTTACAGCAATCGAGAGCACTACCGATCTTCTGCGCATGCGTAGTTCAAGACGTTTCGCATCACTTTTGGGCATCTGCGCATGCGCAGAAAAGCGAGAGAGCAGTCGATTGTCGGGCAAAAACTCCCTATTACGGGCGGCGTTCGTTCAGGATTTTAACATTCTGCCAATCGAAACAAATGAAAAGCTAAACACGGTCTAAGAGAATTTCTATTAAAACAAAAGGTATTTATTATTTATATTAATTTTTCTTCTAAGAACATGGTGTCACAAAAAATATTGAATTACGCGACCGATATTCAAAATAACGGACTTGGCCGGTTATAAACCTCGGCTAACGATTCTGTTCACAATCTCCCACCTCGTCCGTTATTTGTTCGTTGTCGGCCTAATGACGTTAATAACTGCTTCACGTTAAAAGAACAACTGAATAGACAAACTGCCCCGGGCGACTCCCTTCTGATTCCTCTGCGGCGCGGAGTTCGGGACGGGTCCTCGCCAAAGGGTGAAGGGGTGAAGGGGGGGGGGGCGATGTTGGAATGTTGGCAGCAGCGGCGCCGGACGACGTGAGATGAATGGCGAGGACGGCGCGCCGCGGCGGTCTGCTCCCTGAATCTGAATCAGTGAAACTGTCACTGATTCAATCAGTGAGAGCCGAAGTCACTGATATCTTCAGTCGAAATGGGTAGTTTCGCTGACAATCAGCGAATATGCGAACCTTTTCATAATGACCGCCAGCATTTCACTGGTCGTCAATGGTGAAAGTGCCGCGCCACCATCGCTCGCTGATCGTTCAGTCGTCACGAGCAATTAGTTAATGTAACAGATTTCACTGATTCAAACAGTGAAGTTTCACTGATTCAAAAAGAGGACCCAATTTTCACTGATTTGTTCCGTTAAATTCGCAGATTGTCAGTGATAGGGTTATAACTGACACCGTCAGTGAATAGTCACTTGCAATCAGTAGTTTTTTTACTGATTCAGACTGAGAGAGTGCTTGTAGTGCGAGGGTTGCCCGCTGCGCTGTGCAAAAGAATAAATTCGTCAATGACAACTAGTGGTGCTACAATGGCACATACTTCCTCGCATTACGTCTACATTTGCAGTTTTCGGAAATTCAGTGTTCAACGAAAATGAAACGTACGCCATTCTTTTAAGCGTTCCTTGTATCCGTGAGAAACAAACTGAAGAAAAAAATTGGAGTGCTTTTTGAAAAACGTTTTTTTAATAAATTGCCTTATTTTTAAGCACAAATTTCGCGAAAACTACTGTTCTTTTTTAAAAAGGTATGTGGATGGACTTTTTTAAAGAGCCATTTATTATCATAGTTTATTTTTTAGAACAGGTTTTGTTTGGAAGAAAAATCTAATCGTATGACCGCACAACGTGACAGAGGAAGTAATTTCCTATACACAGGAAAAAGATTTGTGAAGTAAAGAACAGGCGCATTACATTCATCGATCTAATTCATGGTTGCGTGAAATTGTTACATTCCAATTCATTTAATTCTGCGGGATTCCTTACATGAAGCCCCTTCGAGTTTTGTGACGTTTCTCAAATATAGACTGAGGTTTTTTTTCTTTGAAGGTTTTGCCCAAATAGGAAAAGTGCGTGCATTAAAATAGTACAGGTGAGATTTTCCTTAAAACCTCTTAGATTATGAAAACTGCAAAAGATATGAATTTTTTCGAACTTCTGACGCCATATTTGATTAAACATTTCTCGAAAGATGAATGAAATATTAACAGGGTTCAAGTTACTTTATGACAATATTAACTAAACGTTTTTAATACAGGAGAAATTATGTGATGTTGGTTGTAGACACTAGTTTAGTTATGGTAACCCCGTATAATTTATTAAAAAAATATGCGTTACAGGAATGAGGTTTACTGGAGTTTTAAAATTCCAAGTTTCGTTGGACTTCTGGATATTTTCCTGGACAGATTACCATTCAAATATTCCCAGTTCCTTCAATTTCCCGTTTTTCTCGAACTTCCTAATATTTTCCTGAACAAATTTCCGCAGCGCAGTCCTCCACGTGTATTGAAATTTCTGTCTCGTTCGGTCTCCCAGATACATTCCCTTATAGTGTCACACCCACGGTTCGTTATCGAGCCACACGGTGGCGTCGATCGTCAACCACAGCGTCGAGCTCCGGCGGCGTGGGTGTGCGCCGAAGTCAACGAGGGCGGCCCGGGCCTAGCTCAGTCGGCCAACTTTGTCACCTGCTTAGAATCTAACTCGGATGGAAGGAGTCGTAAGGCGTTTGCTAACTACAGAAACAATTCAGTGGTTGGTAAAGCAAATAAAAAGGTTTATTCCCGCCTAATAATAGGCCGGGGAAGTTACAGTGATTCAAAGAGTTAAGAAAGGCCCTACCTGATGAGCTCAGTTAGAAACGAAAAAAAAATGAGATAAAACTTAAATCTAAAAAAAAAAGAGAAAGAACGAGAATTACAATTAAATTCCTTTACAGGCCCCAACAAACTCTAGGCCATTCGCCTTCTGGCTGACAATAATGAGGAAACAAGTGCCTAAGCGCGGCACAGCAATGCACAATAGTTCTTTGGCGGTCGTTGACCGAAGTTTATGCCTGAATGGGGCGGCGTGTAGGCGGCCCTCGGCGTCGGCGGCGGGGGTCGCGGCTTCTCTCCGTCTGGGTCGGCGGCTGAGATGGCCCTGCCAGGCCGAGAAACGTCCTTCCACCGTAGCTACCAAAGGAGCGGCGGCGGCGACAGCGGCTGCGGCGGTGACGGCGGCGGCGGCGACGGTCAGCTGGCCCGGATCGTGAATGATCGCGAATTCCGTTCACACAAATTAGTAGTTCTCACGGAAAGTTCTCTGGAGTTATCACGATCACGAATCTCGGAGAAAACTAGTCACCGGTCACTGCCCACGGCAGAGCTCAGTGTCCACGAACTAAATCCCAAAATAATAATTCTCCCTCGAACGCGGCGCCGGAGCTATCGCTTACTCCGCGGCGCTCGCCACCCAAAACAAGTCGAGTACACGTAGCCCTCGAACGCGGCGCCGGAGCTGTTACTCGCTCCGCGGCGCTCGCCCCCCCCAGCTCAATCGAACAAGAAGAAGTGATCCTCTCCCCTACGCCGCTAGCGTGGAGGTCTCCTCGTTCCGCCACCCCGAAAATTCAAAAGTGCCCCAAAATCGCTCCCACCCCACGGAATTTTGCCCCTGATTGGCTAAGTGCTACTACGCCGTAATTTTGTCCTCGGCCAATCAGGTCCGGTGATTCTAGGAATTTTCCGTAGCCCTATCTCTGTCTGGAAAACGCTCTCCGTCTGACTTCGGAAGTAGGTCAGTAAAGGGTACGCGGAATGTCCGTTGGGACCCCTGGAGAAAACTGCGAAGGACGGTCTGGGTACTTAGTGCGCATGATACCCGGAACGGCGGGATCAGCACACGTCTCTAATCTCTTCTTCGGCGCCCGGGTGCGTGACGGGATGAGGGTCGACTCGCGGACGATGGCCATAAACTTTAGAGGAGCGCGTGCTGTCATCCCTTCCATTAGCGGAGGGGGCGCGCCGACCCGGCTGGCGGCGGCGGGAGGTGGACGGTTCACATCGACAGTTATTTGTGAAATTTAAAAAGTATTAAAATAGCGTACCGCTACATTGGCCCTCCCCTCCGAATAGAGAAAAAAATTGGGGCTTTGAAAAATTGAGATTTGGAAATGAGAATTTTTTTTCTCGTCGTGATGAAATTTCAAAAAAATAACATGGCGATGCCTAACATTAAAATCATTCTACAGTAACAAAGAAAATTGCAACTACTACTAGATCTTAATTCTAATTAACCCTACAAAATTTAACAAAGAAGAACATGAACTGTACCGCGAGCCCAAGGTACTCCGAATCGTGTGCAGAGGTTGTCAGTGACTTCTACTCTTTAAACGGACGGAGGTTGAAAAAATTAAATTTTCCGGCTGGAAGGCCGTTTTCGTCCCGCAGGAGGCATACGTTTCCAGACGTAGGTTAAGCCGTTGTATAAGAATCCCGTGAACTTCCTATCGTCGGGGTGGATGGAAATCTGCCAATAAGAACTCGAAAAATCTAAGGCCGAAAAATTTTTAGTTTTGTTGAATTTCCAAAGAATTTCGTCTATGTTTTGAGGTGCCTCGTTTTCTGGGACTGTAACTTCGTTGATTCGTCGTGCATCTAAACAAATTCTAACTTTCCCGTCTTTCTTCTTGACAACAACAATCGGGTTTAAGTAGGCCGTGACTGACCTCTCAATAATGCCTTCACTAATCATGTTTTTGATCGTTTCATCGACTTCCCCCCTAATGGACTGCGGAATAGGGTAATTTTTCACTTTAAAGGGTGAGTCATCGGTGACCTGGATCCGAAAGCAAAAGTCTTTTATTGGATGCACGGGACGATCGAAAACGTTGCCGTATTTGCAGAGCAATTGCTGCAGCTGATGGCGCTCGTGGTCATTTAGTGAATCATTTCCTAGCAAGCACTTGTTAATGACTCCACTCACGTCATCCCCCGAATCCCCAAACCCACATGAAATGCTAATGTCCGGTCTGTCCTCGTCATCTTGTATCTCAATTTCCCTACCCTCACCGAAACTCACAATATTCCTGGAAAAATCCACTATCCCGTTATTTTCCCGCAAGAAATCTACCCCTAGAATAACATCATAATTCAAGTCTTCTATGACTAAACATGGCACGTCGAATGAAACTTCCCGAAAATTTAGTGAGATTAAGGCCTGCATGAAAATCGGCTTACTTTTCTTCTTCCCGATTCCTACAACGAAGCATTTACCCGTAGGCAAAGTTGGCACTGGAATGCGCTCACTTATTAGTTGCGAGTAAAATTTCTTTGAAATTGCGCTAACCTCACTGCCGGTATCTACTAGAGCGCGTACATTAAAATTTCCTGTGAGAAACTCGATTACTGGGCACTTCCGTGCGAGTTCCTTCACATGTTCATTCGCATCGTCATTTAAGTCATGAAATGCGTAGTTCACTGACACTACCTTGGAAATTGGTACCTCTGACACAACTCGTTCGGGACCCCGGTACCTTACTGGCTCGAACGGTTCTAATTTAACGGGCTCTGTCTAGTGGAATCATGCTGACCGTTTCTGTCCCCAGCGTTCCCGCCTCGATTCTCATTAGAATCCGGTGGTGGGCGTCGCTCATTTGCAGCGTTCCCCCGATTCCGGTCATCGCGACGCCATGACGGTCGGTTCTGGCCGTTCCCTTGGTTTCGCTCCCAATTATCCTCATAAGAAATTACCCGAGTCCTATCAAATTGAGCGAGCAGCTCCTGGAATCGATCGAAGTCCTCACATCCTACACTATTAATTAAATTTTGCACATAGGTAGGGTAATGCGCGGTCAAAAGCCAAATGACCTTTTTATCCTCTATCATGGGGTCACACAATTTAATAGCGGAGATTTTCTCCATGGCGTAGTCAAGGTAAGATTGGTCGCGTCTTTTGTCCCACCTGGTCTCTAGAATCTTTCTCTCGAATTCGTAACGCGTTTGTTCGTTCCAGTAACGCGCAAGGAACTTGGTACGAAACTCTTCGTACGTTTGTGGGAATGGTGCAAGCGCAGTGAGCCAGAGGGCTGCATTTCCGCGTAGAAGTTCCTGCATGAATTTAGGTTTTAATTTGGACGGTACTGCCTTCGTCAAATCCATGTAATTCTCGGCACGGTCGAGAAAAACCTTTGGATTTTCATCTGCTTTTCCCCAAAAACATAAATTTTGTGGAGGGGCCCACGAGAATCTAAGCCCTGATCCTCCCGATGAATTCGCAATAGGACCGTTCTCTTTCTCTTTCTCGATTTCCTCCCTTACTAATTTTATTAAGTTCTTGTCTATTTCTTTCTTTAACTTTTCTTCCCTGTCCCTGATATTCTCCCCTTCAATAACTCCTAATTTCTCGAATTTGCCATGGATTTCACTCACTTCCGTGCTGAGTTTGGTTTCAATTTTCGTGAATTTGCCGTTCATTTCTGTTTTAACCTCGGCAATATTCTCAGTAATTGATTCGCAATAAGCTTCCACTTTCCTGTCACATGCCTGAAGTTTCTGACTAATTTCTGATTCGATTTTGATAATATTTTCCCTTGCCTCGGCCCTAGAACTTTCTAACTCCTGGCCTAAGTTCTCCACGCTAGTTTCAATTTTCCCACATCTACCCTCTAACTGATTCTGCAAAGTTCCTATTTTGTGATCAAATTTCGCCTCCAAATTTTCTAGTTTCGCGGCCTGGTCAACCAAACAACTGTCTAGCCGGTCAAATCTTTCCTCATGTCTTTTACTGCTTTCCGAGATTTGCTTCGTGAGAACTCGCATAAGTTCACTTAGGGTGATCTCGGGCGCAGGCTGTTCCCCCGAACTGCTCTCTCCCGCCACATCGACGCCTGATTCGTCCAGCATTTTGGCTGTTTTGCGTGAAACGCGCACACGGTATTCACAACACACAAAGCACAAAACAATAACACTTATACACAAAATACAATAATAAATAATATCATTACCAGACCACAAATTGTTCTTTTCGTAGCAGCGTCCTTCCATCCATTTAAAAAAAACAACAGTAATAAAAAATTAGGTTCTGCGACTATTATCAAACTGGCACTGAGACATGAATTGATTCTAGGGCGTTTTACTGGGGTATCTGTGGTACTATCGAGCCCCACTTGGGAAAGCCAATTGTCACACCCACGGTTCGTTATCGAGCCACACGGTGGCGTCGATCGTCAACCACAGCGTCGAGCTCCGGCGGCGTGGGTGTGCGCCGAAGTCAACGAGGGCGGCCCGGGCCTAGCTCAGTCGGCCAACTTTGTCACCTGCTTAGAATCTAACTCGGATGGAAGGAGTCGTAAGGCGTTTGCTAACTACAGAAACAATTCAGTGGTTGGTAAAGCAAATAAAAAGGTTTATTCCCGCCTAATAATAGGCCGGGGAAGTTACAGTGATTCAAAGAGTTAAGAAGGCCCTACCTGATGAGCTCAGTTAGAAACGAAAAAAAAATGAGATAAAACTTAAATCTAAAAAAAAAAGAGAAAGAACGAGAATTACAATTAAATTCCTTTACAGGCCCCAACAAACTCTAGGCCATTCGCCTTCTGGCTGACAATAATGAGGAAACAAGTGCCTAAGCGCGGCACAGCAATGCACAATAGTTCTTTGGCGGTCGTTGACCGAAGTTTATGCCTGAATGGGGCGGCGTGTAGGCGGCCCTCGGCGTCGGCGGCGGGGGTCGCGGCTTCTCTCCGTCTGGGTCGGCGGCTGAGATGGCCCTGCCAGGCCGAGAAACGTCCTTCCACCGTAGCTACCAAAGGAGCGGCGGCGGCGACAGCGGCTGCGGCGGTGACGGCGGCGGCGGCGACGGTCAGCTGGCCCGGATCGTGAATGATCGCGAATTCCGTTCACACAAATTAGTAGTTCTCACGGAAAGTTCTCTGGAGTTATCACGATCACGAATCTCGGAGAAAACTAGTCACCGGTCACTGCCCACGGCAGAGCTCAGTGTCCACGAACTAAATCCCAAAATAATAATTCTCCCTCGAACGCGGCGCCGGAGCTATCGCTTACTCCGCGGCGCTCGCCACCCAAAACAAGTCGAGTACACGTAGCCCTCGAACGCGGCGCCGGAGCTGTTACTCGCTCCGCGGCGCTCGCCCCCCCCAGCTCAATCGAACAAGAAGAAGTGATCCTCTCCCCTACGCCGCTAGCGTGGAGGTCTCCTCGTTCCGCCACCCCGAAAATTCAAAAGTGCCCCAAAATCGCTCCCACCCCACGGAATTTTGCCCCTGATTGGCTAAGTGCTACTACGCCGTAATTTTGTCCTCGGCCAATCAGGTCCGGTGATTCTAGGAATTTTCCGTAGCCCTATCTCTGTCTGGAAAACGCTCTCCGTCTGACTTCGGAAGTAGGTCAGTAAAGGGTACGCGGAATGTCCGTTGGGACCCCTGGAGAAAACTGCGAAGGACGGTCTGGGTACTTAGTGCGCATGATACCCGGAACGGCGGGATCAGCACACGTCTCTAATCTCTTCTTCGGCGCCCGGGTGCGTGACGGGATGAGGGTCGACTCGCGGACGATGGCCATAAACTTTAGAGGAGCGCGTGCTGTCATCCCTTCCATTAGCGGAGGGGGCGCGCCGACCCGGCTGGCGGCGGCGGGAGGTGGACGGTTCACATCGACAGTTATTTGTGAAATTTAAAAAGTATTAAAAATAGCGTACCGCTACAATAGATTTCCTAATAAATGTTCTTATATTATTCAAATACACATTTGCTCGACTAGAGGAATGAGATATTATTTTCCAGGTGCTTGAAAATTCCCAGTTCTGTGTGGGCTTCTGGATAGTTTCGTGAGCAGGTTTTGTACACATATTCTCATATTCTTCAAATTCACATTTTTTCCACTAGAGCAGGGCCGCTCAAGCATTTGCTCCGAGGAGGAGCCTCCGGTTGCTCTTTTCACTTTCGCCGCAGAAAGAGCAAATGACGTCATCAAATATCGATCGACGGCATGTGGCACAGTGGGTCGCGTCGTATTTCTACGGGGTATTTTCCGTTGTTCTGAATGAAAAAATCTCACAGCTCTGGGAAAGGATATTACGATAGAAAAAACAGTAAGATACTTTTGTAACATTAATTGGAACAGTTTCTAGATATAAACGTATTAGTGTAATTTGGAAAATAAAAAAACGACAATTTGCAATGCAGCATGGAAAGAAAAGTATATTTTTGCAGATTGCGCCGGCAATGTCAATTGTTTAGTTGCACAAAAGTGCTCAATAACATAAAGAAATTTAATAGCTGTGATATTACACAGTTTATCATGCTGCTGAATATGAAAAGTATTATAAAGGTTGCACAAAAAATATGATTAAATAAACTAGTAATAAAAATACTAAAAGTAAAGGAAATTAAAATTAAAAAATGAAGTTGATTGCAAAATCAAATACTCTTATTACACCTTTTAACTGTTTTTTTTTTCTCGCAATATACTTTCTATATTTGGAAGAGATGACATGGTGCTATTGAGCCGTAACATGCATTTCAGATTGTGATCTGTAATTGTACTTCTCATTGGATATTTACAAATTTTCAAAGCAGCAAAAAATTGCTCACATTTGTATGTTGATCCAAACGTACTTAACAATCGAGCAGCACTACGATGCAGTTTTGGAAAACGGTTTTGTGGGAAGTTCTTTTCCTAAACGCTCACGTTGTAGTATCGATATGCAATAAAATTAAACTCTTTTGTATTGTGTTATTTTACTGTCAAAACAACATAAGAACATCAAAATACATCCAAAACTTACTTCTAGTGAGGCATTATATTTCAGAACACTGAAAACTTCCTTTTGTTCTTCTTCAGCGTACTTGTCATTTTCATCAGCATGATTAAATGTATGTCTTTGCAAAATAAACTTCTTCACGTGATTGAACCCTTTATGTAAACTAAACATTTGGCATAGCTGCCGTACTCGGCGAAAAGATACTTTTCTTCCCATACTGCATTGAAAATTGTCGGTGTGCATGCTCTGGTCTGTGAAGTGCTCGCGTCAATTTCCATGTTTACGCGACTGGAGTTACCGGGACACTGTGACAGTGGTTATCGCAAGGCGCGCAACGCTCGGGCTCCGGTGTCCCGCTCTCGGTTGACAACACGGTTCCGCGCTGCCGATTTGCTCTACTTGAGCGGCCCTGCACTAGAGGAATGAGATATTGTTTTCCCGGTGCTTTGAAATTCCCAATTTTTTATTGGCGTCTGGATAGTTTTGTGGGCAGATTTTGTACACATATTCTCGTATTCTTGAAATTCTCATTTATATTCGACTATTAAGCATTTATCTGTTTAGTTCTTCCCAGATCCTTCGAATTTCCCGGTTTCCATGTCGTCCGCGTTGGCTGACAGCGCAAGACACTGCTCCTCCGGTCCAGCAGAGCCGGGTTCGCCCCTCGCGCGATTGGAATGAATTGAATTGAATTGAATTGAATTGCCTTATTTTACGTGGCGAGGCTCAGACCATGAGGCCTGCTCTTCCGTCTGAGCACGCAAATTTCGCTACGCTCCTTTCACCAACTAGCGGCGAAAGAAGGTATTACTTGGGTGAGGAATTCGAATTTAGCTCAGAGGCTTCATTTAGGCTTGAGGATCTTTTACATGTAAATCTACTACATGGGACAGTCGGCTTTTCTTCCCCTCCGAAGGAAGGCGTACGAAGGATTTTTTCGCCCTTAAAAATCCACGGCTTCGATCGGAGTTTGAACCCGCGAACTTGGGTATAACAGTCCTATACGCTAATCGTTACACCATCGCTTCCACGATTGGTAGTGCAGGCGCGCGCCGCCCGAGGCGCTGGCGTCGCCGCCCGCCGCGCCGCCCATTGTTTTCCGATGAGCGCCTTCAGCGAGTAATAGCGGGCATTAGCGCTCTGAATAGAGACGTTTGCGCCGGCAGGCGATCCACCGCCGGCGCCTCGGGCGGGAGGACGGAAGAACCCCGCCCCGCACTAAGACGAACCTGGTTATTAGCCCCTCTACCAAACCGGGAGAGATGGCTCAGTGCATCAATCTGTTGTCACTGCAGTCCCTCTGACCGGGAGGTCCTCTCCCGACGGCGGCAGGGTTTTCGACACTACTTTCTCAGCTAGGTCGAGTTCAGTCGCTGTCTGGAGGAGAATTCTAGCGGCCGGCTGCTCTGATCGGTAGTTTTCCGTGGTTTCTCCGATCACCACCAGGCGAATGCCGGAGCAGTACCCTAACAAACAGGCCACGGACCGCGCGCGATCTTTCCTTCCTCTTCCTTGTCCTATCCTCTCCTCTTACACACACACACACACACACACACTAACATGCACTACACTACCACACATGCCGGGAGACCGGTCGGAAGCTTACAGCTTGTCCAGACTGGGGCGGTGCCCTGCTGGTGGGAGATAGCTGGTTGAGGGGAAAAGCCCGCTAGTCGACGATATGTCGGCGCCAGATCTCGCCACCCAGCGGGTAAAAGATCATCGTCCCCTCTCGAGAAAAAAGACACACTACACTTACGTGAATAATGACTAAGTTGTTGACGCGCCCGGATACATGAATCAATCAATCAATCAACCCTCTATCAGCGCTGCCAGACGTCCCGCTTTTGGTCGGACGCCCCTCTTTTTAAGACTAAAAGTAATTGTCCCGCACGGTACAACCCATATAGCGTCATGGCGCGCTGAAACGGTGACTACCTGCGGCAGATGGCAGGATGTTAAACAAAGCGCGCAGAAGATGACGCATTGGGAATTTCTGCCTAGCGCGGATACGACGTGGTACGGCAGAGGCAATGGGGGCGGCGGGTAGCGCCGAAGGGCCTATACAACGGCACGAAAACATTACGTCCGTCTTGTTTCTCAGCAGCGTCGGCGCGCGGTTGTGCGTACGTTTGTGCGTGTGGCGCATGTGGGCAAGGGGCCGGCAATTCATTGTCGTGACGAGCGAGACGTGCATTAGGTCTCAGATGTAGAGCGGTGTGGTAGCCGTTCGATTAAAATCTCTCCTAGTAGTGGGATCTATTTAGTTAGTTAATTGTAAGTAGTGAAATTTGTAATTTGTGACTACGGTCTAATTTATGAATAAACTCACTGCTCTTACAAACCACTCTCGTTTGTGTTTTGATTACACTCGTATGACGCCACACCCAAATCACGCGTTTGTAAAATCTTTCGAATTGAATTACCCAATGCAACAAAATACAACAAAAATGAAACGAGAAAAAAACACGCAAAAGAAATCTTAGGGACAGTAGCGGGTGAGTCGGTGGTCGCACGATGTAATGGGGGTGTAAGTCCGATCTTTGGTTGAGTAGGTCGTCGCATTGCATCATGGGTCGTTGAGCTAGCGGTGCGACGCCATCGCAGATCGCAACGCGCTGTTCATTTTTTAACGAAATGTTGTGTGCTCGCTTTGCATATTGGATGTGTCAAACACTCTTCTCGGAGAACAAACTGCATTTAACTTTTGCGCTACTATTCCTTCACGCTTTGTTTGAAGATAAGTAAAAATGATGATTGTTCTACGCCCCAGTTTGGATTTGTCGGAGCAAGACACACCCATTAAGAAAATTAAACTAGAAAAACGTCGGTTGACAAAATACAACAAATGGGAAAGTGAGTATAACTGTCTGCGCGAGGTAAAGTCCAAAGAGTACAAAGCATGTTGTCGACTGTGGGTAGTAGAGAGTGGAGCGTTTCTCATGGTGCACTAAATCATATCGAAAACAAGAACACATGAAGATCGCGAGCTCTCGTGTTGACCAAATATTTAACAGACTATTTCGCAAAGCCAGGTACGTCTTCTGATTACGAAATTACCTATAAAATATCAGTTGCTAAAATATGATAACTTACTGATTACATTATTGTGAAATCTGTGTGAATGTATGTTTCGATACAATTAAAATGTTACTTATTATTTTTTTGTCCCGCTTTTTCCAAACAAATCACGCTTTTTCCACAAAGAGTTGTGTAAAAATCACAACTTACACGAAAAATAATAATGGCAACGGCTGCTCTCTATCCTATCAACACATAATAAGTCAAGTAAAAATTAATCGGTATGGGGCAGAAACCCCTCATCTCCGCTCTCCAAGATTTTTCAGGAGAAGGAAAACACTGAATTACTTTACACCCGATTCTACACTAAACGAAAACTTTAACTTTAACAAACTTTAACACTAAAAGGAAAACTTGACAAATGAATAAATAAAATTTTTTGGTTAAGTATTACACCCATAGTTCGCGGCGGACACGAGGGATTTTTATACCAGCCATGTGAGTTCAACAAACATATTTCAAATCTCAAAATCTGGAGAGAAAAAAGTGGACACGAGGGGTTTCTGCACTAAGCGATTCCAATGAGTTTTTGGGCAGTTTATATGAAACCATCGACACAAAAACCCCTTAAGGGCGCAACTGCTAGAGAGGAAATTACCCCTCGGTCCTACAGCGAAAAAATAGAAATTGGCAGTCAGATACGCACAGAAACTCGAAAAACACGTAAAATTAAATTGAAGGAATGAAGACACATTATCGTCAACGATGTGTCACGATTAGATTTTCTGAACAAATTAATCTCACCCCTTATCAGTAGCAGATCCTTTACTCACCCACAGCACAGGGCCTATATTTCTGTAAGTCAAAGTTCAGGGGCTGGCCATTCGAACTGATTAATTGATTGACTGATTAGTGTTTCCAGGTGTGCCAACTGCTAAGATCATTAGTCCTGTAAGTGTAGTCCATGTTTTGTCGTATGATATGACTATGATCTTCCTCTGCTGGATGGCGAGGATGGATGGAAGTAAGATCACCACGACAGCTTGATGTGTTTTCCCCAACTAGGTATCTCCCACCAGCGAGGTACCGCCGCATAAGCCTCCTTGACACCAATGTCGTTAAAACAATGACCGATGTTTTTCTCTACGAGCCTGCATACTAAGATACTAATTAGACATTCCGTTTATTTTCTCGCATAACAATTATTAATCACATTCGCGAGTAAGTAGATTTTATTTGCTCGTGAAAATTGACCAGCGTAATATCAGATACGCAAAAATAGATTAAAATATATTTCATTCGCTGATAAAAATTGACCCCTTAATTAAGTCTCTTGTTCCATAAATTACTTTTTCTACTCCCGTTGTATAATGCTGTCATTGGTTGACTGCAACCATTTGCATAATGATAGCCATTTCGATACAGTTTTCATTATGATACAGGTTCTTGACCAATAACTGAGACGCTTACAAACCAAGTATTGGCACTTCATTAATCATTAAGAATCGGTGCAGTAAATGTTTCGTTCGCATATGTGTATTAAAATTGCATTTAATATTATATTATGCTTCTCAGTTTTAATTTCTTTTATCAGTAGTAATTTTTTACGTGACATTTTATTTAAAATAAATTGGATCGTAATTTCACTTTCATCCTATTTGACTAGCGCAGTGGTTGTTATTGCAGAGAACATTTGAGTGACGTTATGATCTGAACGTAACCCGTTTTGTGTTATTTGCTGCTGCCGTGTGGTTGTCCTTAAAAACCGGCCAATTCTTTAGTTTAAAATATTTAGTGAATGGTAGTTCTTTCTGGTGGTGTTGACATTTCCAGAAATGAGAGAAAATGCGAAAATGGTGACGTCGGAATATTATTGCCGCAACCTTTATAATCGCTCGCAAGCGCTGTGGTAAAACAAAGTCAACTGCGGGTGTAGGGTAGAGAGGTGTCCGTTAGGTGGCCTTGGCTGAATTTTGCATGTCGACTGCCACGAAACGATTCAGTGGAGGCGTTTAACTTATAAAAGTTACCGTAAGTCGTAGAAAAAGTACCGTATGAAACTCGATGTAATGGGTTTTAATACACTCGTGTGAAGTTTACGATACTCGCTCGTACCTCGCTCGTATCGTAATATCACACTCGTGTATTAATACCCATCATTACATCATCGTTTCATAATGTACTAGTGTGTCGGTCCTCAATAATAGCAACATCTGAAAAGTACAGCGTCCTTTTTTGTTTTAAAGTCTCCAATTATCCTTTGTGCATATTCAAAATCTTTAATGAGAAATACGAAAAAATACTAATACAGAAATAAATGCGATCCAATAGAGATAGATTTGAATATCAGAATCGTGACTGAAATAATTTCCCGAAATAACCGCGTGCATCCAATAGAACTGCGATATTACAAACGATAAAATCGAAAATAATAGTTAAAATAGCTATGATTTTTAGAAATATGTGCACACAAGCCTTGCATTTACATTACATTTTGGTCGCAATAACAGATGCTACGTGCCGATTCAATTGAAATCGCACTGCAGCATTTTCGCTGACTCGAGGTCGTTTGTAGCCCATACACACGCTCTGGGAGACAGCAATAGCATATAGATTGCTTCTTCATGAAACTGGGTTATGAAAACGTTTAACGATGAACGCAGAATTAAAATTTTTCTGCGGGAAAATTAGTTTCCTTTAGATTTAAAAACTAATGAAAAGCATAGTGCTACGGTTCTAGTCTAAAAAATCGTTCCATTTGATTCAGTGAACATATTAAATAGTCTTTCATTTCTATAAATTTTATAGTTAAAATAAAGTGGTATTTCTTTGGATATTATATTGAATTCTGTTATCGCAACTGGAATTCTGGTTATCAGTTGCAGGCAACTGATCATTCAGAATAAGTAATAATAATAATAATAATAATAATAATAATAATAATAGTGACTTTATTTATGTGGCGAGACTCGGGCCATCAGGCCCGCTCTTCGCCTAACCACGTAATAATACATATATAGATAAAAATTGAAACAGTACATTGAGTAAATTAAATAAAATACAACTTAGATATGTCAACTTACAATAAGTAAATGTTGAAGTCGGATATTGCTGGATGCGCACGTATATATTACCTAGTCGCAAGCTCACACACGTAACCTGCAGGCGCGCAGCTGTAGGTTGGAGCACGCCGCCGAGTAATAATTACCTAAATGGAAACTTTCGAAACTGACTGCACTGGCGAATAGTTCCCCTAATTTTCCTCCGATTAATTCCAAGCGAATGTCGCAGGGTGAAGTGCATCTTAAAATAAGAAGCCACGGGGGGGGGGGGCGATCCAGTCATCCCCATCCCCTGCCAATTCCCATGCGATAGGTGGATTCCTCACGAGCTAATACAATCGCCATCATTAGTGCAAGTAGTGATATATGACCTACGCTCACATGACGAAGAGGGAAGAATAACGAAGAATAAGAAACAAAAAACAAGGAGGAACAAGAAATGAAGAAGCGAAGAATAAACACGCATAATCGAGGACCAAGAAAAGAAGGAGAAATGAAGAAGAAACTAATAACAAGAAAGAAGGTAAAATGAAGAAGAAACGAAGAACAAAAAAAGAGAAATAAGGAAAAACGAAGACGAAACGTAGAACAATAAAGGAAAAGGAGAAATGAAGATGAACGAAGAACAAGAAAGATGGAGAAACGAAGGAGAAATAATAGAGAAACGAAGACGAAACAAAGAACGAAAAAGGGGAAAGGAGAAATGAACAAATGAGAACAAGAAAGACGAGGAGAAATGAAGAAGAAACGAAGAACAAGAAAGGAGAAACGAAGGAGAAATAAAAGAAAACGAAGAACTGAAAAGGAAAAAGGAGAAATGAAGAACAAGAAAGGGAAACGAGAAATGAAGAAGAAACGAAGAACAAGAAAAAAGGAGAAGTAAAAGAGAAACGAAGACGAAACGAAGGAGAAAAAGGAAAAAGGAGAAATGGAGGAGAAAGGAAGAGGTGTGGTCGCAGCGCAGTGCCGTCTGCCCATTGAGCGGAGGAGCGAGGCCTGGAGCAGCGGCGGGCAGAGGGTGTGCGGTGGCTGTGGCTTATTTTAGCTGCGCCCTTCTCCCCCTCCCCCTCCACCGCCGCTGCCAACCGCGCGCCCACGCACACGCTGACAGGCGACGCACGCAGCGGCCGCGCAGGCACACCACCGCGTCCAACACACTCCACTCATCACCTCCAACTCCACCACCACCGCCTCCAGTTCCAACAACCATCACTTCCAACCACCAGCTCCAGCTCCAACATCACCACCATCAATAACACTACCATCACCACCACCACCACTATCACCTCCAATATCTCCACCATCTCCTCCAACACCTCCACCATCACTTCCAACACCTCCACCATCACCACAATTTCCTCCAACACCATCAATACCATTACCTCCACCATCACCACAATCACCTCCACCACCACCATCTCCTCCAACACCACCATCACCTCCAACACCACATCACCACCATCACCTCCAACACATCCATCATCGCCTCCACCTTCATCCATCATCGCCTTCAACGCCTCCACCATCACCACCATTACCTCCACCATCACCACAATCACCTCCACTACCACCACCATCATCACAATCACCTCCACCACCACAAACTCCTCCAACACCACCATCACCTCCAACACCTCCAATATCTCCACAATCACCTCCAACACCTCCACCACCTCCAATACCTCCACCATCACCTCCAACACCTCCACCATCACCACCACCTCCAGTTCCAACATCACCACTACCATCTCCATCACCAACACCACGACCAATACTACCACCACCATCATCACGGAACTAAAATCTTAAAGTAACACGAGAGCATGATAAATTCTCGATTTGTGTTTAGTATGACTACTTCGCGAAACAATACGTTCTTTAACTTAAATATAGAAATCGTACTTTTACCATGTCAGTAATGTCAGTTCAAGACGAAATGTCTTAATTGCACTGCGCCCTGGAATGATTTCACATAGGGCATGAAACTTTTTCTAAGAAGAAGAAATAATTTGCTGCGAGTTACAGATACCTCGCATAACAAACGACTGTAATAATAAAAACGTCTATTGCATCCACATCCTGATTTAAGTTAACCTCCCAAGGCTTCATGTCTTCACATTGATATCTTACGTACAAGTTTCTACATCACCGTTTATGCTTGCTGTATTTGAACCCATTCAATTGTACTGTTATTTTACGAACATGCATTTTCACGTGATATGTTTACCAATACGAGGGGAATTAAAAATAAATGTTGAATACTGCAGAATTTCGCTTTGCTTTAGCCACATCTTTTGAGCTTTCCCGTAATAAAAAACAAATATCAATAATTGCTGTATTTTTCAACCAGTTTCTCCAGAGTTTCGAATTGAGTTTTTTCAGCAGCAAAAAACAAAAGCCATTCCACATAAAACACGTGTCAGACGGTTTATTTTCCGTCGCGGATCAATTTTTCGATAGCTATACGTTTCTAATTATGAAATCAGAGCACGAATAAACACAATTTATTCATAAATAATTTCCTTCACTGGGTCACTAATGGAAAGCATTTGAAAATATCATTTCATATTGCCCAATCGGGATTTGGAAAACTGCCATATCACATTCCCATTGAACTGAACTAAAAGCTTCGGGATTACATTAACAAAACGTATGAAACGATTTTTTTTTCATTATTGGAATATATTTTTGCTGGGCTATGAAATTGTGCAAAATGTACGTATTGCAGAAGCTAGAGTAAGTAAAAAGATCGCCGATTCCGGGTGGTCCAGATCGCTAAAGCCGTAGTGCCATGGCGATCTTGGACCGAAGGATCGTGGGTTCGAATCCCGGCTCGCGCATGGTTGTGTGTATTTAGTGATTGTGCGTGTGGTCTACATGTATTGTGCTTGTGTGTCTCTTGTGGTTGGCGTCAGGAAGGGCATCCGGCCGTAAAAACATAGCCGAATCTGTATAAAAATGGAGTGGCGGAAAAATTAATAAAAATTGAGCCCGCACCCATTAGCGCCGACCCCGTAGTAACAGGAAAAAGGCAAAAGAAGAAGAATAAGTAAAAAGAGCCGCTCATTTAAGGTTTATTTTTTTAGGAAACAAAAATCGTTTAGCACAACTAATAAAAAGTTAATATTAAATATACACGATTATTAACTCTAAAAGAAGCAAGATAAATTGTTTCAAATAAAAAATACATTTAAAAATCTGATAAAAGGTGGCACAAAACAAAAGATAGATAACATCACTGTTTTCTTCACACTCTGCCGTAGGTACGAGTGTAAGTAAGGCCAAAGAAAAATACCGATGCTAAAACACAACGTATTTTCTTGCCCTGTACTTTCACGCAAAATTAAGCGAAAAGTACTCAAAATTCGAAAAAATTTACCTGACCTTATTTCAAAATCTAACTTTAAAGAAGAGATTTCATTCAGAGAAAAACGTTTATCTTTTTAAGTGTAGTTGTAGTCAGACGCCGAAAAAAAATTGAATTTTTGCAAGCCACCAACACTCCAACAAAATTTAATAAAAACGATGGAGACATTTTTTTAAATTTAGAAATGTCCCAGAGGCTTCGTGTAAAGTACCTGCAAAATTAAAATATCGGTTTCAAACTAAAGGGCCGCGACATCGGCCTCTGGAGAAAATCGACTGAAACGGTTCAGCCACTAGCATTGTTCACAGACAAACTGACAGAGACATTTTGCCTTCATTCGATTTTGCGGTTTCAAGGACCCACAAAACATGGACACTGGCTACACCACGTGTTAGAGGATTTTTTTTCTAAATTTAGCAACTGGATTTATCCACTGTTTCGTTACCACGGCCCTGTAATAAGAGTTTTCCTGACGAAAATTCGCCGTTTCTTCGCGCAGCATTACATAATTTCCTATCTACTGCGTATGCGAGGATATAACAAAATACTACCAAAATCTCCTAAACAAGCATTACAATTGATTAGGGATTCGTTTTAACGCACGGACCCAATAAACGTCGTCGTGGCGTTCTGACGGTCTCCAAATTTACGGCCCGAGCCGTTCACTCTAACACCATCATCAAATGCGGTTGCGATCTGCCACACGTGAACGATTCGCAACTGCACCTTCTTTTATTTCGCTTCGCTTCGCAAGTCGACACTTGAGTGACGCTCTCATCCGATACAACGCGCAATGCGCCATAAAACATATTGACGCTTTGAGTGTGCAATAAATATTGTCCGGCCATTTTGTGACCAGTCGGGTCTGGGATACAACATGCAGTTCCGAAAGTGTGAAATTTTTGCGGTTTCGTGTCAGATTTAATTTCATTTTCTATTAATGTAGGTCCATTTTTTAAGAGTAGGAAAAAACACTCCTTTGGTTTCAGGGGTTATTATTCTAAACTTGAATTATAAAATTTGAAATAAAATAAAATACAAATTCGAAACTGTGGAGTAATTTTTACCATTCAAATCTCGGAAGAAACATGCAGTTTCGGAAGTGTGCAATTTCTTTTCTTTTTTTTAAGGTCGTATCAACTACTGCGTCACTAGCGACCAAACATTCTTTGTTTCGTTTCATATTCACTCTCGTAAATTTGGGGAAACCAAAAATTTTATTTTTACTAAATCTACCGTTTTAAACTGCAGTAAAATAATGTTCTTTCAGTTCGCCAGATATTTAGCGAACCCCGTTAGAAAAGTAACTTCATTGTAAAGTGAAATGTAACGTAATTATTTGTGCATGTCTTCTAAATTTCAGTAAGAAATATAGTTATTCAAATTATCGTTCTCCATATTGTCGCGGAAAAAAGTATTATTCTTTCATGAAGAACATGATGAGGGTTAAGGGCACAAATTTATAGCTAATTTACCTTTGAAAGTATATTTTATTATAGAGGGGTGAATATTTTGTCAACAAAACTTTTAAAAAAGCTCTTTTTTCTGTATTCAAAATTCGACAGGATATGGTTTAGGATAGAGAAAACAGAATGATGAAAACGTGCACAGAATTCACTTCTCCCCATAGTTTCTCACACACAGTTTTTAACAGTTTTTGACGTTAATAAATCGGAGGAAAAACAACGGTATAGACATCGCCGTAGAAAACATCGCTATAGAGTAGGGCACGATTTAAAGCAGCAACATCACTCGCGACCAACACAAAAAGGCCACAAAATTATCCTCTTCTTACTTCTGTGCGCGCACTGCCTTGTGACACATCAACTGTCAAAAACAAGCAAATACTTTCTTTCTTCCAAAACAAGTCTCTTCTTCTCAACTTAACCTCGAGCTAACTACTTTAGTAGAATAACAAACATAAACGCGATAAAAGTTTGGAGAACCAACAGTAGGATCCCACCCTAAATCGTCCCTTGTCAAATGCACTCAGTCAACTATTTTCACACGAAAAAGGTCGTTTTAAATGATTCACACGGTATAAACTGAAAAAAAAACAACAACGATAATTCAACCTGCTTTGGAGGCCGCAAATTATTACGCAAAATATCACCAATCTCCTCACAAGATGTCAAGTCCACAGTATACAGCCGTTTCAAGACAGGCACATTGCCGACACAAATTTCTGCGGTATCCGAAAGTGGAATAAGTAGAGACCGGACTTTTGGCAATATGCTTTCTCTAATTTTATGACTTTTAATAAGAAGAATCACTTCATTGTACTTTTGGAGTTATTCTAATAGATTTTCATCCTGTCTTTTTTTGCCTATTTTAGCTTCTCAGGCCTACTTTCGGTAGTTTGCCTTATTTTGGCTTTTTCCCTCCTTTTTCCTTATTTTACTTTTTTCTCCTGGAACTAATCTCTGTCAAGGTGGAAACAAGACTGCAAGCCTGGACAACTCGAAGGCACGGTCGTGGTTGGTCTTTCTGTGGAAGTTAAGGCTCCAAAGGGAAGTAGTGTTAAATATCTAAATGAGAAAGATGACACAAGTTAAGATTTTTTATGTTTTTACATTGATAACCGTCTGACTCTGTTCACTCGCGATGAACACTATCCTACATTTTAGTATGACCTCCGATTTAGTTTTAGGAAAGAGCTCCGTATGGAGTTGTGGCGGTGTCCCGCTAGTGGGAAATGCCTGGTTGGGGAAAACACTGCCAGCCGACGTGCAGGTCTCTACCGGATCTTTTAATTGAATTGAATTGCCTTATTTTACGTGGCGAGACTCAGGCCATGACGCTTGCTCTTCCGTCTGACCACGCAAATTTCGCTACGCTCCTTTCACCAACTAGCGGAGAAAGAAGGTATTATCTCGGACGACGAAACAGGCGATTTGAATTTTGCTCAGAGGCGTCATTTAGGCTTGAGGATCTTTTACATGCAGGTAAATCTACTAACATGGGACAGCCGGCTTTACTTACCCTCGGAGAAAGGCGAACGAAGGATTTTTTCGCCCTTAAAATCCATGGCTTCGATCGGGTTTGAACCCGTGAACTTAGATATAACAATCCGATACGCTAACCGTTACACCATCTTGTCATTCAGTGAGAGAAAATTACCGCCCCTGCGATAAAACACACACTATACTTACGGGATTAATGACCTTAGCCGTTGACCCGCCCGAAAACATCAACCAGTCAACCGGTCAACAATGCTGAAGTGACAACGGTGATGCTACTAAGTTATCGTGTATAAGGACATTTAAAAGAATCAAAGTATCGGGAAATAAAAGCGAATCGATTACAAGAACCTACGTATTTTGTGACATAATGGAATATTCCGAACAGGAAGCTCTGGTGCGGCTCGGCTTTCATATCATTTCGTACACGTCGAGAGGCGACTGAACTCCCTGGCAAACATGGAAACGGCTCGACTAACAACGACCACCGCAGGCGACGCGGCGCCACATCAAAGAATGGGGCTCCATCAGAGACAACGCGAGCGCCAGAACACAGACCACCAACCCTCGGTGCTTGCGCCCATACGTAGAGGGTGTCGCGAAATTCAAAAGGCAAAACTTTGGAAATTAACGCCTCAGATACATGGAGAAGGAAATAGGTAGTAGGAGGAAATAGTAATGACTTATTGGTGACGTTGTTTACGTTGCTAAGTGTAAATAAATGGTAATGACTTTGAGAAGATTTTATTTGTCTAATCACTGGCTCCCAGACAGATCTGGTGATGATTCCATCGAACGATGGTTATATAATAATAATATTAATAAGAACAGTAATAATCACGATGGAGTTAATACTATTTATTCACACCTGTTAAGTTCTCGTTGTTTACATGTAAGTAAATGGATGAAGTATTTCGTAATACATAAATAGTGTTGGAAACAAAATGTATAACAGTTCACTTTTTACAAATTTCATTGTAGAATAAAATTGTTCTTTACATTAGCATTAACACTTAAATTACGATTTAGATGCATATACTGCGAATACAATTTGAAGGTTGTTAGTAGTTCGTGGTTACGTTGTAACGCCAAGTTCCTAATCCAGCCACAACGAATTGAACGCGGCGGCATTTGAACAGTATTGTACCTCGAATCATAAACAAGTGAATCGCGTATTCCGAATGTCGCATAGCTGAGCTTTGTATTTAGTATCGGTTGATTGTGTTAAAGCGCTTTATAGAAACCACGATTGTCAGTAGAGTGTTTTTTAGTATATTTGTTGTTAATGTCGTATGGAGTATCGCCTTGAAGTAGAAGTTTCACGTCGCTCGTTTTCAAAACATGTACTCATGCAATAAAAGTTAATATTATAAACTAGTAGAATTAACTAATATTACACACTATTATAAATTAGCCCATTCCGCCCTTCTGTTAGCTAAGGTGCTTACCTTTTTCACTCGTGAATACATTCATATTATTTCCATTTTTATTGGTGTCATACGTTACTTTTTTGCTACTTAAGGTCCCGTCAACATCCAGGCGACCATTATTGGGTTTAACGTCGTGGTATCTGTAAAGGCGACATATGGTGACGATAGGGGGTGAAAGGACGAACACAAAACAACTACGCCAGTGACGGGACTCGAACCCGCGATCCTTCGGTCCGAGATCGCTACGACACTACTGCCTTAGCGATTTCGGCCACCGGGGATCGGCACTTTACGTTTTTCTCCTCTCCGCGCGAGTTCATTTCTGAAGCGTTACCGTTCAGTATTGTTACATCCTGTATAACGCACCGCTGCTCGTTTACGCTCGTCTCTCCATGTACTAATGAGAGGCGCGCCGAATAAATTGCGTGATGGAGTAATTAAAGGGGCCCGGAATTTACATGGGAGCGTTTCATGAAGAGGACAAAAAACATAGGGAATGATTGGTAAAAAGAAGTTTAAAAAAAGGTATAATGTCCGTCTACTGTTAGTCTTTAAATAGCACAAAATTCCAAACGGAGTTGTTTAAAATATCAATATCAAGCCAGCTATCAAGCTAGAAGAAGTGGTCGTAGCATTTCCATGGTTATATGTTTTAAGAACGATGCAAAATGTGTGTGTGCAGGAAACGTGACGCGCAAAAGCTATTGACTTTTTTGTGCCAATTCATGGCTTATTTCTCATGAAATATTTCAGGTTGTAAAATCTTCACAGGTGAGAGTAATTTATTAGTTTACGGAAGAGGAGGAAATATGTTGCTGCATAAAGAAAGAGTTTTATTACGTTTCATGTATTTTACTCACGAAAAAAAATGTTGTGTAAACTCCATTTTTATTAAGCTTGATATGGAAAGATTTTTTTCTACATTTTCCCCTCCTCTCATTAGGCAATTACTTTCATTAGGCAGAAAAAAGGAATATAGTAGTGAATTAATTTCAATTACTCATACTAATTCTTGGGTAACTTTGTTACTGAATTTATTATCTTCATTCGAACAATATTTGATTCTTTAGTATTTAGAGAAAGGAGTACTAAATGTTATTTTTCATTTGGCAGCAAGAGTGAAGAGATGTTTAACGAACATGTCAAGACGTGAAATTTCCTGGGGACCACTAAAGAACTAGGAACACTCGCTCGGACACCAATAAAGCTTGCAGATTACATTTTTAAATTTTGCATCAATTTGGTCTTAACAATTTCGTTCCGCGTGAGATTGTGTTGCCAAAATCACAAAGCAATATTTTGAAATTATAAACATAGATATTATGACTGTCTTAAAAATTATCACTGTGTTTGTAAGACACTGATTTAGCCGTGACCTCCCCGCAAATTTTTCAAAGGGGCTCCCGTTGCCTTGCTTATCGAAATATTTTATTTCCCTAAATCCCTTCAATCTCTGATTCAACCCCTTTTTAACACAAGTTTCCAATACAAAAAATAAAAAACAAACTATTGCCATGCTTTAAAAAAAAATTACAGTACAAATTATCCCATCATTCAACGTCTACATATGCTTGTTACAATCAACTTGGGCGAAATATTTCTCAGACCAACAATTCAAGTCGTACTATATTAAAAAAACCTGCATAAAGATACTACTTTCTCGGTTTATAAATAAGGCGATGCGCTTGAAAATCCAATCTTCTCGCTGTAACTTACGACTCCGCACCTAGAGAAACGGCTCTCGCGGTTAACGAGCCCCGTTTTTGCGCGGGGCCCCGAGGAGGGCCAATTTGCTTCGCGCCGCGAAACTGCATCTGCAGCGCGACTTTCTTGACCCCCCGCCCCCCCCCCACCGCCCGTCGAGTGGAGAATCCGGTTTCCGCGATGGCGCTTCATGCGTTACGCCCGCGATTTACAGTTGTTTGCAATAGCGACACCCACTTGGGAATTCTGTGTGTGTATATGTGTGCGAGCGAGTCGTTGGCGTATTGTGTGAGTGAGTGAGTATTTCTGAGTGTGAGTGAGTGAGTATTTGTGTGTGTGTGTGGTGTGTGTGAGTATTTGAATGTGTGAGTGAGTATTTGAATGTGTGAGTATTTGAATGTGTGAGTGAGTAATTGAATGTGTGAATATTTATATGTGTGAGTGAGTATTTGTATGTGTGAGTGAGTGTGTGTGTGTGTGAGTGAGTTTAGTTTGTGTGAGTGAGTATTTGTGTGGGTGTGTGTGTGACTTTTAGTTTGTGTGAGTGAGTATTTGTGTGGTCAGTGAGTTTTAGTATGTGTGAGAGTGTGTTCGAGTGAGGGGGTGTGAATATGTCTGTGTATATCACTGTGCGATTAAGGACTGAATTCTTGAAGGGCGCTTTAAATTGATTGATTAGTGATTCCGGGCAGATCAATTGCTTAACTCATTGGTCCCGTAAATGTATGTGAATAATTTCATCGCGGGAGGTGGCGGTGTTTCCCCCCCCCCCAAGTGGCGAGATCCGGCACCTACACCTCGGCTTGCTGGATTTTTCCTCAACCAGGTAGCTCCAATGCTTAAGCTCCCCGATTCCTCTCCCAGCATGTGAATTGAAGTGAACTGACTTGAATTAATGCCTTATTTTATGTGGCGAGACTCAGGCCATGAAGCCTGCTCTTCCGTCTGACCACGCAAAATTCGCTATGCTCCTTTCACCAACTAGAGGAGAAAGAAGGTATTACTTGGGTGACGAAACACGCGATTTTGAATTTTGCTCAGAGGCGTCATTTAGGCTACAGGATCTTTTACATGCAGTAAATCTACTAACATGGGACAGCCGGCTTTACTTCCCCTCCGAAGGAAGGCGTACGAAGGATTTATTTCGCATTTAAAAATCCTTGACTGCGATCGGGTTTGAACCCGCGAATGTATATAACAGTCCGATACGCTAACCATTACACCATCGCCGCCACAATGTGCGGTACTGTTGTGCATGTAAGTCTAAGATTGAGTCATTATAGGGTAAGGAAACGACAAGGAAGGTGAAGCAAAGATCGCACGCGGCCTGTGGCCCGTTTGTTAGGGTACTGCGCCGGCATTCACATTCGAAGAAAGCAAGTAAATCTCAGCAACCGGCTGCTAGAATTCTCCTCCACACAGAAGCTGAACTCGCCTAGATTTCTACCTAGTTTCAAAAGTTTTGCCATCGTCGAGACTCGAGACACTTTAATCTTCCTTAATCCAATAACGCTCGAATTAATTTTCCGCGCATAGCCCACTCATCGTTGTCGTGTCTATGACCACCATTCTCCCAGACTGTGAGAAGTTACTGTTTCAAACATCTCTCTCATAACAAGTACGTAGATTTTCATACTCAAGCAGCGAGCGGTTTTAGCTTTTTCGCTTCACTCTCATGCGACTTTTACGTAATAGGGACGGATGGTGGAGTCGATGCAATTGTGACCGCTACCGTTCGCCGAATCAATTGTTTTTCCGCACCCTGGTTTTTCTTCGGCAGAACTCCACATGGTGGAAGTTTCCACACATCAACTTCCATTACCAAATAACAAGTCTTACTTCTTAACAATTGAGTAAAGAACAGAATATTCAAAATTACAGAAATAATTAATGATTGATTTGTCTACGTCCTGAAACCACCGTTTTGGTGCAGTGGTTCTTTCCTCCAATGCCAAGTCAGTGAGGGCATCGCGACGTCGTCTACTTACAGATCTGGGCTAATTCTAATTTTAGGATACTACTCTCGTTCACCCGCGAAATTGGAATTCATTGGAATTCATCAGTGTGTTCGTTGGATTCTAAACAACGCTGGGAGTGTTCTTCTTCACAACGTGTTTGCAACAGCGCAGTTTGAATACTGGAGGTCAGTGTGTTCACAATAGAGGTTTTGAAGGGTGTTTCTTTGGTGGTGAGCGAGAAGAGGAGGTGTTAATGTTCTTAAAAAGGTGCCGAAAAGGCGAATATTTTGCAAAACAGTGTGGAATGTCCGAAGCACAAATTTAAAATGTATTTACACGAAGGGAAAGACAGAAAAGTGGTATAATTGAATGCGAGGACACTCTCCTTTTATTTATATTGAAGCGGAGGAAAAACACGACTTGAATGTAATTTGGCTTACCAGTAATTGGAACCAAGTAAATTTGGTATTGCAAATTAGCGAGAACAAACCGTATGCGAAGATGTTGCACCGCGACAGAACGTGAACCGAAAGCGAAGAGACCGATCTTCTCGGCGTGACTCGTCTTTACGGGAACCGTACCTAAACTAGGAAATTATCCCAGATCCGCAAATTCCTCTTGTGACATTAATCCGCCCCTATCAGTCCACCCTTTCCCCCTCTCCTCCAGCGACGAGGCAAATGGCGGGCGACGCCCGGAGGCAATCCGGAAGCACGGTGTAAGATATATAGGTGTGTCAACTAGCCGCCTTTGGGGTCAAATTTTCTGAAGCCAGTTTTGAGGCTAGTTCCTCGCTTCGACGATCGGTTCGGGTCACGATGTAAGATATACATGTTAAGATGACATCTTAAACTGTGGCTATGATACAGTTTTACAAAACATTTTCTAACCATTTTCATAACTGTTCGCTTTAGACTTGACCAATTCCACCGCGAAGCGACAAATCACTGACTTGAAATCTGAAATCAGCTGGCCACAGAGCTGTCGAGTGGATCACGACCAATCACGACCTTGCCCAAATGAAACCCAAAGATCGTAGCGCTTATATGCGAGAAGTGTGAGAACTAGCCTCCCATAAACATCAGTTTTAGACTGGGAGTCAACGCACCTATATATCTTACACCGTGACCCTAAACTAAGAATCAACTCAGATCCGAAACTCCTCGTCTGACATTACTCCCCCGCGAACTTCCCCTTATCAGCTCCACCCTCTTCCCCCTCTCCTCCAGCGACGGGGCAAATGGCGGGCGACGCCCGGAGGCATTCCGGAAGTACGGTGTAAGATATATAGGTGTGTTCAATAGCCGCCTTTGGGGTCAAATTTTCTGAAGCCAGTTTGAGGTTAGTTCCTCGCTTGTCCGTACGGTGCGCACGATCGGTTTGGGACACGCTGTAAGATATACATCTTAAGATGACATCTTAAACTGTGGCTATTACACGGTTTTACAAACATTTCCTACCCATTTTCGTAACAGTTCGCTCTACACTTTACCAATTCCACCGCGAAGCGACAAATCGCTGACTTGAAATAAGTAATCAACTGGCCACAGCGCTGTCGAATGGATCACGACCCAATCACGACCCAATGAGACCCAAAGATCGCAGCGCTTATATGCGAGAAGTGTGAGAACTATCCACCCATAAACTTCAGTTTTAGACTGGGAGTCAACAACCTATATATCTTACACGTGACCCCTAAACCAAGAATCAAACTCAGATCCGAAACTCCTCGTCTGACATTACTCCCCCGCGAACTTCCCCTTATCAGCCCACCCTCTTCCCCCACTCCGCCAGCGACGGGGCAAATGGCTGCCGACGCCCGGAGGCAATCCGGAAGCGGCCGTCCCAGAAATACGCGCCCCGCGCGCACCTATTGTTAGCCCCGCGGGGGAATACGCGGTCGTAAATGCGGCGTGCGCCGCGCGTTTCGAGGCTGTTCCGACGCGCCTGCGGCTTTTTGAACGGCCGCGGGGCGCGCCGCGATTACGCCGGGTTAATGTTCCCTTCTAAGAGCGCATCAAACGGGAAGTAGGGGCTGGTCACGAGGGCGTCGTTTGGTTTTTCGAACGCCTCTTGCGTCTTCTGGGCCGAGAAACACAGAACTCAGTGAGGGAAGTGGATAAAATAAATGCCCCTGAAATTGTATCACTCATCATCAAAATCAGTGGTGCCAAGATCTCCTACTAGTGGCAGTGGCCACACCTCGCCGCACCGTGTCTTGTCACGAGCTTCCCTGCGCAACTAGCGTCGCGAAAGGGAACTATTAGTAGTAACCCCGCCGTTTCATAAAAGTGTTGGCGTTGTCTCTTGCGGCGGGGTTAAGAACTGCGTGGGGATGGCGATTTCGTCGTGGCACTCGCACCATAGACTCCCGCTCGTGGCATCGACCTTGATAACACTGATCTAAATATTTTGAAATCTATTCTAATACAGACGACAAATACAGCTTGCAGACGACAAATACTGCTTGATTTCAATATAGTTTATCCCTTGCATTTATATAGAATTTCTTCCGTCAGTATCTCAACTCTCATTTCCAGTTCTGTCTGCCACTTAACCTCACATAATAACAGTCACACACGAATGGTGTCTGCGTATAATTCATATTTGTGTTTACTAACAGCGACCACGTAAGTTAATAGTTTTTTTAATTTTTTTACAATGTAATAATTTTATCTTCAACCCGTTTCTTAATGTTTTCTTAATATCAGTGTGAATTTTTAGTGTTTCTTAAAATTCTAAAATCGATTTGAATATAAGGAGGTTTTTGAACGGCCTTGGGGTACGCTGCAATTACCGCGGCTTAATGTTTCCTTCTAACTTGTAAGAGCGCATCAAACGAGAAGTAGGGGCTGGTCATGTGGTCGTGTTTGTTTTACGAACGCCTCTTGCGTCTTCTGGGCTGAGTAACACACGATATAAGGAAACCAATACAGAGAGAAAGTGGACAAAATAAATTTCGTGAAATTGTATCACTTAACATCTAAATATTTTGTAATCGATTCTAATACAGACGACAAATACAGTTGATTTCAATATACTCGTCTTTTATTCCTTGCATTTACATAGAACTTCCACCCCAGTATCATAGCTCTCACTTCCAGTTGTCTCTGCACTTTAACTTCACATACTATCACATACAAGTTATGTCTGCGTATAATTCTTATTTATGTTACTAACAGCGACCACGTAAGTTTATAGTTTTTTTTATTTTACAATGTAATAATTTATCTTCAACCCGTTTTTTTTAATGTTTTCTTATTATCAGTGTGAATGTTTAGTGTTTTTTTTACAATTATCAAATCAATTTGAACATTCGAGGGTTTTTGAAACTGCCTTGGGGTACGCCGCGATTACGGCGGCTTAATGTTCCGCTCTAAGAGCGGATTCAAACGGCCGCAGGTATGAAGTCGTTGTTTGTTTCAGGAACTCCTCTTGTGTCTTCTATTCCGAGTAACACGATACACGGAAATGATACAGAGAGAAAATGGATAAATGAAATATTGTTAAAATTATAATTACTCATCTAAATATTTTGAAATCAATTCTAAAATAGTTGTCAAATAAAGTTTGATTTCAATATAATTTCTTTCTTTCATTACCAGTTTCTTTCTTTACATAGAACTTTCTCCATCAGTATTTAACTCTTCACTTCCAGTTCTGTCTACTTCACCTCACGTAACTCTCCTCTTCACCTCGCTCACACGTAAATGGTATGTCATATAAATCTTTGTTTACGAAACCGCGACCACGAGATTTTTGTATTTCATTGTTTTACGATCTAATAATTTTATACTCAACACCAGTTGTTGTTTTTTTGTTTTCTTATTATCAGGGTGTATTTTATTGTAAAAATAATTTGAACAATCGCGGGTTTCTCAACGACCTTGCGGCACGCCGTGATTACGGCAGTTTGTTGTTGCCCGCGAGAGCACATGAAACGGGAGCTTCCGAGATGAGGCGTTTTGGGGTTGGTCAGAACGAGGAGGCCGCGTTGTTTGTTTTACGAACGCTTCTTGAGTCTCCGGTGCCAAGCAATGAAGGAGACACGTAAAAAGATAAACAGAGGGCGTTTGGGACGGTTGGTGGAGTAGTGCCACACCGCGCCTCGCCTCCCTCTGGGGAAAGTGGGCCGGGGTTCCATGATTGTTCGATCCGCGAGGAATTTGTTGTGGACAGCGAAAGTTTGCGGCAGGTTTTCTAGGAATGCAATATGAATTTATACTATATTAAATGATTGAGTGATTGATTGTTCGTGATTCCGGGCGCGTCAAAAAAAGATGTCATTAGTCCCATAAGTGTAGTGTGTGGGTTTTTTTTCATCGGGAGGTACCAGTGAACTTTCTCCGCTGGATGGCGAGATCCGGCGTCGACCTACCGTCGACTAGCGGGGTTTTCCCCAACCAGGTATGTCCTGCCAACGGAGCACCGACCCGGCCAGGACAAGCTCTAAACTACCGACCGTACTCCCGGCATGTGTGGTAGTGTAGGTTCATGTTAGTGTGTGTGTGTGTGTGTGTGTGTGTGTGTGTGTGTGTAAGGGGTGAGGATAGGAGAAGGAAGAGAAAGTAAAGATTGTGCTCGGTCTGTGGCTCGTTTGTTAGGGTACTGCTCCGGCATTCGCCTGGTGTTGATCGGAGAAACCACGGAAAACTACTGATCAGAGCAGCCGGCAAGCTGGTGTCGAAAATCCTGGCGCCCTCGAGACTCGAACCTAGGACCTCCCGGTCAGAGGGAGTGCAGTGACATCAGTTGATGCACTGAGTCATCTCTCCCGGTACAACTATATTAAGCATCTATATTCGAGGCATTTACATATGATCCAATTCTATTTAAAATATGAATATTTTAGGTGGATCGCGTAAATAGCACTATACGACAGATACAGCGGAACCCGAAACTACACACGTAGTCTCAGGGCCGGCGGTTGGTGTAAAGTCTCAGTGCATACTTAACCCAGATGGGGGTCCCGCCTCCCCCTCTATCACGCGCCGAAAATGTACATGAAGGGAAAAACACAAAACAGTGATTTTTTTTTTTCAAATTGCCATTTTTAACATTAAATTGTTGTCAAATTGTTATCACATTTATTTGTCATCACTTTTATTTTACGTAACTTCAACAGAGTTCATTTCTGCAATGTAAAAACAGTGCTGCGCTTCGCATCTTTTGATTTACATCATTTAACAATTTTTGAAGTTGATTTTGTCGGTCATGTCGCCATAAACATGTAAATTTGCAACACTGTGTAGCCGATCTGCAACATACAGTAGTTGATCGCATATGCGTTTTGAATCGGCGCAATACAGAGAAACTTCGTTAATTTCTGGAAGTTGACGTTTATGGGATATTTCTCTCACCCCAATTCCCGAGTGGGTATTTTACCCACTTGGAATTTTCGTGTGGGTATAGCAACCCACCATATTCACATTATCCGACGGGTCTGCGTAGTTTGTCACTAGCCTCAGAAATTACGAACCATCCATCAGTCGTATTCTCGTTTATCGCATATGCTATTCTTCGTCACTATAATAAATTCACACATCCTAACCCCAAGTTCGGTAATGTGCCCTTGATCCGGATAAAGTCCATAATGGATTTCATAGCTGTTTCTACTATGTACTTTACACGCTCCTTTTGGATAATGTGAACATGAATCAGGTAAATCGCAAATTGTTCAGATTTCTGCAATAGCCATACACATAAAATGTCGCACAGTTTGTTTATGTCAGTATTTGAACTTGTTTCGCAGTACCAACAGTGTGGTTACATCATTCATTTGCCTTTGCGGTGAATTATCAATTACAGAGAGAAACAATTTAATTAAAAGAATCCTACACATATCGACGCGCGCAATTACAGTGTTTAGCAATTACAGTGTTTGAACTCATTTAATTGTAAAACACGTTCCAAATCAACAGGTAACCTGTTTGAAAAGGGTCCGCGTTCGTAGGCCTTAAATTACTTTTCAGCACGATACATTTCGGTGCAATTTCGGCTACAATTAGTGTTAGCATGGTGATTAACATTTACTGAATTCAGTCCGAACAGCGTTCAAATCCATTACCAGGAAGAATCCGTTGCATTCGGGAAATTGATATGAAAAAGCAATAGCGGTAGAGAATTTTACGATAAGCTGCATTTCATGGAGATAATGACGTTTTTCGAATCAACGTAAAATTCGGCCGGAGATGCAGCAAAATTTATTTTGTAGCGTCATGAATAATATGTAAATAACAAACCAAATTTCGAGAAATATCCGTTCGGAAACAAAATATTCCACATCAGAGAGGAAACAAATGAAGGCGCATGCAATAGTTAAGTACTGGGAAATTTGCGCTTCCATCGCGAAGACGTAACGTTTCAAGATCGATAATCGAAAAAAAAGAGGAAGAAAAAATACATTAAACAATGAAATTACTAGAGGACCAATTTGTAGGAACTAAACTCGTAAAATATGTGTGCATTTACGATCGATATATTAATAAAATTTCAAGAAATGATTTTCTTGCTAATAAAATTTATTCTTAGTTCTTTGAACTTGGTTTCAAATCGGAGGTAAGACCATTTTAAATTGAAATTAGAATAAACCGATGAAAATCCCTCCAGTTTTATAACACATTCTTTACGAGAAAAAGTATTTGTGTAGAAAACACTCAGAGATGGTAGACCCTGCCCAACACTTCATTATATTAAGCAAAATATAATTTTATATTATTATTACTCTATATTATTATTCTCAATTGGAATATATATTTTTTAATTTTTTTATTACAAATATCACGAAGAGTAACAGTCACAAACACTAAGTTTATACTTCTTTTTTTCTTTCTTGGCGCGTGGGGGTATGTCATCAAAATGGAATATATCACGGTATTACCCGTCGTTCTCGGTTGTGCCACTAAGAGTCGCATGATCGCCAGCACAACTCGATACAGTCGCGATCATGCGACTCCTTGCGGCACAACCGAGAACGACGGGAAATACCGTGAGATACTCCATTTTGATGTCACACCCCCACGCGCCAAGAAAGAAAAACCGAAGTATAGACGCCAGTCGTCAACACGATATTGTGAGACCAATCGTGAGCTTAGTGTTCGAGCTCGTCCCGGCTGGGACAGTAGTCCCTAACGGAGATACGTGGAGGAGGAGAAAATGGGCACGACGACGAGTAGCAGTGCAGTCCCGACGGCGGCAGGATTTTCGACACTAGCTTGTCAGCTAGGTCGAATTCAGTCGCTGTCTGGAGGAGAATTCTAGCGGCCGCCTGCTCTCATCTGTAGCTTTCCGTGGTTGCTCCGATCAACACCAGGCGAATGCCGGAGCAGTACTCTAGTCAGCTTGTCCCGGCTGGGGTGGTGCCCCGCTGGTGGGAGATACTGGTTGAGGGGAGACCGTGCTAGTCGACGATAGGTTGACGCCAGATCTCGCCATCCAGCGGGGAAAAGATCATCGCCACCTCCCAAGAAAAACACGCACTACACTTACGGGACCAATTACCAAATTAGTTGACGCGCCCGGAAACATCAATCAATCAATAAAGACGAGGAGTAGGTTGGTGCCGGATGTCACGTTCTGGAACCTCCCCTTCCCAGGATATAACATATACCACATTTCCGGGACTAATGATATAGAAGTCGAAGCGTCGGGAAGCACGAAATATTCGCAAGCAATACACGTCCCTGGATCTGGCAACTCCGCCGCAGCCAAACCACAGCGGGGGTTCCTCCCGCACGTGATCAAACGCGCCCGTAGTTCGCCTCAATCGACGCGGCTGCCAAGCCAAGCGACGTGTGCGGGAGGTTCGCGTTCGCTCTGCCGTAGGAGGCAGAGCGACGCGGCAGAAGTCAACGGACGCGCTGCGCCGTCGGTCGGCCCTTGCTCGCCCTGTGTCGCCGCGCGCCCACAAAGGGCAAAAGGGCCGCAGGAGGTCGCTCGGCCCTTCGGAGGCGCAGTAGGCCCGAAGCTCGTTCTTGCCGTCCATCTCACCGGGAGAGATGGCTCAGTGCATCAACCTGATTTCACTGCAGTCCCTCTGACCGGGAGGTCCTAGGCAGGATTTTCGACACTAGCTTGTCAGCTAGGTCGAATTCAGTCGCTGTCTGGAGGAGAATTCTAGCGGCCGACTGCTCTCATCGGTAGTTGTCCGTGGTTTCTCCCATCAACACCAGGCGAATGCCGGGACAGTACCCTAACAAACGGACCACGGACCGCGCGCGATCTTTCCTTCCTCTTCCTTGTCCTATCCTCTCCTCTGACACACACACACACTTTCACTAACATGCACTACACTACCACACATGCCGGGAGACCGGTCGGGAGCTTACAGCTTGTCCCGCGGTGCCCCGCTGGTGGGAGATACCTGGTTGAGGGGAAACCCCGCTAGTCGATTGTAGGTCGGCGCCAGATCTCGCCATCCAGCGGGGAAAAGATCGCCACCTCCCGAGAAAACACTCCCTACACTTGCGGGACTAATGACCTAAGTAGTTGACGCGCCCGGAAACACGAATCAATCAATGAATCAAGCGATCCATCTCGATGAGGCTTTTGACCAATCTCTCCAATCCATTGAGCAAATGCCGAGATGGCTCCTAGAACGCGACATTTAAAAAATAAACATTGTTCTAGACCTACGGAAACGGCCAATGCGCCATTCTGTAAACAGGTTAGTTAAGGCATGCTGGCTATAAGTTGTAAGATTAGCTTTAGCTAGATTAAGTACATTCCCTCCTCTCTCTGCCGCAAAAGTCAAGTAGGGCTGTGGCGAGCGCGCAGATTATCTGCCCCCAAAAAGTGAATAAATTACCACCTCGCCAGGGATACTCGTGGGGGGAACTTTGGGAGAAAAAAAACTCCTTGTTCTGCTTCTGGACGTAAATGTAGCTTCACTATGCCCACGTTTTGTCGATCTCACCTTTTGCTAGAAGTGATAGGAGTAGAGTCGAGGGTGTGCTACTATTTCGTTATTTACACAAAAAAAAAATCTGCAATTCGTTTACCGATGCAAATAAGTTTTCTATAACATGGGAGCGAAAATGTCTAGTTTTCAAATGTTGCTTACCTCACTTTTTTAAACTTTTATTCATCATTCAACTATTTGCACTTAAAATGTTGGGAAGAGATTCTTAAGCTCATGGAAACGTGCGCACATACTAGAACTTCTCCCCATATGTCACATGCTTTTTTTCCTGTACTTCGGCTTATAAATCAGATTTTATCAGAAATTAAACATCTCCAAGACCGCGAGGTGTCAGCGCCCACATATAGCCCCATCAAACGGCGATGACGCCACGGACATTATGCGTTCTGTCAGTGCAGTGACGTTTACAGTGTGTGTAATATAAATGTAATGTACTATAAATGAGTGAATGAATATAGTGCGATATTAGTGTAAACAAGTCAGAATCGCTGAGAGAATTGGCATGTGAATGAATATAAAATAAAAAATGTTTAAACTAAAACACATCATTTAAAATTTAAATATTTTTAGATCTAGAAAAACAGTCAAAGCGCGAGTCTGTAAATATGTTAGTTAAGGCAATGCGAGTAATAAGTTAAGTGTAACATTAAATTTAGATTATAGCAGTGGCGTCGCGTACTGGGAGAAGCAGGGGTGGCACTTTTAGGGGGCGGAAAAATTACATAATAATAATATTAATAATAATAAAAATAGTAATAATATAATATCTTGTGAAAATTTGAACCATTTTATTTCATATTTTTCTCGCACCTGCGATTCGGATCAATTGATATGAGCACCGAATCTTTCATTACTTATTCTGCGACTTCTTTAAATCAATACAGAATAATGGCATCTTGCTCATAGCCACGGCAACACGTGTAAGAATTTTTGTAGTAAATGTGATTATTATGTTGTATACGTGACATTTTTTTTGTAACCCGTCCAGAACACAATAATGATGACTGTTCTTGCCGAAAAGTTCTTTAGAATTACTGCATATTTAGTCTTTTAAACTAACACCCACGCTACGCCACTGTTTTATATTTTCACTCCTCCCTAAGTCGCAATAGCCAAGTGGGGCTGATGGGCGCAGCCAAGTTAAATGACCGCCTCATCAGGGATACTGGTGGGATGAAATTGAAAGAAATCTTATTCTCCAGTTTCCGAAGTTTCCGCTTGCTTTCGACGACCCCTCAATCAAGTTTTCCGAAGGACCATTATTACTGACTCACGGAAAGTTAACAATGGATAAGGTCTAAAAAGTACAGTTTAGGAGAACATTGTTATCCAAAGAAATTGAGATTAATTAAATACCACGAAGTACCATTTCCATTCTTGGCAAAAAGAAATAAATGCCAAAGAGCACGTGGCCATTCAACATTTCTTACGCTGGCTGCATCATTCATAATGTTTTTTCTACAAGACGTTACGATAATAGAGTTTGTGAGATGAGTTTAGTGATACCAGCGCACCTTGCCATTACAATTGCAAACAACTTTTTTAACGTAACGTTTATAAAATACGCCACAAAACTCAATAAATCATATGAAATACTGCCATTGAGGAATATAACGATTCCAATAAAACATGCCGTTAGCACGAGACAAGGTAAAAGTAACATTTTGTTTTGCGAGTAGGAAAGGTTGCGAAACGAGGCCGATAGGCCAACTAACACAATTCTACGAGCAAAATAAAATCACTTTTACAACGTGTCATACACTTTTTTTTACCAGCCTTTCTGACTTTCATTTTTTTTAAATTCAAGTCTGCAAACCACTAATGATACATTCAAGTCGGTAGTAGCTTACGCGATCAGGAGAAAGTATTTTGTTTCCTTTGTTGCATTCACAGATTTATCTGAATCCCTCAATTGAGCACGTCTCACTTTTACCTTAAGTGCTATAAATGTAACTTTTAGCACGCTATGAATGCCCGGAAAGAACCGCTTTTACTAGTGGCTGTCTAAAAACAGTTTGTACGAAGGGCGTAATAAGGGTTCTAATGACGGAGCGGCGGCAAAAAAGACCTCCCGAGATCATTAGAACCAGTTAACGCCCGTGATACTAAGTAAAAGATTTTATTCTTTACCTAATTTTAATGACACAGATTTACTTATTTACTAATTAACTAGTTGTCAGGCTTTACTCGGCTGCCCTCACATGATTCCCTGTCATAAGTCCCTCCATAAGAGAACATGTAGAATCATTCAAATGTTTTCATATTTTCCTTGTATCCGATCCAGGTACGTTAAGGCCCATTCACAATGCATACATAAACATAAGCATAGCGTTAACATAAAAGTTAGGACAACGTTTAAAAGCGGACTCATTCACAATGCATTCCCATAAAGCATAACACATAAAACGTTAACTTAAACGTTTGCAAGCTTCTGTGCTTATTTTTGTGTAAGAAATAAGAAATGAACCAATCACAGTACGTGTAACTCAAAATCGAGTATCGAAATAGGATCGAAGTCGATAGATCGAACAAAAGACTTGTTTTTCAAATTGCTTGGTTGATTTTCGACGGTTTCTGCGTTGTTTTATAGCGTACGATCTTTTTGTAGTTGTTTAGTTGTAATATTCATAGTAGTACCATTTATTTTGAATTTTTATTGAAATTAAATTACCTAACCTAACCCAACCCATGGCCGCAAGGCTGAGACGCTGCTGGTAGGCCTTGGCTCGTAAAGAGCGGTTGTGCCACAGTACATAGTACATGTTTATATATGTTATGTATGTTCATATAAATATTACATTACACATACATTACACATACACACACATTACACATACATTACACATACATTAAACAAAATTTCAATATATATAAAATATAGATTCTCACATCCAACCAATAGTAATTAGAATGACCCACAGAAAATAGAAAATCTTTGCTTACGCTTATGTTGTACATTGTGAATGCTTCAGTCTACCACTTACGGTACAGTTTATATCTAGGCGTTATGCTTATGTTTACGTCTGCATTGTGAATGGGCCTTTATGCAGGGTATAGCGAGATCCGCATCGAAAGCAATAACGTAACAGTCCAAAATAATAACGGTTATTTGCTTGAGCGTCGTTCCGTGACTTTTGGCCGCGCAGCGGTCGCCTTCTGCCCCGCGCCCCAGTGCCCGGTCAGGGGGCCGGCCGGGCGGAAGGGCACTCGAGCAGGGGTCCGGGCTGTCAAGCCGAGGGCCCCCCGCCGCTTTATTTACTCGGGGCAGCGGGCGCATAATAGGGGCCCGGGCGGGCCCCCGCCCCCCACTGCAAATCCCCCTCCTCCGCCATCCGCTGAAGGCCCGGCCGCCACCACTTAATGGAGAGCGGAACAGGTGCGGGCGGCGTGGAGCGGAGTGGGGGCGGGCCGTGGAGGGGAGGGGGGCTGTGGAGAATGAAAGAGGAGGGGGGGAAGGAGTCGCCCGCTGGGTGGAGTCGAGCCGGGCAGGGCAGGCCAGGGCCCCTGGGGCACAGGAAGTGGGGCAGCGCTGGCCGTGGAGTGGGATCCTCGCGGTCGGTACGAGAATGTGGCACAGATCGGACGGCAGAGGACTTTATTGAATTGTGCGTCTGCTTTTGCACATCGATAACGGCCGTAGAATGACAACGGTATGTCTACGTGCCTCTTTTTTTTTTTTGGCGAAAGTATTAATTATATCCCGGCACGGCTACTGCTGTATTCCCGTAAGTGTCGTTAATGTATTCTGGCGGTGTGGCGATATTCCTTACCGAGGAGCGTGAGATCTGGCGTCGACCTACATAACTGCTTGCGGGTTTTCCCATATAAAGGGATCACACAGCGGCGCACCGTCCTAATTCTAAGTTGCTGACTGGACTCACGATATGAATAGCAATGTAATTGTGTATGTACATGTATGTATGTATGTGTGCGCGCATGAAAGAAGAGAGAACAGGAATGAGAAATTGCCCGCGGTCTCTGGACCGTTCGTTAGGGCACTACTCCGGCATTCGCCTGGTATTGGCCGTAGAAAACTACCGATCAGAGCTGCCGGTCGCTAGAATTCTCCTCCAAGCAGCAGTTGAATTCGTCTTAACTATCTCGCTAATGTCGAAAGTCCTTCATCGTCGGACTCCTTTCATTGAAGCAGAAAGACCTTCGGTAAAGAAGAATTCCATTCCACCCTTGAGTATGGCCTTCAGTCCCTACCGAAAATATTTTGACTACATTTTCCAATGCTCAATTAGAATAGTTTTCGTACCTCTAATTTAGTCAGAATAAAAGTATTTTTTTACTATTTTATGCAAAATGAAAGGTTCTACTCATAATAAAAGCACACATTTTATAATATACAATTTCTTTTGGGAATATTAAAATATTTAACCTATGTATTAGCAGGAGACTGACTTACATGGAATATAAAAAAAATCATTTCACATAAAATTTGTTTTCACTAAAAGTCTGGTCCATTAAACTAACTCAAAGTCAGCTCTTTAGAAGACTGCTGTGCTGCAGTTTAGAAATTTACTGTACTCTACAAGACAAAATAAGCGTTCCGATAGTAAAGAATTTATCAGCTTGAAAATTAACTTACATTTTTAAATCGATTTATTTTAAGTCGCCTTTCATGACTTCGTTTTTAACGCCAGATTTACATTATTTCATATTTTTCTTCTCGCAAAATTGCTTCATTCTTTCGACAATCTCCTTCCTGCTTTCTTCAGAGCACCCACAATTAAAAACTTTTACTCTCTTGAGTTCATCGATTTTAGGTTGAAACACCTTCCCATCCCAAAAATAGTCAGGGTTGATCCTAACCCTTCCCAAATCTTTTGTTTCTTTATTCCCTAATAAATAATTTTAAGCCACTTTTATTTTGGTAACGTTACCTAAAATTTTTGTACTTTATACACTGGTTCATTCTACGAGAAACGTAGTGAACACAAAGATTAAGGCTTCATTATGTATCATAACTAATATTTTCCATGCGTTTGTATAAATCATTTTCCTTTTCCTGAATGTAGCAGCAATTTATCGCACCCAGGTATCTTTCTACATACGTTTTTTCCCTTTCTTCTCCTAGAGCATTTGTATTTTCTTTCCTTCTGCTTCTTCTTCTTCTTCTTCTTCGTCTTTTTGATCATCATCATCATCTCCAGGAACTCTGAACTTTGAAGGCCTCCCCAGGATTACCTAGAGTATTACCTCTGATTTCTCGAAGAAAAGAAATCACATTCTCCTTTCCTTGGGTTATTGTCCCGGAGAACAACTGCGAAGACGGAAGTAGGAATCCAGTGACAGAGGAGCAGAAAGACCAAGCAAAATCGAGCCGTGTGATGCGAACAAAGGCAAACAAAGAGGACGGCGCGCTAACGGTCAAGGAGCGACGGGGGAAGGAAGTGCAGTAAAAACGAACGGGACCACCGCCCTTTGCATTCATCCATTCACTGATTCACACACCGATGTGCTCAATTCTTTTTTTTCCCTTCCCACGTGAGAGCCACGTGACACTGGTAGCCGGCGGGGTATCGGGTGCTGCATTGGAGACATCCGCCCTTCAGGACAGTGGGCCATATATGCGCCAAGCGATTTATTATCAATTCCTCGACATTATGATAATAACATTTTCACATGTAAAAGGTCTTAACGACGACCACTGGAGAGATAGTGGCAAGTGGAGAAAGGCAATAAAAGTGCATTAGATTATTTTTGATAAATTGGAATTATGGAAACAGAATTGTGTATTTATACATTGTAAAACTGTGTGAATAATAATAATAATAATAATAATAATAACAATAACAACATCCTATCACCTCATAATAGACTATTCAAGGCTAACAACCTTGTCTTAACCTATGCGGCGGAAAGGCTGATCCCCATAAAGATTGATCTCTCCAGGATAGAATACGACTGGGCCCAGAGAAACGTGTTGCGTGGTCAGTAGTGGCCCACACGTGAATTAATAATAATAATATGAATTAATAATAATTAATAATAAATAATCAATAATAATTATTAATAATTAATAATAATAAATAATAAATAATAATAATTTCAAATGTTCAATTGATTGATTGGCGTTTCCGGGCGCTGGTTAACTGCCAATATCCAGGTCCCGTACGTGTAGTGCACGTTTCATTGCGTGAGGTGGCGATGATATTCCCCGACGGATGGCGAGATTCGGCACCTTCGTCGGCTTGAGAGGTTTTCCCCAACCAGGACTCGCAAAGGTCGCTCAGGGCATCGTCGGACACGCACCATCCATGGCATAAGTAAGAAATACCGAAAACACAACTCCAAATTGTTAATTATGAACTAGTGGAAACTCGCTAAATTTTATGGGTTTTACACAATCACTTCTCTTTGCATTTATCAAACCCCCTTTGTTTCGTTTGTCTAACTAAAACCACTCACACAAGCTTGCTCTTGTCAAGCTCGTGCAAGACAGCTGCTTTAAATATATCGAATGCAACTCACACAACAAAACGAATTAATAAAACAAATGGCGACAGGTAAGAGATCATTTAATTAATTTTTACATATGATTAACATTTAGTGTTTATACAATAAAACATGTTAATAAGAGCACGAGAGGGCACACCTACAGCCCACTACCTTTCATTGAAAGAAAAAGTTACGAAATTTGGTTGAACAGACAGCTCGAAAGGTTTTCTAAATGAAAACCCTTTGTAGTTTTTGTATAATACATTAGTTGTCTATGCATATATTTAATCAAAATTGAGGGCGTCAATATTTTAAAGATAACTTCATTTATTTATAAATAAACTTCTTATATACAGTCTTATTATGTCAGTCTAAGCGCGATGCAGTATTGCAAAGGTAGATATGTTTACGAGTAGTTTATTTAAAAATAAATGAAGTTGTCTTTCAAATATTGAAACTCTAATTGTTTAAAAACACCCTTTATACTTTAAAGACAAGAGTTGGGGGCAGAAGTCACGGCAACAATTTTTTTCTATAAAAAAATGTTATCGGATCACATAATTGTATTTGTTACATGAAAGAAATGCAGTTCTAGTGTGTGTTCACAACCACGGAAGATTGTTTGAGTGTCTCTTTGATCACAGAGCATTGTGAAATCAGTTGTCTGACTACCGTTGTGCGAGAGAAATGTAATTTTTTCCAGCAACGCTCTTACATCAAGACAGCCGTTCTCCGTGGACAAAATGCCTTCGAATTCAACAATTAGTGGAAGCTGTTAGGAATAATGTCCTTATATACCAGATAGTAGCGAGGTAGCCAAGAGTGTTTCGGCGACGACACTTAGAAATCTGTAATCAGCGACGCACGGGACGAACTGCGAGTGTAAGAGCATTATTCTCAACAGTTTCCCCCAATTTCCTGTGAAATTCCAGAGCATTTCTTCCAGGAATTACGGCCGTCTTGATATAGGAGTGTTTATACAAAGGGTGAATATTTTATTCCTTAAGCAATTGGTAACTTACGCATTACAAGTCTTCCAGTAGTAATTTACAGAACTAGTAAGACAGTGAATCTTTTACATACGAATGAAAATGTTTACGGACTTTTTTCGTTTGTTTTTAGCTCAATTGGAAACCCAAGTATACTATATTCATTGGATCATACACAATGTGTGAGATGCCAGCGTTGTTGACTTTCCTCAACGTAGAGTTTTGTTTACTTTTCGGAAGGCATCCCGCAAGTGCAACTTTCCAATCAATAAACAGCAAACAAATGAAGTGATTTCCATGCACGAGTGCAGAAAAAAAGGCTTGTGTTTTTTGGTATTCGTTTGTTTTTGTCCCACGCATTTCAAAGCCGTGTGCACAGCCTTCACCGCCTCCACGGCCTCCTAAAACCCCGCTCCCCGCCTCCTCCGCCTCAGTTAAATGGAGCCTTCGGGAGGCATTCAGACAGCACGGGAGGGCGCGACTACGCAGAGCTCATGTTGGCGGAAATTCTTAACGCTCAGCGCGAGATCTTTTCATTGTGGAATCTTTTCTTCATGCCTCCCTCAGGGGCGTGCTCAAGGGAGCC
This sequence comes from Acheta domesticus, assembly GCA_031308135.1. NCBI lineage: Eukaryota > Metazoa > Arthropoda > Insecta > Orthoptera > Gryllidae > Acheta > Acheta domesticus. The sequence continues at coordinate 27,059,124 of JAHLJT010002630.1, forward strand.
GCGCACGGTGGTTGCAAACATGCAAACTCAGGACCTAAATTGGACGGTGTTATGCATCAGACGGCTATGCGACATCATACACGTTTGGAGATAATCGTGTTCAAAGGTTTATTACATTTTCAGCTCTAAACACCGTAATTTACTTATTTCATTCATTGAAGCGCCAACCTACGCAAACATGAGTGGAATATCTGGCGTTACCTGCATAATGTGAAATTAAGAACAGCAGATTCGAAGATCTAGGTTTATAGCCGGTTGTTGCGAAACATAAAATCCGTGATATGACTGATGGCGTTTACATTTGTGATTAAATATAAGGCTATTTTTACAGATTTGGCGCCAAAATTTTGCGTACACTTAGAACATGGTCCAATGCAACTAATGGCGTCCATATCTCATTTTTCTCAAAAATGGCGCTTACGCGGTTGATGTATAACACCGTCCAATTATTTTATGCAATTAGTTTATAATGTTAAGCTTTATTGCATGAGTACATGTTTTGGAAACGAGCGACGTTACGAGCGACATTTCAAATTTGTACGAATGCAACAAAGCGACATTATAAACGAGTTGCGTACGCTTTTTTTTGTTTGACAGCATTATAAATTTATAAGAGAATCAAACTTAATTTTGCGAAATAACTTTTCTACGATGTCTCGGGTATTTGACATCCGTGGGAGAAAACTGTGGTCGGCTGTTCCGTTTACCTCTATCTTTCCCAGATTCTCTCGCTGCGATTGGCTGAATGTGTGATGACGCAATCATTCGTGCCGTAAAATATAATACGTCATCATTTGTGCCATAAACGGCTCGATTATGAACGATTTCTTACAACATAAAAAGTCGTTTATAATGCTGGAATACAAACAATTATTTTAAATGTTTGAATTACATGGATCAAGCACATATTATCAGAAAAGTCCACATTTTATATTTCATTCTTTCTTTCCTTATTTCTGGGGCCAGTGTTTTGGTTGTAAGTTGACGTCAAAAGCAGACAAAACTTTTTTTTTCAACATGTCCAGTTTACATGGTTAAAGCACATGTGAGGAGAAAAATGTCCAAATCGAATATTCCACTCTTTTTCCTTATTTTTTGGGCTATTATTGTGGTTGCCGGTTGAAAGACGTCAAAAGAAGACAAAACTATTTTTTTCAACACTATCCAGTTTACATGTTCCAAGCACGAATTTCCAGAGATTCATATTTCAATCTTTCTTTACTCATTTTTCCGGCCATTAATATGGTAGCATGCTTGTTTGAAAGACGCAAAAATCTGACGAATTTGTTTTTTCAAAACTATTTTATAGGACGCTACGCACCGTGTTCAAACGTTCGTGTTTTATGCACCTGTTTTCTTCCAACCCTTATGTTGCAGATGGCCAATAATCATTGATTTTTTTATAAGACGATAAGAAATTCTTCTGTTTTTGAGATCTACATTTCTCAGTAAGTAAAAATTAGAAAATGGATTACGTTGCTAACATTTCAGTCCTTTTATTCACCTTCCACTAAGGCAGGACTGTCCAACTTACAAGGGCTTACGGACCACATATCAAATTCTAGTTAATCCGCTGGCCGCTCCGAAATTTAATACGGCTTTTGACCTAATTACTGAGATTACAATGAAAAAAATATATATTGAATACGATTTTTATTTAATGTATTTCATGATTGTATATATTTCACGTTTGTAATTAATATTTTATATTTTTCATTTATAATTCACATATTTCACAATTGTAATTACAGTAATGTAATTACAAAAATGCATAACAGAATAACTTAGAAAACATATCATTTGGTTGGTATAATACAATTTTTCAAAACAGTCGCGGGTCGCACAAAAAACATCTGAGGGTCGTGTTGGAAATTCCTGCTCTAGGTCTACAATAATAAGTTTAGATGTAATTTACCTACGGATTTAGTAGACGCAAGGAAACTTTTAAAAATCTCCTTCCATCTACTATATCCTTGTAAAAATAACATCTAATTTTATTATTGTAGCCTTGGTAAAGACCAATTAAATGGGACGAAACGTCAGCAATATATAATGTTCATTTTGTAATTTTCTCTAATACTCTCAAGACCCAGACAAATATAATTCCAGCGGATCAAGAACAACCTAATCCATTTCTCAATAAATATTAATGTTATAAACTGTTATTTTACGTCTTCACTCACCATTAATTTCTATGGTACATATTTCTCCTCACACTATGTTTATATTTCTCACAAAACATAATTTATTACTTTCACAATAATTTTAAATATGTCTTTTTGGTGAGTCTGCTGGGATCACCTTTTTTACTAATAAAACTATTTTTTATTATATTTTCTACAATATTTATAAACACGTGTTAAAATATTCGTTGTTGAATTTCCGATTCCCGCTAACTTTAACTTCAAATTAACATTGCAGTGTCTTATAGTTCTAAATGAAGATAATGAGAAACTAAAATATACTTTCGGCATCCACCTGGACGTGACCGTAGAACACCCTAAAAAGGAAGGAGTGGAGCAGACGAGCTCTCTAGTTTAAATATAAAAACTTCAGATTTAGAACTTCCATTGAATGTTGCTCTTTCCTTTCATAATAAAAAAAGTTTTTACGAGTTATCGGTTCCCTCAGAAGGGTCAAACGTTTTTGCGCGCATGATTACCGAATCTGGACCATAATGCGCCAGACCTAACAAAAGGGCAGACGTTCTACTCACAAACGTGTTATTTGTGTGAAAGTGAGAGAGAGAGAGAGAGCGCCCGTAGTTCTGTTTCCAACGGCGGCAGTGAATTTTGGTATTCAAGACTTGCCTGATGTTTAACATCTGTTAACGCGCCTCTTGTTGAGTGCTGCGAAGAAATTTTGCAAGTTAAACTGAATTTGCGTGTCCTGGTTGAGTATGCAAAGCCAACATTTTTCCTGAGAAATATTAAACATGAATGCAAAACATACAAATGCCTTTTTCCACTTTCGAAACAACGTAGAAATAGTTCGTGAAAACGACTGTTTCACTTGCTTCTTTCCTTAAGCACACTCGACCAGAAAAACCAAATATTGTTTTACCTGCAAAACGTCTTTGCAGAGCACGCGAGAAGAAATTACATACTAAAAAGAAACCGTTTCGAATCTGTTACAATCTATTGAGATTCATATATGATCGAGTTTGGTAGGTGTTGATGGTAATTTCTTGTTTACTTTCCGAAATCTCCCGGCGATCTCACGAAAACAGAGATAAAATAGAGCACGTGTGGCATGACAAATGCTTGGAAATCTGCACTCCATGATAATGCGAAATACAACGTGACGCCGCGACGTTGCTCTGAATTCTGAATTGGACAGGTAGCTCCACACATTCGGCATTCGCCATACAGCGAGCAACTGCTCCCAAAATCCCGAGCAGCTCGGGTGCTCGGCGAATGTTCGCTTCCTTTGACGTGTCCTAAAAACCATAGGGTAGTGGTGTCAAGGTCTTCTATAGGTAGCAGTGCCACGCGTCACGGCACCGTAGCATGCCACGAACTTCTCTGCGCAACTAGCGTCGGGAAAGGAAACAATTAGTAGTAACCCTGCCGCTTTACAATAGTAATGGCGTTGTCTCCGGTGGCGGGGTGATGAACTGCGTGGAGGGGGTATTTCGTCGTGGCACTCGTGCCACAGACTCCCGCCCGTGGCATCGACCTTGACAACACTGCCGTAGGGGATAGGGCAAGCACTGCCTGTTCGTCGCTTGGCAAATTTCAAGAAACCCATCCCCACCACTCGGGATTCTTCGAGTGGTCGCTCGCCACTCGAAGGTCTGCTCGCTTCCCGAATACCGAGTGTGTGGAACGGCCTTGAAGGTGGCCACACAGGTTCGACATTCGGCGAACCGGGAGTGACGGCTCGCCGAATCCTTAATCTGGGTGGCTTGTGTGTTATTTGCCGAGTATCAAACATTCAGTGCTCGCCCTAACCGCAGCGTTTCGTCTCTTTGGCAGCACCTCGGCTACGCGGAACGTCGCTAGCTCTTCGCCGCACGTCAAAGGTTAAGGGGCGTCTCAGGGTTCGTTCATAAATTACGTAACGCAAATTTATTAAGTGTTAAGTATTATTAAGTATTAAAAAAGTATTTTCCATACCCCCTCCCCCTTGTAACGCACTTCCCTATCTCTATGTAACGCAGCCTCAGACCCCCTCCCTCCCCCTTTAGCATTATTTAATACATGGATGACGCCTTATGTTAAAAATGCCCCTTGTCTGTTACTTGCCATTAATGTTTCAGGGCGCAACAATTCTTACGGTCAGTTGCCCCTAAAGTTATTTGTTATGTTATATCTCGAGAAGTGGTGGGGTTCCTTTCTCGCTGGAACGTGAGACACGGTGCCAATTTATAAGTCAGCTTGCGGGGTTTGCCAGCTCCAGTTACTTCCCGCCCCTTAGGACATCGCTCCACATGTTCTCAGCTCCCGATTGCTGTCCCGATATGTATGGTATGGAAATGCAGGCAAGTGTAATGTGTGGTAGTAAGGGGTGAAAATAGGACAAGTAAGACGAAGGAAAGATCGCGCGCGGTCCGCCTCCCATTCGTGAGAGTACTGATTCGCCTGGTACTGATCGGAGAAAACATGGGAAACTATCGATCTCAACACCTGACGCTACAATTTTCCTCCAGATAATGGCTAAATACGATTTAGCTATTTAGCTAGAGTCGACCGGATCTGGAAGGCCGAGGTGGCTAAGAGCGTGTACCGAGTCAGCGCGTTCGTCCGAAGGGTGGCTGGTTCGAGTCCCGCCTTGGGCGTGGTTGTTTGTCCCTTGTCTCTCAGGTATGTGTGTAGCGGAGGGCCTCTCGTTCTGCTGAGCCCAGATCAAAGAAACCCACAAGTGTGTTAGTGTCTAGTGTACGGTCCAATATGCAACCCTTCGGGACGTACAAGGTAACCGGCTGTTGGCCGATTAAAAGCCCTAGGGGAAAAAACTAGCGTTGAAACCCGTCACCCCATCCCAGGACGTCTGGGTCAACACTGCAGAGACAAAGGTAACCAGCGTACCCGTGCGGGAACTCTAGCATGCTGTACCCACCCTCTTCCTTATTTTTCCATTTCCACATTAAGCCTGTAATAAATATTTTTCTTCAATACCCTCTTATCCTCCCTCACTTGTTCTATACGTCATCTTGTAATTGATAATAATATAATACACCCTTGTCAATACAAACTATTCTTATTTAACTTTAGCATCGAGCAACGAGGTGCACCCATGCTGCATCGGAGTCACATCAACCATTGTGTGTGTGTGTGTGTGTGTACTTGTGGGCGTGTACTCGTGGGCGTGTACTCGTGGGCGTGTACTCGTGGGCGTGTACTCGTGGGCGTGTACTCGTGGGCGTGTACTCGTGGGCGTGTACTCGTGGGCGTGTACTCGTGGGCGTGTACTCGTGGGCGTGTACTCGTGGGCGTGTACTGGTGGGCGTGTACTCGTGGGCGTGTACTCGTGGGCGTGTACTCGTGGGCGTGTACTCGTGGGCGTGTACTCGTGGGCGTGTACTCGTGGGCGTGTACTCGTGGGCGTGTACTCGTGGGCGTGTACTCGTGGGCGTGTACTCGTGGGCGTGTACTCGTGGGCGTGTACTCGTGAGCGTGTACTCGTGAGCGTGTACTCGTGAGCGTGTACTCGTGAGCGTGTACTCGTGAGCGTGTACTCGTGAGCGTGTACTCGTGGGCGTGTACTCGTGGGCGTGTACTGGTGGGCGTGTAATTGAGGGCGTGTACTCGTGGGCGTGTACTCGTGGGCGTGTACTCGTGGGCGTGTACTCGTGGGCGTGTACTCGTGGGCGTGTACTCGTGGGCGTGTACTCGTGGGCGTGTACTCGTGGGCGTGTACTCGTGGGCGTGTACTCGTGGGCGTGTACTCGTGGGCGTGTACTCGTGGGCGTGTACTCGTGGGCGTGTACTCGTGGGCGTGTACTCGTGGGCGTGTACTCGTGGGCGTGTACTCGTGGGCGTGTACTCGTGGGCGTGTACTCGTGGGCGTGTACTGGTGGGCGTGTACTCGTGGGCGTGTACTCGTGGGCGTGTACTCGTGGGCGTGTACTCGTGGGCGTGTACTCGTGGGCGTGTACTCGTGGGCGTGTACTCGTGGGCGTGTACTCGTGGGCGTGTACTCGTGGGCGTGTACTCGTGGGCGTGTACTCGTGGGCGTGTACTCGTGAGCGTGTACTCGTGAGCGTGTACTCGTGAGCGTGTACTCGTGGGCGTGTACTCGTGGGCGTGTACTCGTGGGCGTGTACTCGTGGGCGTGTACTCGTGGGCGTGTACTCGTGGGCGTGTACTCGTGGGCGTGTACTCGTGGGCGTGTACTCGTGGGCGTGTACTCGTGGGCGTGTACTCGTGGGCGTGTACTCGTGGGCGTGTACTCGTGGGCGTGTACTCGTGGGCGTGTACTCGTGGGCGTGTACTCGTGAGCGTGTACTCGTGAGCGTGTACTCGTGAGCGTGTACTCGTGAGCGTGTACTCGTGAGCGTGTACTCGTGAGCGTGTACTCGTGAGCGTGTACTCGTGGGCGTGTACTCGTGGGCGTGTACTGGTGGCGTGTAATTGAGGGCGTGTACTCGTGGGCGTGTACTCGTGGGCGTGTACTCGTGGGCGTGTACTCGTGGGCGTGTACTCGTGGGCGTGTACTCGTGGGCGTGTACTCGTGGGCGTGTACTCGTGGGCGTGTACTCGTGGGCGTGTACTCGTGGGCGTGTACTCGTGGGCGTGTACTCGTGGGCGTGTACTCGTGGGCGTGTACTCGTGGGCGTGTACTCGTGGGCGTGTACTGGTGGGCGTGTACTCGTGGGCGTGTACTCGTGGGCGTGTACTCGTGGGCGTGTACTCGTGGGCGTGTACTCGTGGGCGTGTACTCGTGGGCGTGTACTCGTGGGCGTGTACTCGTGGGCGTGTACTCGTGGGCGTGTACTCGTGGCGTGTACTCGTGGGCGTGTACTCGTGAGCGTGTACTCGTGAGCGTGTACTCGTGAGCGTGTACTCGTGAGCGTGTACTCGTGAGCGTGTACTCGTGGGCGTGTACTCGTGGGCGTGTACTCGTGGGCGTGTACTGGTGGGCGTGTAATTGAGGGCGTGTACTTGCGGGCGTGTACTCGTGGGCGTGTACTCGTGGGCGTGTACTCGTGGGCGTGTACTCGTGGGCGTGTACTCGTGGGCGTGTACTCGTGGGCGTGTACTCGTGGGCGTGTACTCGTGGGCGTGTACTCGTGGGCGTGTACTCGTGGGCGTGTACTCGTGGGCGTGTACTCGTGGGCGTGTACTCGTGGGCGTGTACTCGTGGGCGTGTACTCGTGGGCGTGTACTTGTGGGCGTGTACTTGTGGTCACGATTTGCAACCAAATCTTTCTCCTTGCGCTGCAACGAATATTGCTCTTTGCCAGCAACATAAAACAACGTAAGATCGTAAGATCCACTTAAACGTAAGATCCACGGGCCACCAGAAATAACCGCGGGGAGGGAAAACGGGCAGCGGTTAATCATGCGAACCCCTGGCGCTGCGCCACGCGGAGGCGGAATTAAAACTCCAGCGCCTGCCGCGAGCGCGCAGGGGGCCTTGGCGCTGGAGGGAGAGGAGGGCGGTGGGCGCGGCGACAGCCCGGAACAGACTCTCTGCGTTGGAGAGGAGCCGGATTCTCACCTGCCGGCTGCTCCAAGAACGACATTCAATTGGATTGCCTTGTTTTACGTGGCGAGGCTCAGACCACGAGGCCTGCTCTTCCGTCTGACCACGCAAATTTCGCTACGCTCCTTTCACCAACTAACGGAGAGAGAGAGAGAAGGTATTCCTTGGGCGACGAAATAGGCGATTTTGAATTTAGCTCAGATGCGTCATTTAGGCTTGAGGATCTTTTACATGCAGTACATCTACTACATGGGACAGCCGGCTTTACTTCACCTCCGAAGGAAGGCGTACGAAGGATTTTTTCGCCCCTCAAAATCCACGGCTTCGATCGGGTTTGAACCCGCAAACTTGGGTATAATAGTCCGATACGCTAACCATTACACCATCATCGCCGCCATTCATGGAAAGCTACGAGAAAATGAAAACACTCAATAGTTCTTAATTTTTTTTCTTCCGCGAATTGGCCTCTATGGACCACTCGACGAGCATTATGCACGTAACACATTGTTTGGAGGATCAGCATTTCAGCTGAGTCCATTTTTACATCCCAGGGTTGTTGGCCCTGGGGGTATGGAAGATGAATTGATTATGATTATGGGGGTGATAGGATGACACACAGACAAACACAAATACCCCCATGTCCGAGGCGGGACTCGAACCCGCCACCCTGCGGCTTGAGATCGCCACGGCACTACTGCTTTAGCGATCTCGGCTACGGGGCCGAAGATAGTTCTTAATATTGACTTTTACTGGGTTTTTTTCCTTCCTGGGGCTTTGTCCAGCTTCAGGGGATGTCGATTTCGACTTTTTCTCGAGTACCCACTATGTTCCTTCATGGGGACATTATAACTCTACACTAGACACACTCGCGGGTCTTTGTCAGCACTCTCACAAGGCCCTCCGCGACAACACATACTTGAGAGACAAGGAACAGACAACCTTGCCCAAGGCGGGACTCGAACCCTCGACCCTTCAGACCGACGCGATGAGTCGGTCACACGCTGTAGCCACTTCGTCCATCCAGGTCGGCATTGGCTTTTACTGCATAATTATTCATTTTCACACATATATGTAGGAGGAAGGCATCAAGGACATACGTGAGTGTCCATACAAGAGGTGAGAAAATCTTCTAGGTAACAAGGCTTGAATTGCGAACTCATAAATATGTACACTAACACACCCAATCTGCGTATCAAGAAACCGGTATACTAGTCATATTTCGTCAGTCGGAGGTTCACTTGAGAAAATTTGCATGCGTGCATGCTAGTTCTCGCTGACTTGGGCGTTTTTCAAAGAGCTGATCAAGGTGTCCCGCAAGGTCAGCATTTTGGGACAAGTGTGACTTAGAACTAGGACGATACCAAGGATCTACGAATCCACGAAACGTCAGTCACGACTTCCCATCGACCATCAACATGAGCTGATGCACTCGCTTCTGTTGAACTTTCTACGTAAACAAAGAAGAAATTGCAAATAAACGAATTTATAGCTAAAAACTTATATCAAAGAAGCCGGTTTACGTAAGCCTCTAGCTGTCGGTGACACAAAGCCACAGCTTCCCTTTGTGCGCAGGGCTTCAATAGTGAACTCATTACCACGTTCCCATTCACGTACAATATAGGTGTCAAGAATCAGTAAACAGTATTTCGTCGGTTGGAGGTTCAGTTGAGACAATCTGCATGCATGCACGCTAGATCTCACTGACTTGGGAGTTTTCGAAGAGCTGATCAAGGTGTCCCACAATGTCAGCATTTTGGGCAAGTGTCGGGACTCGAAACAAGGACGATACACGGGACCTCCAAGTCTTCGAAACTTTAGTCGCGACTTCCGTCACATACGCCACCAATTACCATCTACATAAGCTGAAACACTCGCTTCTATCCGTCTAAATTTCTACGTAAACAAAGAAGGAATTGCAAATAAACGAATTTATAGCTAAAAAATTATATCAAAGAAGCCGGTTTTACGTAAGTCTCCACGCTGTCGGCGGCACAAAGCGCAGCCACAGCTGCTCCCTCCCCTTCCCCTCCCACTGGCGTTATTTCCAGCGCCCACAATAATCAAGATCTTCCCGCCCCGGCACGAATTTAGAAGCGCTCAAGTTGAGAGGCCCTCTGCGGAGACACAGCCACGCAGTGTGGAATCGGGCGCACAATCTTCACGCAAAAAGGCTAAAAGCACGGTGTGCAGACAGCTTATTTCCAAAGTGACGTATCTTCATTTCCGTTTTTTGAAGCTTTTTTTTTAGTTTTTCGTATCAATGTATTCTTAGGACACTTCTCCACAAAGCTTGCTAAATATTGTGTTCAAACATTTCGTTCATTCTTAGTTAAACGGTATCAGTTCATAGATAATCCTCTTTTGAACTATAAGGCTGAATGTAAAATACTTCCTTCCCGGAAAAATGTATTCCTTTCAGATTTTCACTGCGGAAATAAGCTAATTTACGTTTTCTATCAAAATATAAATTTGTGAAACATCGTCAAAAAACTATTTGGATTAATGATGAATTAATCTCACAGTTCTGAAGATGATCTCTGGGAAAAGTTAATCCTTCTGATCGATAACCGATATTTAATTTTTTGATTTAAAATATTTTTAAGATAACAGGTTTTGTTATTTTCAAGTGTCACGAGTAATTTTGTCTTCTTTTCTGATTTGTTGTTTTCGATATCCCCTTTACAAGCGCTTTATTCAAATGCTTTCTCCTAATGTTATTGTCCGACCACCCGGATTACTAATCATCTCATTAAGTGACGTCAAGCGCTCTACTCGTGTTTAGTATTTTTTTAAATTTAATTTTCTGTTGTATCGTTGCCTTAGCAGCGTGAATTTTTCTCAAGTAATTGAATTCTGAGCTTTTATTGTTTACGATTTGTTCTCCTCTTTGGTTTTTTCTTTCCACTCCTTTTTCCCATGCCTTGACGCCGCCGCCCAGGAATACAGAGGCGCGTGTTTCCGGTGTGTCGCCCACCAAGTGCGGCTGGGGCAGGGAGGGGGGGAGGAGAGTTCCTGGAAGCGACGCCTCAGGTGCCGGAGATGGCATCGCTCCTCCGCTGCCGCCGCGACGCCCGGCCTCGCCTCCGCCCCGCCCCGCCTCCGCCCAGCGCCGCCTCGCTTCGCTCCGCTCCGCCTCGCCCTCCTCCCCGCCTTGCCCCGCTCCGACCCTTCCCGTCTCTCCCTACCCACCCTCCCCGACCCGTCTCGCCACGCCTTCCCCGCCTCTGCCCTCCCCGCTCCTCCCCTTCCCTCCCCATCTCGCCCCGCCCCGCCTCGACCATCCCCGCCTATGCCCTCTCAGCCCCTCCCCTCCCCGTTCTCGCCCCGCCTCGCCCGGCCTCGCCCCGCCCCGCCTCGGCCTTCCCCACCTCTTCCCTTCCCGCCCTATCCCCTCCCCGCCTCGCACCAGGCCTCGCCTCGCCTCGGCCTTCCCCGCCTCTTCCCTCCCTGCCCGTCCCCTCCCCGTCTCTCCCCACCTCTTCCCGCACCGCCTCGCCCCGCTCCGCACCTCCCCGCCACGCCTTGCCCCGCCTTGCCTCGTCCCTCCCCGTCTCTCCTCACCCCTCCCCGCCCCGGCCCTCCCCAGTCTTCCTCGCACTGACAATCGTCAGACTCGCAGTGCTGCCCGAGTCTTTTCAGATCAAGACGAATGCACCAAGATGGGAGGGGCCTTGAATAATTGAATTTGGACAAGACAGGAAATGGAGTGGCAGGATCTGTGGCCCATTGCTTCAGGTACTATTCTTGCATCGGCCTGCAATTAGGACCCACTTAAGGAAACGACCAGCTGGCCTAAGAAATTCTCATCCAAGTGGAGATTGGTGTCTGTGCTCCTAAGCTCTGCAATAAATAGGTTTAAGGCTAAATGGACTGGTAGTAGCTCAATTTGTTACCATTTTGAATTTGATTCAAATCATCATGATTCATTCTACATGGCCCCTTTCTCTAGTTTCGCGTTTTTTTCTTGTTATTTAAAGTCGCATCAACGACTAGGTCATTAGCGATCACTGTCTGATGTTACGTTATGGTATGAGGATGAAACGATATGGTGATGATAGGGGGTGAAAGGACAAACACAACCATGCCCTAGGCGGGACTCGAACCCGCGTCCCCACGGTCCAAGACCACTACTGCTTTAGTGATCTCGGCCACGGGGCTGACTGTAAATTATTGCTTCCATGTTTGTACAGAGGTGATTTCCGTCTTTCTGGAACTGCCTGTTGGCTATCCGATGCACGCCTGGGTTTCATACCCCGTTAGGCTTGCAGCGATTTTTCCTTATTCACGAACGGCGAGGAGTCCTACTTAATCTGCTTATTATTCAATGTGTGCTCGAAACATGCAAGGAATACGGCGGCCGCGAAGTGGTGCTGCCAACTCCTTTCTTGTGCCAATGGCATGGAATTTTTAATTAGTACGCATTCACAGACTTCGCACACAAGAATACAAGTGTTTTTATGTTGCATTGTTCATCCTACATTGCACGCATACTTGTTGATAAAAGTGGCTTATAAAGATTTTTTTCTTGTTTGTTCCTTTTCTCTTTAACTTTCTCTCTGTCATTTGTTTTAGTTTAAATTCTTTTTTTTGAGGGGGGGAAGCTAATTTCTCTCCACACTCCAGTGAAGTGTGTATTTCGAAGAACATGCTATAGACACTATTGTACTTGCATCCTACTCTGATCTGGAATTACCAGAAATCCAGGCCCTCCCATATTACACGCACGGAAGACAATGGACAAACGTCCATGCAGTTGCAGATTGGTACGTAAGCAGACTAAACTAGGTGCTTATAGTACGTTTTTGTGACTTTGCCCCTCAAAGCCCGTTTTCATCATGGAATATCAAACGGCATTTCGCGTCTTTCTCAGTCGTGCCGCTAGACATCGCATGATCGCCACCGTATCAAGCAGTGCTTGCAGTCATGCGACTTCTACCGGCACGACTGAGAAAGACGCGAAATGCCGTTTGATATTCCATCGTGGCGTAGAAGCTTGAAGGGCAGAGTTAGAAAAATCGCACTATAGAGTCGCCGCTGGAAAGAGGCTCCTAATGATAACTGCATTTTAGACTGTTTTGTAAATATCTAAAAGAAAATAATATTTTTTAATAAACGACACAAAGATTAATCACAAAATTATTGACATTTTAAATCATATTATATACAGTAAAACTTGTCCAATGCGAAATTTCATGGGACCAGTATTTTTCCCCTTTAGAGAAGATTCCACATTATGCAATGTAATACTGTAGAATATATTTTTGGGCAGGACCGTGCTTTATATTCACATGAGAGAGATTACCGCATTATACACGTTTCGCATTGAGCAAGTTGTAATGTATTTAGAAAAATATCGCGCCAAAATTTAGTTGAAAATTAATTTTAATTGTGTTTATACCTGAATATATTGCATTTAGTATTCTCCCAATTCCTTATCATGCGAATGTTTCGAGTTATATTCGCACCAGTGATGCGACATCGACAATATCGAAGGATTAAGCTCCCAATTAGTAAATCGGCACGTGTGGTAGTGTCGTAAGAAACAAATATGATTTCAATTTTTTGCAGAATTTTTTTTTTAGTTACCATCAAACATTAATTTTGAAAACTAATTTCGTTCAAGGGAAATCTTTGCACTTCATAATCAGGACAATTCATGCACCAACACATGCAATTACATGTAAGATGTAAGTGTGCATACGTGGGGGGTGAAGACAAGACGGAGAAGAGGGAGGAAAACTCGCGCGCAGTCCGTGGCCCGTTTGTTAGGGTACTGCTCCGGCATTCGCCTGGTGTTGATCGGAGAAACCACGGACAACTACCGGTCAGAGCAGCCGGCCGCTAGAATTCTCCTCCAGACAGCGACTGAATTAGACCTAGCTGACAAGCTATCCGCGCACTTTTCTTGAGCCCTCGCTTCGCTGGTTGCGAGAGGAGTGGGGAGTTTGGTTATTTTGGCGAAAAGAATTTTGTATCTAATTTGTAGTTCATTTCTCGATACAAAATAGTTTCTATTTCACGGGAGTGAACATTTATAGTTCTCAGATTTTGTGTACAATGCTCGTTTGCTATCATTTATTCTTAATTCAACTAATGTTTGCAAAGGAGTGGGAGTAGATATTCCGGGGCTCAAGAAAACGTGCGCGTATAATACCTAAAATCCTGCCACAGTTGGGGCCGGAGCCCTAAAGTGCGATTTTTGTAGCTCTTTCAAGCCCCTACGGTCACGATGGAATATCACACATCATTTCGCGTCTTTCTCCGTCATACCGCTAGAGCTCGCATGATCGCAAGCACTTAGTGTTACGGTCACGATCATACGACATCTGGCGGCACGACTCAGAACGTCGCGAAATACCGTTACATAGTCCTTCGTGAAGACGGGCTTCGAGGGGCAACGTTAGAAAAATCGCAGTACAGCACCTCTCGGTCAGAGGCACTGCAGCGACATCAGTAGATGCTCCTGAGCCACCGTTGCTGGTCAGCTCTTGCGGAGATCTCGCCTGCGACCCACTGCGCCGTCAGGGCGCGAGGCGGGGAAGCGGGGGCGGGCGGAGGGGACATGGCGGGGCGGGCGGGGGCGGTGCGTTGGCAGGCGGCGCACGGGCGGAGTTTCCGAGAAGCGCCGCGCGCCGCCGTGTGGCGCCTCCGCCGCCGCCGCCGCGCGCATCCCGATCAGTCGCTTCCTGCGGCGCGCGCGGCGCGGCGCCCGCCCTACGAATGAGGCGCGCACACAATCTGCCGTCAAGTGGAATACAAACCACTGGGCACGGTGGAATCTCCGCTTTTTCAATGCCCTGCCATTTCCAATTCCCCACCATTTCCATGTCTTCGGCAAGTCCAATTCTTCGTCGTTTCCGATTCTTCGTCGTTTCCGATTCTTCGTCGTTTCCGATTCTTCGTCGTTCCGATTCTTCGTCGTTTCCGATTCTTCGTCGTTTCCGATTCTTCGTCGTTTCCGATTCTTCGTCGTTTCCGATTCTTCGTCGTTTCCGATTCTTCGTCGTTTCCGATTCTTCGTCGTTTCCGATTCTTCGTCGTTTCCGATTCTTCAACGTTTCCAATTCATCATTTCCAATTCCTCCTAATTTCCCATTCTTCACCATTTCTAATTCTCCACCGGAAGGTCGCGGTTTGCGTCCAGACGGTGGCAGGATTTCCAACACTACCTACGCAGCTAGGTCGAATGCAGCCACAGTCTGGAGAATTCTAGCAGACGGCTGCTCTGAACGGTAGTTTTCCGTGGTATCTGCTGGCAACACCAGGCGAATGCCGGAGCACTCCTCTAAAACACGGGCAACGGACCGCGCGCGATCTTTCCTTACTTTTCATTGTCCTTTCCTATCCCCTTACTTGCACACACGTGCACTCACATGCACTACAGTACCACAAATGCCGGGAGACCAGTGGGGAGCTTATAAGAGTTTGCCCTGGCTGAGGCAATGTCCCTCTGGTGAGAGATACCTGGTTGAGGAAAACCTCGCTAACCGACGGGTAGTGTGGTGCCGTATCTCGCCATCCAGCGGGAGAAGATCAACGTCAGTCCCGCGTTAAAATCATGTACTACATTTACGGGACTAATGACCTTAAAAGTTGACGCGCCCGGAATCACTGATCAATCAATCGAATTCCCCACAATTTCCAATTCTCCACTATTTTCAAAGCATCTGTATTTTGGATCGCTATTTCTAATTCCTCATTAATTTTTAATTCTTCGCCGTTTCGAACGATACTTCAAATTTCTCGAGTTAGTGGTTTGGCTTCAACTTCTTTGGTGATGATCGCGGATAGCAAAATTATTTTCAAAAGCTTTGAAGAGGGTAAATAAGAAAATAGTCTGCACAATAAAATGTATTAAAACAGGATTAAATACGTACTCAAGAAAATAAAAACTTTTTTAAGAAAAGCCAAGAGATTCTACCCGAGAAGTGGCCATATTTGATTTTTCCATATTTCAAAGATCTCGATATTCTCGTTTTCCTGGTCTATACTAATTCTCTCAGCATGCCTACACACACTGTGTATTCCTTGGCTGATACAATTCTAGCACAACCAAAGGGTAATCTCGAGGATAATTCAAATCTTTGATGTTATTTTACTGTTAAGTTAGCTATTTTATTGTTAAGCACCGACAGCTAAATACGGAAAAGCAATATTTAATGGCGTCTGTTTCGTAATGCAAATTTGTTGTGTCAAATGTATAAAACAGATTAAATAATGTTCTTTAGTTCAACTAGCATTTGCTTAAATATCATTATCAAACTGTCAAAACCAAGGAACAAAAGAAGTGTTTCTAATTATTCCAATATTTTTTTTAATTCAAAAGATAATTTTTCATAATTTCATGGTAAATGTGCAATGAAATAGAAAAATTAAAGATTTCCACTTCACGGATTTCTTCTGCCAAATATTTCAAACACTTAACAATACCCCCTTAATCAAATTTCCACGGAACCCCACAAACAGCAAATACTGCGGTTGATTTGCCACATCAAAGCCCTACATAAAACGCCAACGATCCTGCTTCAACACACTCGTATGTCGAAGCCGGCGCCCCAAAACAAGCAGCGCTCGCAATAACAGAAGGCCTTGCCTTCATCCCACGGGCCCACATGCAGGGGGCGCTGGCCAGCGCGACTTCAAAGCCGAACCTCAAACACGACCTCGTGTGTGCGGGGTCTTCAGCAAGCCGCAAAATACACGCCAAGGCTGGCGGGCGGAAAGCAGAACGGTCAGTATTGTGTGCGACGCCGCTCGTTTTGATTGTATGAAGGATACATTTTTTTCGCAACTTCCTGATGTAGACCAGGCCGCCGAAGACGGATAGTAAAAGCATCCTGGTTTGGGGTTTCAGTACTCGTTGACGGTATTAATGTACGGTTAGCCAGTGTGTTGGTTTCTTTTACTTTGTATAGGAGAAAATTCATGTCTGTAACTGTGTTGGATTTCCTTAGCATTCAGAAAATTAATAACATGAGAGATAATATTGTGTTAGAAAATAATAAAGAATATTCCATTTACATGTGCATATTTATTTGTTTACTAAACATGTTGCTTTGATTCCTTGAAGTCCTGTTATAGTTAAGATTGTCAGTAAGTGCAAAAATCCCCTGGCCGCGTTACTAGATTAATCTCAGAGATGGGGCTGAAATGAGATTTCTCAGGAAAGTTAAAGTCTGCACCAAACGCGATCTCATAAGAAATGAAGATATCCGAAACGATCTGGGCATTAATAACATAAATGTTGAACTAGAAAATTGTAAAGATTCATGGAGACAACACATACGAAGAATGGACACGAATAGAATCCCCTATTTGGCAATGCTCTATCGACCTACTGGAAAAAGAGATGAGAGAAGGCCTAAGAAACGATGGCAATAATAGTGATAATAAAGAAAATATGAAGACGGAATAGCCACATGTGCCTACTCCTTAAAGTGAAGAAGAAGACTAAACTGAAAATTGAAAATAAGAAAAAACAAATACATTAAAATAAACCAGAGAAGAGAAAATAAGGAAAGAGTGAATGACAAGTGCAAAGGAACAAAAAGGAATGAAATGGTAAATAAAAAGCGACAGCGGTAACTAAACAAGATATCAAGGAAAATGAAAATGATAACCAATCTGACAACCAAACTTGGAGGAAGAGAGGAAACAAGAAGAGGCAAAAGCTAGTCAGTACTGTATATTCCTACTGAATGATACAAGAAATCTTCACATGCATTCATTGATGTTGAAACACAACCTTTTTTTTACAAATCATAGGAACGTAAAAAATGTTCCACTTGTTCATTAAACGGCATGAATAGCGTCCATTGTACTAAAATCAATATCGCAACAAACAATTTAATATTATTTTCTTTCATGAAACCCTACAGGTTAGCGAAAGAAAAAGTTCTAAACTTTGTATTCTAAAACCTAACATTAGACTAATTTATTACAAACCACACAAGCCATATGACACAATTTCTTCCTCCAATTACAATTCGTCATGAGAAAGAGGGTGTGAAAGAACAGAAGAGTCAGAAAAGAAAGAGAAAAAGAGTGAATGGAGTGTCAAGCATTCGTTTCAAGAAGGCGCAAGGAACTTAAGATGAATGCCAAGTGTTAAGAGGATGGATGGAGTGTCAAATGCGGTTCTCGGAAGAACGAAATAAAAGATTTCTCGGAAGAAATCGGCGTCGACAAGAGAGAAATTTTAAGATGGAAGATGGACCTAAAAATAGGCAAGTCAATTGTGTGTGTCGAAAATAAATATCAACCATTTCATTCGTGTGATAAATGAGACTAAACAAAAAAGTAAAATATTAGGAATGAATAATGACTTCTAAGAAGGGAACAATATATTAGAAGTAGGTTATGAAAAGAAAAATAAGGAAGAAGAATTTTGAACAAAAATGCGAAAGCTTCAGGATCAGT
>JAHLJT010002630.1:27078192-27099559 GCA_031308135.1 Acheta domesticus
ACCCGCAGAACAATATATTTTCTCGTAGTTTACAAATAAAATGAGAAAAATTAAGGAAAATTTTTTAAAAATTTAAAATTCACGATACGCTAGCATGTAATCGAAAAGAGAAGTAGTTCCGAAGTGAAATAATTTAAAATGTTCATCAATATAGGCAGGGATTGTACCGTTTATAAACAGTACACGGGTTTTTAAAAAATCAGTAAATCCTTTTAGTTTGAGGCACGCACAAAACCCTAACACACATTGCAATATTTACTTCGTGAAACGACTAAACTTACATCATTTCCGGTTTGCATAAACAAGTAAGGCATGGTACAATGGTTGCAAATATGAAAGCAATAAGAATTCCACATGTTTTCATAAGATGTAATAAATGACTAAAATGAAAGACGTTCCATAATAAAAAACTGTCCACATAAAAATACGTTCGTACACTTCACGATAATAAAGGGCAGAATTATGCAAATGAATGAAATACCAGATGTTCTGCAGAAACAAACAATCGTTATCAAAATACGTTCGTACATCTACATTACTAATTTCGATTATAGGCAAAATTTGACACAAAACAGTGAAGACTCGGGCCTTGTGATGGGTGTAAATGAATTTTGTTGATTCCCATGACTGGATAATTCCAAAAATAATGACACAGTTTCAATTTTGGTTTAAAAATAAAAAATGTTTGATTATGTTTATACGCAACTTCTCATACCTAATGTTAGGTCTGTATTCTCATATTCAGTGCGTCATCGCTTAGGACGCAGCTGACGTCATGAGACAAAAAAGTAAGAAAGAAGTATTAGTATTCACGTGTCTTTTTTTCAGAATACGTAGGACGTAGGAGATGACTTCTGACATTTTTCGAAATTGTGATTATTAACTTATTACACTTTTCTGATGAATAAGATGCAAAGATTCTTATGAATGAGATCTCTTTCTATCACATTCACTTTCAGCCCTTAAAGTTCCAAACACATGCTCCAAAACCACTGATATTGTTATCCGGGATTTGGGGAAAAAAATCGAGTCTACTTGTAGATGTTGCTATGCCTTGCAATCAAAACGTCGTTACCAAGGAGACAGAGAAACGTCTTAAATACAAGAGTCTGGAAATCGAGATCAGCCGAATGTGGGGCGTAAAAGCACAGGTCGTCCCGATAGTTATCGGAGCTCTGGGATTTGTTCCGCAAAATTTGTGTAAGAACTTGTCTAAACTCCCAGGTAATTCAAAAGACTGGGAAGTGCAAGAAATTGCTTTATTTGGAACAGCCCACATTTTGCGCAAATTATTGTAGAGGCACCGACACAGTCCCTAGATCTGCTCCTCAGGTAGCTGGTTGCAACCTTGAGATATATTCAGCCGACTCATAACCTCTTTAGTCATGTTGTAGAGGAATAATAATAATAATAATAATAATAATAATAATAATAACCATCTCGAATGACAGAATGAAAGAGAGAATTCGTAGGGAGTATTATAGGAGAGTGAGACTTGTCCTGCAGTCCGCTCTGAATTCGAGGAATAAAATATCTGCAATAGGTAGTTTGGCGGTACCTGTAGCCGAATACAGTTTTGGACTAGTGGACTGGACTGAGCAAGAAATTCGCACCATGGATCGAAAAACCAGAAAACTGCTAACAATGCATCATGTTTCCCACCCTCGAGCTGATATACATAGACTTTATGTGTCACGTAAGGAAGGAGGAAGAGGCCTCAGACAAATTGAGGCCTCCTGGCACAACGCAATAGTCGGGTTGGGGAAGTATGTAGTCAGCCATCAAGATGACCCTCTAATGAGGCAGGTCATGAAATCTGACCGAAGAATGGGAAACAGAGGCATTGTTAGTGTAGCAAGAAGCATTGCGAAGAAAACTAGGCAAGACACGTCGAATAACACAGACACTGAACTTCTGATGCTGCTAAACATGAAGTGTGAGACACAAAAAATGTTAAAGAATCGTGGAGAGACAAACCACTCCACGGACAATACCTAAAGAGAATGGACAAGGTGCAGATCAATAAAGATCAATCATTTATGTGGCTTAAAAGGGGAAGAATGAAGCCAGAATCGGAAGCACTTGTAATAGCTGCCCAAGATCAGGCCTTGAGAACACGACATTATGATAAAGCGGTTCTCAAAATTTCCCAAGATGATAAATGCCGCATTTGCCTGGAGCAAGTAGAAACCATTGATCATATTGTCTCAGCTTGTCCAATCCTAGCAAAGACCGAATATCTGAAAAGACATGACAGGGTGTGTAGCTACCTCCACTGGCAGATCTGTACCGCCCTCGACGTTCCAAACACATGCGCCAAGTGGTACGAACACTCACCAAAACCGGTGACGTCTGTTGGATTGTGTACGATATTGTATGACCAACAAATTCAAACTGATCGCACGATAGCGGCAAACAAACCGGATATAGTTATCCGGGATTTGGCGAAAAAATCGTGTTTACTTATCGATGTTGCTGTACCTTGCGATCAAAACGTCGTTACCAAGGAGGCAGAGAAACGTCTTAAATACAAGAGTTTGGAAATCGAGATCAGCCGAATGTGGGGCGTAAAAGCACAGGTCGTACCGATAGTTATCGGAGCTCTGGGATTTGTTCCGCAAAATTTGAGTAAGAACTTGTCTAAACTCCCAGGTAATTCAAAAGAATGGGAAGTGCAAGAAATTGCTTTATTTGGAACAGCCCACATTTTGCGTAAAGTATTGTAGAGGCACTGATAGTCACCGGATCTGCTCCTTAAGTAGCTGGTTGCAACCTGGAGTAGATTTTATATTCAGCCGACTCATAAGATCTTTAGTCGTGATGTAATGGAAAAATAATAATAATAATAATAATAATAATAATAATAACAATAATAATAATAATAATAATTGGATGGTACGAATAAATATATATTTTTACCATAAAGGATCAATCAATATTGACTTCAGGAAATGAAACTTCAAAAACATTTATTTTTGGCTCAACGTTTCGCACGTTTAGTACGTGCCTTGTCAAGAGCAATACAATGGCAACGGTTGACAATGATATACAAATTAACATAAAACAATAGAATTTAAAATTATTGAGATAAATATTTACATTGCCTTTACATCAAAGCATTACATATCACAAAAAGGTTGAAGGCTTGTCAAATCAAGTAGTTACATTTGGCAATTATGGAGAGCAGCACATTAAGATATGTTAAGGAATTATATAAATTATAAATATTTCGAATAATAGAATGAATATGTATAATAATAATAATAATAATAATAATAATAATAACAAGATTAATGTTCATAATTTGTAGTTTATTAGAATTATTATTACTATTATTTTTCCACTCACTCGAGAGAAGAATTTTTTCCTGCCCTAGTTTAACCCAAAACTTGTTCTCGTCCTTTAAACACTTTCCGATCCGCTCTTGAGACAGTGATTTCGCCCCGAGCGGCTTCTCGTATCGCATTCTTCGGGCGCCCTCTGCAGGAAGGAAGCGCCGTCCGAAATGCCATTTGCAGCCGCCCGCGTCACAAGTGCATTAGCCGAGAGGCCGGAACAGCCCGGACGACGTGCCGCTCATATTTAGGGCCAGCGCAGCCCCCGAACGGAGAGAGAGAGAGAGAGAGAGAGAGAGAGAGGGCGAAGGAAGAAACGCTGGAAGCACGAGACAACCGTCCGGTTCGGAATCACAAAGCCCTCGTTTTCGCGTGGAAGGGGGAGTAGGGTGAGGTGGTTTTCGAGATTTGACTTTCCGACGCTCCTATTTATCGATTTGCATGTTTGGCACGGCGTTTGATTCTGGAAGCTCGTCGCCATCGCGCTATAAGCCCACATTTTTTAAATTGTTCCGGAAGTACGAGAAAAAAAAATTAAAATCGAGTTTCTGTTGGTTTTTTGAAAAAAGGGCTTCGTAGCCGTAAATTCTATTATAAACAGGATTCAAATGCCGTTTACAGATCGAAAATCGGACCATTTGTTCAGACGTTATCGGTCAAGTAAATTCCTTCTGATAGTGCTGCGATCTATTGAATTTTCTTAAAAGTTTTTTTTTCGGTACATTTAGCCTTAACACAGTTCAGCCGTTTAGACAACTCTGCAAGTTTGTCATGCAGTACTAGTTAATACAGGGGTGTTCAACTTGCCAAAACAATGGCTGGTACCAGTAATCATGTATGGGAGTGAGACCTGGGTAACAAAGAAAAGCTACGTAAACGCAATACAAAGTTCCGAAATGAGGTTCTTAAGAGCTGTTAATCAAACCACTTTACTAGATAAAATCAGGAACCAAAACATCAGAAATCAACTTGAGATATTTTTCACTTAATGAAAAAATAATAGAAAGTAAATAAAGTGGAAAGAGCATTTGCTGAGGATGGAAGACAAGCGCCATCCAAAGCAGACTTTGCTCTACACAGTGAGGGGAAGAAGAGATCCAGAAAGGCCAAGAAAGCGATGGTGCGAACATTGAGGTCAGAACAGGCAATTTGCCTAATCCATGAAGAGGAAGTAAGTAAGTGTCCAACTTGCAAAGCCTGAAGGGTCAAAACTAAAACATTAATACTGTGTCGTCATGCAGATTGCAATAATACACACACGAGAGTGGGTTTAACTTATTGCTGGTTTATTAATAATTAAATCCATCACCCAAAATAAACCTTATGTACAATCGTTAAATAACAAATAAATCGCCCCCACTACTAGGAGAATTGAATTGAATTGAATTGATGCCGCTACACCATCGCGGTTTGCGATGGTGTTGCGGTTTAGCGTAACGCACTGCTTGTACCCAAGTTCGCGGGTTCAAACCCAATCGAAGTCGTGGGGTTTTTTAAGGGCGAAAAAAAATTTATCTTTCGTTCGCTTCCTTCGGAGGGAAAGTAAAGCCGGCTGTCCCATGTTATTATATTTACTTGCATGTAAAAGATCCTCAAGCCTAAATGAACTAAATTCAAATCGCCTGTTTCGTCGCCGAGATAATACCTTCTTTCTCCGCTATTTGGTGAAAGGAGCGTAACGAAATTTGCGTGGTCAGACGGAAGAGCGGGCCTCATGGCCCGAGTCTCGCCACGTAAAATAAGGCATCAATTCAATTCATATTAGAAGTGATATAATTTCTACGGCAACCACACCCTCTACTTAACTATCGAATGAACCCGATCGTGTGAAGCACCGCAGAACTCCTACACGACTCGTCACTTGAGTCTCACTGCCTCACGACAAATTCATTGCCGACCCTAGCCTCCGCACCCGCGGTCTGCGCCCCCGCCGGGCGGCTGCCTCCCAACTGCACAAGTCGACTGCCCGAAGCGAAAAGTGGCCGGTGGAGCGTCGCAACGCCCTAGCTAGGCTCGCCACGCCCTTTCACTCTGGGCTTTCCCACTACGTCACATCCTGTCGGCGAGCGCGTGGTCCTGAGCGTCTCTCGTACGTCACGCGGTCGCCCTGTTGACATATCTACGTTTGTGCACGACGCTACAATACGGTTGCGGTCCATATTTTCGTTTATTCGGGCGATCCACACGTGACCCCGTATTGTTGATCTCGGCACTTTTGCCCGTCTGCTCTGAAGCAGGGGAGGGAGTATGGAACCATGCATCATATCAGGCTCTACCATGCATAACGCAGCGAAAAACTTTTGGATGATTTTACTGGAAAAAAATTGGAGCCGTTTTTTCAGAAAATGTTTTGAGAAAATCCCCGAGGAGCTTCATATAAAGTACCTCCAAATTTTGAAGAATCTTTTTTCAAAATCTCAAAGCTTTGACTAGAATCAGATCGATCGGGGAATATCCATTTTGGAAGAAATCGTACGTATGGTTTAGGCTCTAGCAGTGTTCACAGACGGACAGACGGACAGACAGACAGACAGACAGACAGACAGACGTTTTTCCTTTCAATTGGTTTTTCGGTATCAAGGACCCACAAAAGAGGGTTTCTGGCTACAGCACGTGTTAGGGGATTTTTATCTTAATTTAGCAAGTGGTTTTATCCACTTTTTCCTTTTCACGGCCCGGCAATGAATTTTTTTCCGCCGAAAATTGGCCATTTTTTCGCGCAGCATTACATAACTTCCCCTATACTACGTATATCACTCCGTGTATACGTACGTATACGGGAAAGTAAATATTGTTAAATCTAAACAATCTATTTTTACATTAAGGAGTGTTGACAATGCGTGTGAGCTAGGCGCAATCTTCTCGCCCGACAAGGCACTTTCACGTTCGTTTAATAGCCATTCGCGAGCCGCCTGTTGGACAGCACTCAGATAATATGATCAATATTTATGTCACTCTATCCAATGAAAACGCATTACATAGATTGTTGCGTAGATAATTGCTGTTGTTATTCACGCAATTCTCATCGCACGGCCTGCTTAATGGTCTCTTTGACTGAACGTTCGCACGTAAAGCAGGAGCGTCCGGAGGTGTAAGGAGATTTTCTTTTAATTGATGGAAGGTCTCAAGTTGTTCCTCACGCTGTCATTTAAAAGTAAATGTGATATTTCAAGATCTTCAATTACATTTCCGGTACTTTCGAGTACCGGAAAGGAATACCGGAGGAGTATACCAGAGGAGTACCGGAATCGAAGAAGGGTATCAGAGACATGTAAAATGTCGAATCTATGTTAAATAGAAATGTTTGATATTCTAACTGATTTATTAAGCTTATGTAGTGCTTTACACAAAGGCTTTTGACGAAGTGTCCCAAGGAAGTGCTAGATATCCTATCTTATCTTCCTACCTCCATCTCTCTCTTTCTGTCAGTGTGTATGCGCATGTACGAACGAATGTGTATGTAGTGCGTCTGAGTGCCGTATGTATGCATATGAGAGAGGGAGGAGTAGACAGGGAGGATAGAGAGAGAGGAGATGTTAGGGCGAGGAGAGCGAGGGAGGAGGAGAGAGAGGGAGGAGGAGAGAGAGGAAGAGAGTAGGGGGGAGGGGGAGTGAGGAAGAGGGAGGGGGAGTGGGAAAGAGGGTAGGAGAGAGGAGGTGGAAGGGGAAGAGAAGGGGAAGACGAGGAGGAGGGAGGAGAGAGAGGAGGAGGGAGGGAGAGATTTGGAGGGAGAGGAAGAGAGAGAGAGGTGGGAGGAGAAGAAAGGAAGAGGGAGGGGATGAGAGGAGGAAGGAGGAGAAAGAGAGGAGGGGGGAGGTGGAAAGGTAGAGAAGAAAAGAGCGAGCGCATGTGTGTGCGCGCGCGAGGGAGCGTCCCGCCCGTCGCCCTCCATTGCCTTCCGCTTCGCCCGTGAGTTCGCGGCGCGCAGGAGCAGCGGTCGCCGATTTGGAGACAGACGCGGCCAAGGCGCGGGCGGAGAGAGGTCGGGGCGAGGGGGCGCCGGGCGGGTTCGGATCGGGGGCGGGGGCGAGACGGGGGCGGGAGCGAGACGGGGGCGGGAGCGAGACGGGGGCGGGGCGGGGGCGGGAGCGAGACGGGGGAGGGGCGCGGCGGGGGCGGGGCGGGGGCGGGGCGGAGAGGGATCGGGGCGAGGGGGCGCGGGCGGGTTCGGATCGGGGGCGGGGGCGAGGACGGGGGCGGGAGCGAGACGGGGGCAGGGGCGAGACGGGGTGGGGGCGAGACAGGGGTGGGGGAGAGACGGGGGCGGGGCGGGGGCGGGGCGAGGGGGCGCCGGGCGGGTTCGGATCGGGGGCGGGGACGAGACGGGGGCGGGAGCGAGACGGGGCGGGAGCGAGACGGGGGCGGGGCGGGGGCGGGAGCGAGACGGGGGAGGGGCGCGGCGGGGGCGGGGCGGGGCGGGGCGGAGAGGGGTCGGGGCGAGGGGGGCGCCGGGCGGGTTCGGATCGGGGGCGGGAGCGAGACGGGGGCGGGAGCGAGACGGGGGCGGGGCGGGGCGGGAGCGAGGACGGGGGAGGGGCGCGGCGGGGGCGGGGCGGGGCGGGGCGGAGAGGGGTCGGGGCGAGGGGGCGCCGGGCGGGTTCGGAATCGGGGGCGGGGGCGAGACGGGGGAGGGAGCGAGACGGGGGCAGGGGCGAGACGGGGGTGGGGGCGAGACAGGGGTGGGGGAGAGACAGGGCGGGGCGGGGGCGGGCGAGGGGGCGCCGGGCGGGTTCGGATCGGGGGCGGGGGCGAGACGAGGGCGGAACGAGACGGGGCGGGAGCGAGACGGGGGCGGGGCGGGGGCGGGAAGCGAGACGGGGGCGGGGCGGGGCGGGGCGGAGAGGGGTCGGGGCGAGGGGGCGCCGGGCGGGGTTCGGATCGGGGGCGGGGGCGAGACGGGGGCGGGAGCGAGACGGGGGCCGGAGCGAGATGGGGCGGGGCGGGGGCGGGAGCGAGACGGGGGAGGGGCGCGGCGGGGGCGGGGTGGGGCGGGGCGGAGAGGGGTCGGGGCGAGGGGGCGCCGGCGGGTTTCGGATCGGGGGCGGGCGCGAGACGGGGCGGGGGCGAGACGGGGGCGGGAGCGAGACGGGGGCGGGGCGCGGCGGGGGCGGGGCGGGGCCTGTCGAGGGCGGAGAGGGGTCAGGGCGAGGGGGCGCCGGGCGGGTTCGGATCGGGGGCGGGGGCGAGACGGGGTGGGGCGGGGGACGGGGTGTGGGCGGGGCGGGGCGGGGGCGGGGCAGCGGTTCAAAGCGCGCTTTGCCGCCGTGCGCCGTTTTTGCGCCGCCGCTGGCGTCAGCGCCTCCGCGCGGATCGAGAAGCCCTGCGCATGCGTGCGTGCGTGCGTTCAACGACTGCGAGCCATCGGCAGCGTCCGCCAAACACTAGAGACCGAGCGCGCATCTGCGGCACAAACCGCTACCTTACAGCAAGGGATTTCAAGAAGAGCAAGACAGGGCATTTCCAGCAAGAAAAAAATATAATATGTAACAGTAGAAACCATTTTTATTCTTCTTATTTGTATTATATATTAAAGTCTATGATGAAGTTGGTGATACTGACCGATCCCCATAGGAAAGGAGAAAATTTGTTAGTGAAAGAAGAATGCATGGGCGAGACAATTTCTGACAAGCCGTGCACACGAATTATTTCAGCAAATTTTGAAAATTAAAAAAAAGAACTACATGTAACTCTGAACTAACCCTATGTAACGCAGCGTAAGGCTAACTCAAACCTACTCCCCTCTCTTTAGCGTTATGGATGACTCCTTAGGATCAGACGGACGTAACTACAATGTTTGTCATTTGTATTTACAACTATGAGAATCTTAACTTATTTCTGCATCCTAGGTGGAAACAATCATATCACAAGGTATATTTGTAAAAAAGTCAGGAATTGATGTACCTACAAAATTATTCTTCTTCTCTACTTGTTCCTTTAGTTCCTTTCGGAGCATAGGGCCTCGGCAAAGGATCTTCATCTTACTCTATTTTCTGCAATAGGTGTGATTGCTTCCAAGTCATACCAGTCTCCCGGATCTCTCCTTCCACTGTCCGTCTCCATGATGCTCTCGGTCGAATTATACATCTTATTAATACAAATTTATACATCTTATTAAAGTCAAAGGGACCTAATAGATGTCATATTTGTCTGACACGAAATATTTCGTGTGTGTAGTTACATCAGTCTGACCCTAAGGTAGCGAAATATGGGATGGCATCTCTACATGTATGAGTGACAATCTACCACAAACAGTTGATTATCCGACCCAAGGAAGAATATTATTCGTAAAGGCGTAATAACACAACCTCCGGAACCCATGCCTTAAATTTTGATCTTATTGATGTTTCCGACAAATTTGATCCATTAATAAATTGTTATAACTTTTAATACGCATGTGCTATCATTTCAACAACAAAAATCATTCAATTTTTGCCTCTGTAAATGAAAAAATATAGATTTTCTCGAATCTATATTTGTATTGAATGATAAAACCTTTTACGGTTTTGTGTGAAATAAAAACTGATGTATCTTCATAACATGGTAATGTATTATTTTCTAAGATTTAAAATACTACATATTTTTCTAACATATATTCTGCATGTACAGTTTTCGAGCGAATAATCACGAACTTTTTTTTATCTAGAGATAAAGTCGCAGCATAAACTGAAATCATAAAAAACACTTGCGTTTAATTGCGCCATAATGTGAACAGAAGCATATCGCAAACAATATCATAGATATTCAAATTCCTAAAAAAATTGAAACCTATAAAAAACAATCAATAATATATAAACCTCTGAGCCCCCCTCACGCTTGTGAAGATAATACATACTCATTACCTTCACATTCTTTCAATCTTCCAAAGTAATAAAACTACATTAAAAGTTCTTTCATTTTGCGCTTCAGTCAGTGTAAGCTATTAACATTAACATGATACGCAAGAATATTAGCTCGATATTTTCTCTTTCTGCACAACTCTTCAATGAATACAATATATCCAAAATATTAACAATATTCCCAATTAAATAAAATATTGAAAATTGATACCTAAGCATACGATTTGCAGAAGACACAGGATTTAAGAGAAATAAGAAGTACTCATAGAATGATCTCATTGAAGAAAAAGTAATAGGATGGAAGAAAAATCAACAAAAGACAGATGACAGAACATTATGATGCATCCTGTAATCTTGCTTCAGCCTTCTGAGGCAGTCTTCCGGCATTTTGAGGATAATCACTCATTCTTCCCCATCACCAAATACGAGAAACAAGGATACGCCCATGGGCTAAAACCGAGAAGACAATAACCGGAACACACCAATTCCAGCCAATGGGATCCATTATACAAGATCGTCTCCGTGAAGGAGTCAGTCAATTGTAGGGAGAGCTCGGAAGGAATTGGAGGGAATCTAGTTGACCAGGATAAAAAGGTCACACATTGAGAAACACCAACCATCTCCAATTGTTATTTTTCTTTCATCTTTTGAGCCAACTCAGTTTGTGACATATTCACGTAAAAATAAAGTCCTATTACTACACTCGGATATAACATGAAATGTGTAAGTTTTAGTTGTATGTATGATTCATTGCACTTATACTGATGTAATCTGAAGATAAGGTAACTTGTGCTTAGAGTAGAGTAAAAGTAAAACCTTGTTTATAGTCAAGTACAATTAAAAATGATTGTAAAAAAAATTCGATATCAAATACAGTCCACTCCGGTTATAGTGAACTTGGATATAGTACACCCTCTGTTATAGTGAACTTAAGTTACTGGTCCCGTTTCATTTACATTACAAATAAGCATAAAAAAATTCGGTTACAGTGAACCTGAACCTCTGCTATAGTGAACGTAGGACGTAATTTCTGGAAATTAATCGAATCTCCAATGTTATTAGGCGAGTTGAAGGGCCTTTGGAGAGTGGGACGGTGTTCCAACAGTGCAAGAGGCATTGAAAGGTGTCAATACCGCATTTTGATACTCAGAGACAGAGGACAACGAAGAACCAAGTATGGATAGAGCACGAAACCTGCAGAAGGATCTAGATAAACTACTGATGAAAAATGTATTAAGCAAACAATTGAAAATAATTGATTTTTATGGACCAATAGAGACATTAAAATTGCCAGTCCGTACTGTTAATGAATTTTGCTGAATCTCTATATTAATAAATCAGTCATTGTGGATAAATGTTATTTAATTTTGACATCATCGGATAAAGTGAGCCTCGGATATAGTGAACCAAAAATGTTAGTCTCCAGAAGTTCACTGTAACCGAAGTCGACTGAATGTGGCAAAAAGCACGTATTCATGTAATCATTTTATTTTTGTAAATTAGCATCATGCCAGTTCTTAGCAAGAACATACTAAATGTTTGTCTTCCAGTAATTTGCATATTTATTAACAAAAACACCGCTTCTGAGTTGGCGATAGATTCTCACATTTCATCAAGTTTTGCGCGTTGACGGTCTTCGGAATCTTCGACGATAAATTTTGGAAGCTCGCGGATATGAGGAGGCAATAAAAGGGGACTCACCTGAGAGCAGGCGCTGCGACAGGAACCAGACACCAGGCCGCAGCACGGGGACTCTGCAACACAAGACACACGGCCAGGCGGTCAGAGGCTGCGTCCCACATCAGCGGCACAGGGAGAGAAGCATTTTGAGGGTAAGCTTGCTATTTTTTCAAAACTCACTTATTCGAAGATAATGGATAATCTAATTTAGTACCAGACAACTTCCATCCATTTCGTTCGCACAATAGTTCTTTCGAGAACAGTGTTTTTACTACCATTGCCGATTTTACGGCACATAATAATTACAATAATACTAATAATTATATATTATTATTATTATTATTATTATTATTATTATTTTTATTATTATATGAACACCGCTAGCCGGCAAAAGGCGGATTAATCCGACCCTAAAATGCCAAATATATACATTATTGTTAGATTTTTTAAAAATTGCATGCCGGTATAGCCTCCAGAAAAGACTGGGCAAGTTACACAAACACTTAACTTAGAAAGAGCCACACAGATAAGAAAAAAAATTAACAAATACATCAAATTAACTTGCAAACTTTACGCAGAATTCAGAAAACACACGGTGTACAGTACTCACTTGACGAAAGCGTTTTTTCACGTTTTGTAAAAATATTAGATGAAAGGCAGTTGGGCTTTTCAAACGAACCTTCTCAAAACACTGAATAAATATTACATTACCGAACATTAATATTCACAAGAATGCACTACGTTTATTCAAGGAATATTTTAATGAATTTAAGGAAACTAATCTTAAAAATTTCGGATGCGAGTTGCAGGAATATTTTGAGAACGAACTGAAAAACAGAATAAGAATTAGGTGTGTCATCGAATGAGTAAAAGTTGTTCACTGTCATCTTGAAAGAGGAGTATCGTCAAACACTTCTTCCTCAACATTCACTTCTTCAAAATTCAGTACTTCAACATTAACTCCAACATTGACAACTCGTTTGACATTCATCTCCAGCACATTCACTGACGTATCCAGGGATGTCCCCCCCCCCCAAAAAAAGACCTAGAGTTTTCGTTTAACTTCCTTTATTTGGCAAATTTAATTTAAATATTTATTCATGTTCGAAATACGTAATTATTTAAACAATATGATATAGTATTATATCTACAGTACATAAATAATATACAATATAATAACAAATATGCTTATTATTTAACAAAAATCTACGATGCCCCGCCTCCCAAAATGATCGGCTGAATCCGACCATGAGCACATTCAGTAACTTCACATGCAGAATATTCATCTAAGAATTGAAGAACGCAGTAAGCTTTCTTTATGGATAGATAATTCTCAAAGAAGTTGGAATGCCGAAATAACATGCCTAACTTCACTGAAACCAGGTGCGTTCCTACATCAAACTGCTCTTATTTTTCAAGAAGCGATGTAGCTGCAAGGAAGCGACACATTCCTTTAATGAAATCGCGACCGTGTGATCAAATTTCGCGCGAGGACGAAATGAAGGTAGGGTGAGAGGAATGATATTAAATTCCCTAAACTCAAAATACGAGTTAAAACAGCACACGTGTGGCACATTAATCAAAACGACAGCAAGAGAACTGGATTAGGGCTAGGAAAAAAGCATCCAGTTTCGAACGCATGCCATGATAAAATTCCGGAGAAAGACATTAGTAACCAGTGGCTTGTAGCAGCGAAAGCTGCTCCCCAATTGAGCATTTTCGAAATTGTTATAAAAATTGGATTTAAGAAATATGAGGAGAAATGAAATCTACATATATGATCTGTAGTCGACGTCACAATGACATGAGCCAGAACAATTCCTGGCACATTGATTGGACAAGTTAATAATATAGTTGGAATTATCATTAGATTGATATGCACCATTTTCTATTTTTAATAATAACTTGTAACATTTTCGTTCATTGACGCAAGTACGATTTTATATTAAATGATCATGATTTGGCAATTCCAAAAGTTGCTATATTTCGAACGCAAGAATTTGGAAACCATCATATGATTCGATTAAGACACCTTCTCTGTATTTGTTACGTAATATTTCCTGTTCACATGGCGAAAGTGATTTTTAGATACCTTACTTAGCACATGCAAAGTATATTTTACTTGTGTAGACAAAACATTACTATACATAAATACTTCCTGCATTTTTTACAAATTATACGGTCACTGTTTATGCTACATGTATTCAGAAGCTCTACTTCATTACTGACAACACACTTCACTAGTTCACTCGGAAAGGCACTCATGTACGGAATGCAAATATTTGTTGTTAATCCCTCCCATCTGTCATGCCGAGCTAGAAGTTACTGGACAACATGTAAATCCGTTTACCTAACATCTCACTTTGCTAACCAAAGAAAAAGAAGCCACACCATCTCTCACACATCTCTGTCAAGACACAGAACGGAAATTTCTCAGGTAAACACTCAGCCGCCACTAAGCCACTATTTCAAACGCGCTCGGGCAGGACAAATTAGATGGAAGAGTTTATTTAACCTTGCTCTCCCCCCCCCTCACTTCGCCGTGGGATGGCACACAGTGGCTGAGAATGTACGGAAAACGGAGAAAAAACCAGTGGTGTAAAAACATTCCACAAACTCCCACGCAGGTTAATAACTCGTGTTCGTACTCTTTCGTGGAATCAGCACTCTGAGGTTAATAACTCGTACTAGTACTTGCCATTCATACTCTTACTGCTTTACAGAATGAAGTAACTTTCAATGCAGAACTAACAAGTTATGGATTTTGAGACGTGCAACCTATTATTTCCTTCACAAACTATACATTTTCATGTTCTCTTTACAATATGCAGAATGCAGGCCCACAATTGTTTGAGGCCAGATGTGAAAAAGCACCTAACACTCAGAATCATGATATTAAATTTACAATTTCAAACTATACATTATTTTTAGGTTATTTTAATGTAATATTCCAAGTCACCAATCTTATAGACATGTCAATTGTTCCATATTTAATTCAACTTTATCTTTGTGTTCACTCTATTGCATCATTTATTTTTGTTTCTTGCGTCTTCACGTCATTTTCGAATACAGCGACTCAGAAACTTTCAAATAGAAATAAATCGGATTAAAACGGCATATTCAAGATAACTAGCGTATTCGTAAGATAACTGACGTATTTGTGGAAATGCTTCGGTTTAATTTAACTTACAATTCGGGATTATGCACATCTCGTAAGAACCACCGTTATCACGAAGTGCGAGTTTACTCTACGTAGTCGTAATCACTTAGTCGTTTATCACGAGTTTAAGTTACTCTACGAGTAACACAAGTCACACACGATCTTATTTTAAAGATTACGACGCGTGGCCTTCGGTCCAAAAACAGACTTTAGTACCAAGTTTATGACGCACAGATTAAGCCCAATGCACTATCGATGTGTCAAGAAGTAGCAAGCCGTTTAGAATGCAGTTTATTACGGAATCGTTTGCACTGGTACAATTTAGACATGTTTTTTTAACAAAACCTTATTAGGTATAAGTAAAAGTGCAATTCGTAATCTCTCCATGAAATTCTCTCTTTTGGCACCTCACTTACGGGTCCATAAATTACGTAACGTAAAGAGGGGGGGTCTGAGGCAGCGTTACGCTGCGTTACATAGGAGTAGGAGGTAATTAGTTAACTGTTACGTAACAATGATACATACTTTTTTGCATTTTTCAACAGTTGCTGAAATAATTCCTTTTCTTCAGTCGTGTACTAAAACATATTAACAAATTAATTGTTTTAAAAACATAAGTAAATTAAAGTTATCGATTGTAAATTGTTACAAATAATCATCAATTTGCGCAAAATTGAAAGAAAACTATTCAGCTTGCGATCATGTGGAGGTGTCTATTGTTTCGTTATACACTCCACGAACCTGGGAAAAATACAATAAAACCACTTTCGATTTTGACTGAAAATTGCAAACATTTGAATTGTATTATTCCTCATATTCTCACACTGCCCGTACCGACTGCATTCTCATTCAGCTTATCCCTGCTAACAACATAAGGTGACGCGATGCAAAGCAAGGCTTCAAGGAAGAGGCCGCCAACAATTAAATTTTGTTATGCACATGTTGCATTTTGGAATAGCCTCTTCTTTGAATATTGTTGGTATGTTACAGTTACAGTTTATAAACTATAATAATTAATCGGAGTATTCGTGAAGAATTGTTTGTTAAAACAATTTACTGCAGTGTCACACGAGAGAATTTTCATTTGTTCTTTTTGAGCAGTGTGCGTACGTTTTGAAAAAAATATTTTTGCGGTTTTGTTCAGCATCGTTTGTTTACTCTTGCAGGCCGCTAGTAATAGCCTACGAATATATAATAATATTTATTATTTCCTGCTAATGAGCTTCGCTCGGTGGCAGGGTTTGTACAGATCACATGAAGACATACAAAGACAGCTTAAAAATACATATTATAAGGAAACTACAACTATGTAACTAAGAAATATAACACACACAACTATTTGGCATCACAGTCAGTGGCGTAGCTAGGTGGGGGCAGGTCAGGGGCGGTCCGTCCCGGGAGACACCATTTTAGGGGTGACACCAATTAGAAAATTTTATAATTTGAATTATATCATTTTAATGATTTATTTAAAAATCATATTTTTATAAAAACATGCACTTGTAATTAGTTATACTTCGTTTTAGATTATTTCCTTACCCTAAATTTTTCATTTAGATTATTTACATGCCTCCAAAAGATCTTAGAATAGCAACCAAGTGAAAGGAGGAAAACGGAAGACCAAGACCAGGGTGGAACGACCAGATCAGAAATGACACTCGCCGAAGTGGAGATTACCTCCTGTCACCTGAAAGAACAGAGAAGACTGGAGAAGAAGATGTCAGGTGCCGGAAGACCGAAATAGCGATTAAGAAACTGGCAAGAAGAAGAAGATTATTTACTTAAAAATTTAATTTCAATTATCTGAATTAAATTTTTTATATATATAAATAAATGTCATGTGCAAATTTATTTTTATCAAATAATGTATAAACTATTCATTAATAGTTTTTTATATTTAATTTATGGGGGAGGGAGTGATACCATTAGTTTTGCCCCAGGTGACACCAACTGAAGCTACGCCACTTATCACACGCCACTGATTCCCCCAGACGATTCCGCAATAACGAAAATTTTCTCCCGTTTTTCCTTTCGTTCTGCCCACTGTGGTAGTTCAAACGCAGTGCACTGCGCTGCGAGATAGCGGAACGGGAAATGAAGCAGACGAAGAAGAAGAAAAAAAGGGGGAGTGGCGAGGGGGGGAGAGAGATGGAGTGCGCCGAAAAACCGCGGGCGTCGAGCGCGTAGGCGGAAGAAACAGGCGGAAAGATAAGGAGATCGGAGGGAAACGACCTGAAAAAAGGCTGGCGTCGGACGGCAGCGAGCAACCCCTGAGCCGGTGGCTGGGGGGGGAGGGAGAATGGAGTGAGGGAAAGAGAAGGGGGAGACAGCAAGGTGGAAGATAAAAAGAGACAGCGGGCGGGTTTAAAAGGAATCTCCGTTGGATGAACTTTCTGTAACCATTCGATTGAGGAGTTTACTTTAACAATTACGTGTTATGGAGAATGCAACGTCCGTATTTCCTTCCTCAGAGCTTTCAACTACCAAATGATTGTGCACATACTTAGTAGTACATAGTATCCACATTATGTAGCAGATTAATTAATTATGTGTACACCCATTTGGTGGTTGAAAGCCCTGAGGACGGAAATATATTTTCGGTAATGCTGGCAAACGACCATGGTTTAAATTAATTTTGCTCCTACTCACCAAGCCCCGTTAAACTGACTCCTAAAAAATTACATTGTTTCATTTTTACCAAGTAATCCAATTGAGGGGATTTACGCGACAATGACCTACCCCCAAAAAAAAAAAACATTAAAATGACATTGTTGTCATTCTTTGCTTAAAATGTTGGACTATCTTTGTATATTGTTAGGTAGACCAGTTTTCATTTCTAACTTCGTGGGAAAAGTCACTAGATTCTCCTTCACAAATGTGATGCCAAACTACGTAACATTAACTTGATTTTCTTATGTTCTTTAAAATAGCGATCTGTACCACTTGCGCCAAACCCGTCAATTTAAAACTTTACACTCTTATGCACAAAAAACTCTAGATATACCACATAAGGAGTAGATTCGCATTTCCTTGATGGAGTAGTCTTCTTAAGAAATTATCTGCACCTTTTTAAATTTTCTTCTACATGTAAAGGAGAGAAAGTTGTCAAGTCGTGCAAAAATTCGATCTCGAAATTATTGAATGGAAACGCGTTTTGACGTCCCTAACAGCTTAAAGATGTTTGTGTTAAAATGTTTGTCTGACTGTCCGTCCATTTATCTTTTCGTCTATCTGTCTCTCTGTCGGTTGTATCACTAGCTCTTAAGGAACGCAGAGCGTTTCT
This sequence comes from Acheta domesticus, assembly GCA_031308135.1. NCBI lineage: Eukaryota > Metazoa > Arthropoda > Insecta > Orthoptera > Gryllidae > Acheta > Acheta domesticus. The sequence goes on from JAHLJT010002630.1 coordinate 27,096,487, forward strand.
CTTTTAAACGCTATTTTGTTTTGAAACTGTAGGCTACATCTTTTTGGACAGAAACTATCGAACTAAATATGTAACATTTTGTATGTATTTTCGTAAAACAATAAATTTTGTTTTTACAATTTTTAGCTTCTCTTCGAAAATTATTTTTTTATAATTTAAATAGAATATGAATAATCGTAACAAAGAAAATTATTAATATTTTGTCAAGGAAAATGAGATCGGAGGAAACTTGAATATCCGACGCCGGCGAGCAATGTCGAGTGAGGGGAGTGTGTGAGAGAGAGGGGAGAGGAGGGAGAGATGCAGAAAGAGAGGGAGAAGAAATGGGTGGGAGAGAGAGAGAAGAAACGGACAACAAAAATAAAGAAACACAAGTAAGCAGACAAGTTAAAGAAAATGTTTGTTGCATCAACTCATTGCGTCCCCTTGACGACTTTAACTTTAACAACCATCTGTAGTTGTTTCTTTCAGACACTGCTGGATGAGGAAACTGTCGCTCGTTTCAGTGATTTGCCTAGATTTATTCCAGGTGAATGTCAGAGTATGAAAAAGTATTAAAAATACCTTTTCGATTCACATTGCATAATTCTCGTATTAATGACTAGTTCCATAATGACAGTCATTACGATACAACTTCATTATGTTGCAGAAGATTGAGCAATCACTGAGAAGGTGTCAGTTTAGAAGCGATCTATATGGGCCATCGTTCAACTAAATATTTCGTCGAATTGTGTATATTACTGTGCCGAGACACCCCGTGCGGAGAATCGATAAATCGCACATACCCTTCACAGCTTCCAAAACAAAAGTCAATCAGGAGACTGAATTCCCTAATAGGATTGTGTCATTCATTAGCCCTATAAGAAATAAGAACAGATACTGAGCTTTCACGACATATCTTTAAACAATTGAATTCTACATAACTTAACTAGTGTACTGCTTATTTGATGTCGGATTGTGCTTTGGAGCCGTCCTTAATTACGTAACGCTAATTTTGAGTATTTTGAGTACTCCCCTGTAAAGCACCGTAAGAAGCCCTTGAACCCCCCCCCCCTCCCCAACAACGTAATGACGTACTACGACGTAGGTTGAACACTGCATTCCAGCTGCCACGTAACCGTTCAGTGTAGAAGCATAACTTGGAATAGCTATTATTAGTTGTAGAAAAAGTAATGTATAAAACTCGAAGTAATGGGTGGATGAACACACGCATATGACGTTTATGATACTCACACGTGTAATATCATTACTTCACACTCATGTAATAACATCGCATACCCATCATTAAAAGCCGTCGTTTCACAGCATACTATTATCAATTTTCATTGACTGAAATCAAACTTCACGAAACTGATGTTTCGTGCCTTATTAATAGGACATTATAAAATGATGTAATGTTGCGTATTAATACACGAGTGTGAAGTGATATTACGATTCAAGCGAGGGGACGAGAAAGTGTCGTACCCGTGAAAGAGGCCATACTTGAGAGGGAGACATAGAGAGAGGCAGACAGAGAGAGAGGGCAGACAGAGAGAGGGCAGACAGAGAGAGAGGCAGACAGAGAGAGGGAGACAGAGAGAGGGAGACAGAGAGAGGGAGACAGAGAGAGGGAGACAGAGAGAGGGAGACGAGAGAGGGAGACAGAGAGAGGGAGACAGAGAGAGGGAGACAGAGAGAGGGAGACAGAGAGAGAGGGAGACAGAGAGAGGGAGACAAAGAGAGAGGGAGACAAAGAGAGAGGGAGACCAAGAGAGAGGGAGACAAGAGAGAGGGAGGAGACAAAGGAGAGAGGGAGGACAAAGAGAGAGGGAGACAAAGAGAGAGGGAGACAGAGAGAGAGGGAGACAGAGAGAGGGAGACAGAGAGAGGGAGACAGAGAGAGGGAGACAGATAGAGGGAGACAGGATAGAGGGAGGACAGAGAGAGGGAGACAGAGAGAGGGAGACAGAGAGAGAATAAAAGAGGGGAGATAGAGAGAGGGAGATAGAGAGAGGGAGACAAGAGATGAGGGTGCAGATGGCTAGAGAGAGAGAGGGGGTGGGAGTGTGGTGTGTTGTGTGGTGTTGGGCGTAAAGCAGGGCGTCTAAAAGAAACATGGCCGGATTAACTCCCAAGCTCTTCAACCCGGCACATACCAATGGTGCTGTTTGTTTTTCCAATTCCTCGCAATTTGCTCGGAGGTCTTGGCACACAGCTCCGCTCAAACTGCGATAAAACTTCTCAGTTGTACAAGATTGCCAATGCCGTTGTAGTAATGGAATCATTCGATCTCTTAAAACTTTAGGGATGTCCCACACAGGAACAGTAATTGTTTAGGAGTATGCTCCTTGGAAGAGATAGCCAATTTATCAACCCGAAAGCGAATCTAGAACAAAGAAGAGACGCGAAATCCAAAGTCGTACTGCGAAAAGGTCCTGTGCGGTACAGTATACCACAATCACAACATCCGAACAGAAAGTAAAGGGCACATATGAAGAAGTTTTAATTTGTCAATGCAAAGATAAGATGCTGAAAGACTCAACACTTTTTTTGCGATATAGTTAGTAATTGCATATGCCTTTTTGCGATATAGTAAGTAATTGCATAAATACGTCACACATGAATTACTCTGTTTATAGTGCAATGTCAATTTCTGAAGACTGATAAGAGGCTTCTTGCTTGCTTGGAGGGGACGAAAAGTATTCCAGGATGATTTATGATGAGGTTTGAATGATGGAGCAATGATTGTGTTCGAGGTCTGCCGCGCAGTCATTTCGTCCACCACCAGCTCCAAAAGGGCCGGCCGCGATTTGAACCCCGACACCCACAGGTGCAAAATTCCACGGAACTCATTTACCCGGACCGGGAGAGATGGCTCAGTGCATCAACTGATGTCACTGCAATCCCCCTGACCGGGAGGTCCTAGGACTCCACTCGCAACGGTGCACCGTTGGATTTTCGACGCTAGGTCAGCTTTAGACCTGACAGCTAGGTCAAATTCGGTCGCTGTCTGGAGGAGAATTCTAGCGGCTGGCTGCTGTGATCGGTAGTTTTTCCGTGGTTTCTCCGATCAACGTCAAACGAATACCAGAGC
>JAHLJT010002630.1:27100559-27134278 GCA_031308135.1 Acheta domesticus
TTTATTTCAGGTGAATGTCAGAGTATGGAAAAAGTATTAAAAAATACCTTTTCGATTCCACATTGCATAATTCTCGTATTAATGACTAGTTCCATAATACAGTCATTACGATACAACTTCATTATGTTACAGGGGGAAGATTGAGCAATCACTGAGAAGGTGACAGTTTAGAAGCGATCCGATCTATTATGGGCCATCGTTCCTAAATATTTGTCGAATTGTGTATATTACTGTGCCGAGACAACCCCGTTGCGGAATCGATAAATCGCACATACCCTTCACAGCTTCCAAAACAAAAAGTCAATCAGGAGACTGAATTCCCTAATAGGTTTGTGTCATTTATTAGCCCTTTAAGAAATAAGAACAGATACTGAGCTTTCACGACATTTCTTTAAACAATTGAATTCTACATAACTGAACTAGTGTACTGCTTATTTGATGTCGGATTGTGCTTTGGAAGCCGTCCTTAATTACGTAACGCTAATTTTGAGTATTTTGAGTACTCCCCTGTAAAGCACCCCGTAAGAAGCCCTTTGAACCCCAACCCCCCCCCTCCCCAACAACGTAATGACGTACTACGACGTAGGTTGAACACTGCATTCCAGCTGCCACGTAACCGTTCAGTGTAGAAGCATACCTTGGAATAGCTATTATTAGTTGTAGAAAAAGTAATGTATAAAACTCGAAGTAATGGGTGGATGAACACACGCATATGACGTTTATGATACTCACACGTGTAATATCAGCACTTCACACTCATGTAATAACATCGCATACCCATCTTAAAAGCCGTCGTTGCAACAGCATACTATTATCAATTTTCATTGACTGAAATCAAACTTCACGAAACTGAGATCAGTGCCTTATTAATAGGACATTATAAAATGATGTAATGTTGAGTATTAATACACGAGTGTGAAAGTGATATTACGATTCAAGCGAGGGACGAGCAAGTGTCGTAACTCGTTGAAAGAGGCCAATACCTTGAGAGGGTGACATAGAGAGAGGGAGACAGAGAGAGAGGGAGACAGAGAGAGAGGGAGACAGAGAGAGAGGGAGACAGAGAGAGGGAGACAGAGAGAGAGGGAGACAGAGAGAGAGGGAGACAGAGAGAGAGGGAGACAGAGAGAGGGAGAGAGAGAGGGAGACAGAGAGAGGGAGACAGAGAGAGGGAGGACAGAGGAAGAGGGAGACAGAGAGAGGGAGACAGAGAGAGGGAGACAGAGAGAGAGGGAGACAGCGAGAGAGGGAGACAGCGAGAGAGGGAGACAGCGAGAGAGGGAGACAGCGAGAGAGGGAGACAGCGAGAGAGGGAGACAGCGAAGAGAGGGAGACAGCGAGAGGAGGGAGACAGCGAGAGAGGGAGACAGCGAGAGAGGGAGACAGCGAGAGAGGGAGACAGCGAGAGAGGGAGACAGCGAGAGAGGGAGACAGCGAGAGAGGGAGACAGCGAGAGAGGGAGACAGAGGGAGAGGGAGACAGAGAGAGAGGGAGACGGAGACAGCGAGAGAGAGACAGAGAGAGAGGGAGACAGAGAGAGGGAGACAGAGAGGGAGACAGAGAGAGAGGGAGACAGAGAGAGGGAGACAGAGAGAGGGAGACAGAGAGAGGGAGACAGAGAGAGAGGGAGACCAGAGAGAGGGAGACAGAGAGAGGGAGGGAGACAGAGAGGGAGGGAGCAGATGGCTAGAGAGAGAGAGGGGTGGGAGGAGTGTGTGTGTGTGTGGGTGTTGGGTGTAAAGCAGGGCGTCTAAAAGAAACATGGCCGGATTAACTCCAAAGCTCTTCAACCCGGCACATACCAATGGTGCTGTTTGTTTTTCCAATCTGGCACACAGCTGCGCTCAAACTGCGATAAAACTTCTCAGTTGTACAAGATTGCCAATGCCGTTGTCGTAATGGAACCATTTGATCTCTTAAAAGTTTAGGGATGTCCCACACAGGAACAGTAATTGTTTAGGGACTATACTACTTGAAAGAGAGAGCCGATTTATCAACCCGAAGGTGAATCTAGAACAAAGAAGAGACGCGAAATCCGAAGTCGCACTGCGAAAATGGTCCGGTGCGGTACAGTACACCGCAATCAAAACATCCGAACAGAAAGTAAAGGGCACATATGAAGAAGTTTTAATTTGTCAATGCAACGATAAAAGGCTGAAAGAATCAACCATTTTTTTGCGATATAGTTAGTAATTCCATATGCCTTTTTGCGATATAGTAAGTAATGTAATTTCATAAATACGTCACTACAATTACAATACGTACTGTAATTGCACAAATACATGAATTACTCAGTTTATAGTACAATGTCAATTTCTGAAGCCGATAAGACACGCTTGGAGGGGACGAATAGTATTCCAGAATGATTTATGATGTGGTTTCAATGAAGGAGCAATGATTGTGTTCGAAGCCTGCCGCGCAGTCATTTCGTCCACCACCAGCTCCAAAAGGGCCGGCCGCGATTTGAACCCCGACACCACAGGTGCAAAGTTCCACGGAACTCATTTATCCCGGACCGGAAGAGATGTCTCAGTGCATCCACCTGATGACACTGCAGTCCCTCTGACCGGGATGGTCCTAGGTTAGAGTCCCGACGGCGGCAGGATTTTCGACACTAGCTTGTCAGCTAGGTCGAATTCAGTCGCGGTCTGGAGAGAATTCTAACGACGACTGTTCTGATCAGTAGTTTCCGTGGTTTGTCCGATCAACACCAGGCGAATGGCTGGTACCCTAACAAACGGGCCACAGACCGCGCGAGATCTTTTCTTCCTCTTCCTTGTCCTATCTTCACCCCTCACACTAACATGCATTACACTACCACACATGCCGGAACACCGGTCAGGAGCTGAGAGCTTGTCCCGGCTGGAGCGGTGCCCCGCTGGTGGGAGATACCTGGTTGAGAGAACCCCCGCTAGTTGACGGTAGGTCGGCGCCGGATCTCGCCATCCAGCGGAGAAGATCATCTCCACCTCCCGATGAAAAAACACGCACTACACGAACGGGACCAATGACCTCAGTAGTTGACGCGCCCGGTATCACAATCAACCAATCCTTTAGCCCGGAAATGCACGAGAGGGCGTACCCCGACTGCATCCCGCAGTCAAACTTTCTTAAGCCATTTACCTTTCTTCCCAAAACATAATAGCCCGACTGCACAGCATTCCGTTTTCCCTCCTCAGTGCAAAGAATGATTTCTATGCCTTCCCGTAGTCTGCTTAGAATCGCATTGATCGATTATAATTTATCCATTTCTGTCAGTTTTCAAGAAAAGTTTTCATGTCCTTTTAAGAGTATTGGCAACATTGAAAACTACCACTGAAATGTTTGTGGAAGCAAAACTTGAAACCTCCTACCGTGAACTTCCTCTTATCTCGTTGATTAATCGTACACAATTCCGAAGATTCTCTCATGTTCACCAGTGTGCGCCATTTTCTTTGGATTGGAGCGAGAACCAATATGCCCATACTTATGATTGCAACCTGAACTACAATTTTTACCCTTTCCGAAACATGGGATGAACGAAACGGGATACAGTTCGGCTACGCCTTCCCAGGTAACGAAAAGCGAAATGAGATTAGATGGGAGGTGGGGGGTGGGGAGAAAACTGACTGCGGGATGCAGTCGGGCGATGCGCATAGAAGAAAGTGTGTGCTACGTCGTGCCCTGCCTTGCGCGCGGGCGGCGGCCACGCAAAAGCATTCGTAAGGGAGGAAAGGAGGCGGGGGAAACTGAATGCGGGATGCAGTCGGGCGATTTGCATTGAAGAAAGTGTGTGCTACGTCGTGGCCTGCCTTGCGTGCGGGCGCGGACACGCAAAAGCGTTCGTAAGGGAGGGAGGGAGGCGGGGGTGGGGGTGGGGGAAACTGACTGCGGGATACAGTCGGGCGATTCGCGTGGGGAATGTGTTTGCGACGTCATTGACTGCCTTGCGCGCGGGCGCGGACACGCAGAAGCGTTCGTAAGGGAGGGAGGGATGCGGGGGTGGGGGTGGTGGACACTGACTGCGGGATGCAGTCGGGCGATTCGCGTAGGAGAAAGTGTGTGCTACGTCGCGGACTGCCTCGCGCGCGGCCACGCAAAAGCGTTCGCGTGGGAGAGAGGGAGGTGGAGGGGGCAACGGTCGCAAAGCGGATCAGAGCGTGGGCGAAGGGGGGGGGAGGGCGGAGGCTGCAGCTACAGCGGGCGCATCGCGAGGGAATGGCGCCGCGCAGGGGCCGATTAACGCCCTTGCGATCACACTGCCCTCTTATAATATCGACGGAACACAACCAGAGGAACGAAAAATCACTCTCTGACAGCCGTCCAGCGTCCGTTAAGAATTTTACGCCCCGCCGTCTGTTCAAGAGGAAGAGAAGATGGAGAAGTGAGAGGAAGAAGAGGAGGCGATACAAGAGAAAGATATTGAGAAGGAAGGGGATGGAGAGGAGAATAAAATGAAATAGAAGCAAGAAGAGAAGGAGAAGGAGGATATGCAAGAGGAAGAGGAGAAGGAGGATATGCGAGAGGAAGAGGAGAAGGAGGATATAAGAGAGGAAGAGGAGAAGGAGGATATGCATGAGGAAGAGAAGGAGGATATAAGAGAGGAAGAGGAGAAGGAGGATATGCAAGAGGAAGAGGAGAAGAAGGATATGAAAGAGGAAGAGGAGGGGAAGACAGTGAGATGAAACAGGAAAAGCAAGAGAATGGAGACGGAGGAGCAAGAAAAGAAGAAAGTAGAGAAGAAGCAGGAGAAATATATCTAAACGGAAGAGGAGGAAAGTGAGATGAAATAGGTAAAGCAAGTGGAAGGAGGGGAAGAGCAAGAAGGGGAGAAGGAAGAGGAAGAAGAGAAACAAGAGGAAGAGGAGGAGGAGGAAGAGATGCAAAAGGAAGAGGAGGAGGCGAGGCAAGGGGTGAAGTGGGGAAGAGAAGAAGGCGCTGCGGGCGGCTGGCGGAGTGGGGCCGTTGGAAGCCGCAGAGCCGAGTCCGGCGCTGCGGGCGAGGGGAGGGGGTGGGGGTGGGGTGCGGGGGCGCTCTCAGCCGGAATGAGCCTCCGACGCGTAATGGACGGCCTCCGCTCCAACCTCCCCTCCCCTCTCCTCTGCCCTCCCCACCCCCTCCCCTGCCCGCGAGTAGCACGCGGCGCGCCAGACAAGCGGACGAACCACACACACACATTTCCAGCGCACCAAGCTACCACAGCGTCATCGTCACCGCAGATTTTAATGAAATGCCATTTTCTTTCTTTTCACTTTAGAACAATGTCGTTTAGTATAGAAATTCATTTTATTTGATGACAAAAGGAAATGACCCATTTCTATACACCCTTTTTTGTTGGCATTTTTCGTCGATTTCGACTCAATCAGTTTTTACATTTTAAGTCATTTTTAATGCGTTTTTAGTTTATTTCATCGATTTTAATATGATTTTAATCGTACTTGCTTCAACAATATTTACGATTTTTGGCAATGTTTTAGGTCATCAAATTTCGCCCCCTAAGGGGCCGTCTATAAATTTCGGGTATTTTCAATATCCCCTCCCCCTCGTAACGCAACCGCCTACCCCTTTGTAACGCAGCGTAACGCTGCCTCAGACCCTGTCCCTCCCCCTTTAGCGTTTCGTAATTTATGGATGACCCCTAGTGATATCCACTGCCATTCGCTATTGCGGAGCGTAGGCAAGGGGGAGGCTTACGCCTTTGAGTCATATCTTTTCCGAAGCAGGGGATCACAGATATGTGGTTTTCCTTTGCCTTCCACCGGCTTAGGCGGCTCAGTGCATCAACCTGACGTCACTGCAGTCCCTCTGACCGGGAGGTCCTAGGGTTCCACTCCCCATGGTGGCAGGATTTTCGACAGTAGCTTGTCAGCTAGGTCGAGTTCAGTCGCTGTCTGGAGGAGAATTCTAGCGAACGGCTGCTCTGATGGGTACTGACGAGTTCTGAGCTTTCTCGGATCAACATCAGGCGAATGTCGGAGCAATACCCTAACAAACGGGCCATGGACCGCGCGCGATCATTCCTTCCTCTTCCTTGTTCTATCCTCTCCTCTTACACATACATTTACACTAACATGCACTACACTACTAGACGTGCCGGGAGACTAATTGGGTGCTTAGATCTTGTCTCAGCTGGTGGTAGATACTTGGGTGGGGAAAACCCGCTAGCCTATGTGTAGGTTGGCGCCAGATGTCACCATTCAGTGGGCGATGATCACCGCCAGCTCCTGCGATATAAATACGCACCACACTTACGGAACAAATTACCTCAACCGTTGACTTGCCCCGAAATCAATCAATCCTTTACCTTCCCTTGTATAAACGACTTCCTACTCGGATGAGGGTAATGAGTGCATTAGCATGGGAGACCAAGAAGGTTTCTCTCTTCCCAGGGGGGTGGGTGCCCTTTTTAAACCTCCTTTCCTGGGCGGAAGATCACAGAGATTGCTTCCCATTGCCTTCTCTTATGTGCAGGATTCCTCCCTCTGATGAAAGTGGTGATGAGACCCAAACTCATTTGCGATCGTAGGCGAGGAAGGGGGTTAATGTCTTTATAGCATTTAATTTGAGGAAATGACCACAATTGTCATTTCACGTTTCCTTCCCTTATGTAAAAGATGCCTTCCTCTGACGATCATGAGTGCCATTCTCATTTCTCAACCAAAATTACGAAGTCATGTTTTCACATTGATAAACAATATTAACCCGGATCACCAACTGTTTAATTAATTCGTGTTTTCGAGCGCGATTACTACTGATATCATTTGTCCCGCAAGTGTGAATGATATTGTCACAGCATATAGCGGTGTTCTTCCCTCACTTGATGTTTTTTTCCCATCCAAATATCTCCCAACAGCGGGGAACCGCCTTAGCTGGGACAATCTCTAAGCATCCGAAATCTGTGGTAGTCTAGTGCATTTGCGTGTACGTGTGTACATGTAAGGAGTGAGGATAGGACAAGGAAGAGGAAGGACAGATCGCCGACGGACCGTGGCCCGTTTGTTAGGGAACTGTTTCGGCATTTACGTGATGTTATTTGGAGAAACCGCGTAAAACTACCGATCAGAGCAGCTGGTCGTTAGAATTCTCCTCCAAGCAAAATTTGGCCTAGCTATGAAGCTAGTGTGGAAAAACCTGTCACTGTGGGGAGTGGAATCCTAAGTCCTCGCAGGCAGATGAGACACGTCAGAGCGAAATCTTCAAGTTTTTAATATAATTTAAAAATATATTTCAGCTTAAAAAAATCTGAGCAAATGTGAATGGTATGTAATTAAAAGACTTCGTTTAGTTTTAAAACTAAAAAATTGTTCATGTATAAATTATTTTATCAAAATTCCCTAATTTTTAATAAAAAAACACCTTGGAAATTGAGGTTGTATAACATTTGAACTCTATTTCCTACAGTCAAACAAGCTTGGTTTGAACGCCGTACAGCACTTATCTGACGGAGATAAAAGAGCAGTAGTTTTGTATTAAAACTTTCCTTTGTAATAAAACTCATATTAATAATAAGATTCTTAATATATTGATCAACAGCTTTTATTTGAATGCTAGTACATCTTTAAGATGACACTTAAAAACGTTCACTGCTGAGAAAGAAAATGAAGCATGTTTTAAATTAATAGACACTGAATTCAGGATGCGAGAAATCGCTGAAACAAAATTCAAATAATTGAAAACTGCCTGTTTGAGTGCAAGTCAAGGCTTCGAATTTAAGCGCGGAAAGTGAAATTTTCTTGTGCGAGGGCGATGCATTAGCGAACTAATTTGAAGGCGCTCTTAATTCTGTATTATCAATAATCAAATTAATACCACGTTCTCTCGTAACTTTACGAGCGATTTTAGTAATTTTAGCAGATCTTCTGAGATACGAGATGAAAATGAGGTAAACAGATTACGAGAGATACAGAAGCGGCCGTGGTTGTCTCGCGCCTTAAAATGTTGCTTCAGAACGAGAGGAAAACGAAGGAAACCAGAACACAAGAACGAGGGTCTGAATGAGAGAGAAGGGAATAATCGAAGCAACTTGAGGAGAAGCGGAAGGCAGAAAGGGCGCAAACAGAAAGCAAAAAATTAGGAAGTGCTACACAAATTACGTTAAGTTTTCGCAATTTTAAGAGGTCCATTAGCAGAGCTACGAGGCCATTAGGCGAACTCTTCTGCTCAACCACTTTCCTCTTAAGTAGTTCGAAACCTCCGAACAGTGGTGAACCGCAATGCACTAATGGTAAGGTTTCCATTTATTCATGTGAACTCAGTTAAGGAAAATAGTACATTTCAGAAACTACACACATAGTTATTGTCTGCGTAATTCAACTTTTTGCAGGTAATATTTTTTATTTTGTACATTTCAAAAGAAGAGATGTTGTTTATTATTGCATTGTTTCCTTTTATTTTGCTTATGGTAGTATCTTTCTAATTCAAAAAATTACCACATTTAAAAACAATGACATGTTTAATGACAATCAACTCAGGAAAGGATATAAACATTAATAATAAAAATGAATAAATAATTGCACAAAAAGTTAATATCCTCAAAGAATCAAAGACATGAGAAATAAAGAAGCAGCAATTCGAACAAATTTCGGCTGACACGCAAAGAAGTGTTCTTCTTTGCAAGCACACTATAAAATTGTCCTCGGTGGTATCCACAGTCACATAATCATTGAAGGCCATGTGTAGATTTATTTCACCATACATAAAATTACTCCTATTCGCTAGTTAATAAATATTTTAGAAAGAGAAGTGGTTCGGCAAACGGCATTATCATTTGCAATATCTACATTATCAGTTTCCAATGCGCACAGAAATAAAAAAAAAGAACTTGGCATCCTCCAGCCAAGTCCTTAGTCTATGCTGTGGTTTTGTTAGATACCCAGGAATTCGGGGAAAAAGGAAAAAATAATTTCGAACGGACGCCGAAAATGAAAGAAAATTATAGAGGAAGGAAGAAAGAGAGTGAAAAATTGAAAGAGAGAATAAGGAATAGAGAAATATGGTTAGGAATAGAGAAAGATAAGGATAGGGGAACAGAGATAGCAGGGGTTAGAGAGAGAGAGAGGGAAAGGAAGAGAGAAGAAGGGAAGCAAGGAGAGAGAGAAGGGGAGGCAGAGAAAAAGAAAGGGAGACAGAGAAAGAAAGTCAAAGAAAGAGAAAGAAAGGCAATGAGAGAGAAAGGGAGGGAGAGAGAGAAGGGGAGCGAGAGAGAGGAAGGGAGGGAGAGAGAGAGAAAGGGAGGGAGAGAGAGAAAGGGAGGGAGAGAGAGAAAGGGAGGGAGAGAGAGAGAAAGGGAGGGAGAGAGAAAGGGAGGGAGAGAGAGAAATGGAGGGAGGAGAGAAAGGGAGGGAGGAGAGAAAGGGAGGGAGGAGAGAAAGGGAGGGAGGAGAGAAAGGAGGGAGGAGAGAAAGGGAGGGAGGAGAGAAAGGGAGGGAGGAGAGGAAGGGAGGGAGGAGAGAAAGGGAGGGAGGAGAGAAAGAGTGAGAAAGAGAGTGAGAAAGGGGGAAAGAGAACTGAAGGAGGAGAAAGGGACAGAAAGGAAGGGAAAGAGTGAAAGTGAGGAAAGAGAAAGTGGGGTAAAGAGAGAAAGGGAAAGGGAGAGAGAGAGGAAGAGGGATGGCAGAATGTTCCATGCGCAGGCAGCGGGTCGGAGGGCGTTTTGTAGGAAGCGAAGCGCAGCGAGGGGCGAGCGCGAGCGGGGCGCCGCCGCGGGGTCTGAGGACGTAATCCCGGGCGCGGGCGCGGGGGCGTCCGCCCGGATGAGCCTCCGAGGGCCCGCCGCCGAGGGCGGGGCGAGGGCGAAGGGATCGGTTCATTGGCGCGAGTGCCCGCCGCCCCCCCCCCCGCCCGCGCCGATCGCCCAGCCGCTCGCGCCGGCCGCGATGGCTCGGTGGTACCGCTGCCTTTGCCTCCGCAGCGTCGCTCTCACGGAGATCCCAGAGTTCGAGTCCCGACGGTGGCAGGGCTTTCGACACTCGTCACACAGCTAGGTCGAATTCACTTGCTCTGATCGGTAGTTTTTCAGTGATTTCTCCGATCAATACGACAAGAAAGCCGGAGGAGTACCCTAACAAACGGGATATTGTTACTTCCTAATCCTTATCTCTTTCCTCAACACACTCACATGCAGTAGACTACCACACGTACGGGAGACCAGTCGAGATCATAGTACTTGTGCCTGCTGGGGCAGTGCGTCCCCTCACTGGGGGGAGATTACCTCGAAAAGACAAAATACCGCCGAAAAAGCCGAATCTCTCCTTCTACATGGAAGTAATACATATCCCCCGGATTATAACATGCACTATCCGTACGGGGACTGATCGCCAGAGTAGTAGACGGAAACACACGAGGACAATCGAAGATGGCTTCGTTTTCGGACTTCTGAACACAAGTTGGGAAACCCGAATAATGGGATAGACAGAAGAGACCGCGTTGGATAGGTGTTAGGGCCAGATTGTTGAAAGAAGGAGGCTTGGGGAGACAAGGTGAGAGGAAGATGATGATGATGATGTGAAGAAGCTGAATAAATTGAGGTGAAGAGAAGAGCCCGAAGGTAGGTAATGATGGAGAGAAGAGCGAGAATGATCATGCACATGCATATTTGACCTGCAGATAAGAACCTCAGAAAAGACACGAAGATAATACTATAAGATGGTATAGATAGATTTTCCAAATACACAGCATTGTTTTTATTTAACTTGTACTATTTACATTCTAAATACTTATTTGGCAACAAGAAACAAATATAAAAATAACTCTCAACCTGGGAAGAAACATATAAACATATAAAACATCATTACCTATCCGTTCAAAGTATTTGGCATCGCTTCATTTTAGGTTATGATGAAAGTTCATTATTTATTTCACAACATTCCCACAGGTATTTTTCTTTTTTTCCCTTTCCTATTATTGTACGTTGAATTGCTTATTTTGTGCATGTAAAGTTTCGAAACATTTTTGCTGGCTCCAATACTTATGGGTACATTTGTTTTCTCAGAATAAAGCAATGCACACATTCCTGAAGTAAATACTATTTTTACTAATGAAATATAAGCAGCTGCAGGAAGTGTGAATCACACTTGACGGTAATATCTGATAACTTTGAATCCTGTGAAGTGGAGTGCAGTGTATAAAAAGTCGTATATTTGTTAGTATAAATTATCTGTACAGGACCACCATAAATATAGAATTAATGCGGTTATTCTTATTAATGCATTTATTGTTAACATTGTTATTTTATTATTATTATTATTATTGTTATTGTCTTAACATAATTTTAAGTTACATTGTATTTAATTCCTAATTATAACATGTATATATAATATGTAAATTTTAGTGTTCCGCCACCAGGTTGCATAAACCTACCTGCGGAAATAATAAATATCTATCTATCAACCTATTTACCATTGTACATTTAGCCCAAGAATAAAATAGTCTTTTCAAAATTACAGTAGTCACTTGTGTGGGATTTGCAGCTTCGTATGAAAATTTGATATTTTCCATACACTCTGATAGGCTGCACGTACGAAACCACAGGAAAACCACGAACACAATTACCTCCTCCTGTCTTCAATATTTTGGGAAGGTCGGAGCAAGTTTGCAACTTACCGATATCGGGAAAACTTTGAAGATCGACGCTATGTGGAAAACTTGATATTCCACAAGAAGGGTTCAGAGAAGCCAGATAAAGAATAAGTTTGTTACGTTCTAATGGATGTGTCGATATCCCACAGGAAATTTGGTGAAGGAAATCAAGTAGTTTTAAGGTTTTCTCGTGAATTTCAAAACTTCAATTTCATTGGAACGCACATGAAAAGCACGCACATATTTAAGAGAAGGTCATTAAAATAAGAATTATTAATCCGAGCGACAATTTGAACTGTATAGAATTGTCACTTCATATAATCTAATATTTCTTCAGTTTTCCCATTGAAGCAGAAACATGAACAGATTGTACCAGTATCTGATTCTATCGATATTTTTACAGGATAAAACGAGGATAGATTTCCAAAATATCTGGCACTTCCCTCAATATGACACTATGACGATGGACGTTAAACACACGATCACATAGTACAGTTTCATTTTATCATTTTCTCTTAACGAACTGCAAACATTGGAAGATAAATCATGAAAGATCGTAAACGTTAATTGCTCTATGAACCCAATTATCACAACTGAAGTAACGATTTCATCATTTTTTTTGCTTAAACTTTAACAGCAACTTTCAAAGGATATTGACAATATCTCCTACCATATTGGCACTTCGTAATTACGTCTCTTTTCCCAGAAAATCCATTAAAGGATAATTTATTCTCCTACTTTGTACATTATTGATAATAAACCCTAAAATTACAAGACTCTCACCTGTATTTACATTACGGAAATTGAAGACACCAAAGTTACGGTAAAGTTTAAATTCATTCTGGATTCTCAGAAGACGTTAAATAACAGATTTTGTGACAAAAAAGTATAGTTATTTCCTGCTGAAATTAGGGGAGTGAAGGGATAAAATTACTAATCATTTCACAAGCATTTCGAATGAAAGACTACTGTCATTCGCAAGTCCTTTAAAAAAGATACAATTGTTATTATTATTAAATTATTATTATTATTGTGGTTGCTTGTTTAAAAACACTCGTAAATTTCAACTATATTGACACCCTTCATTTCTGCATTTCTCTGATTAGCTTCAAAATTACCTATCGCTCCTTAAATTCTTATTGAGTATTAAAGGACTTTGTTTAATTCAAAAATACGAGGCTACTTCCCGCCACTGCAGAAATCTCTTCATTATGCCCATAAGGGGTTAGAAGCCGTGTCGCATAATGTAGGCCTACAATCAAGGGCTTTCAAACGACTTCCAGGGGACCACATGGGACCGCACGCGGTGGAGGCAGGCACCACAACGGTGGACTATCACAGGGGTCTCCAGCACGGGGTCCAAAGGTCAGGGGTGGGAAAGACGTGGCAATGCAATGTAGGAAAATCAAGAAACAACGAAAAAAAATGACACAGTGGGCAAGAGTTGATGTTATCCGGGATAATTTTTGGTGCCCCTTCTCCACTAGAATAAAAGCATTTTTTTTATAAAATACTTTATAAATTTTATATATTAAAGCCGACCAAATATTTATTGTGTGTGTTCAAATTATTGACTGACTTTTTGCTTCTGGATGCGTCAAATACTACGGTGGTTTTTCTCGTGTGTAATAAATGCTGGGAAGTAGCTGAATTCCTGTTGGAACACGAGACTGGCCTTCCGTGATGTGAGGTGGTATAGACCAAATAAGTGCACTTGCGTAAAGGCAGAGAGTAGGACAAGAAGGGGGAACGAACTATCACTCAGCGTCCGTGGCCCGATTTTATTCCTAGTACTGATTTTATTCCTAGTACTGATTTTATTCCTAGAACTGATTTTATTTCTAGTACTGATATTATTCCTAGTACTGATTTTATTCCTAGTACTGATATTATTCCTAGTACTGATTTTATTCCTAGTACTGATTTTATACCTAGTACGTAATACTGAAGGGAGAAATCACTGATCAGAGCAGCAGGGCGCTAGAATTCTTTTGCAGACAGCTGCGGGATTCCACTAACAATCAAGATAGTGTCGGAAATCCGCCCCCGTTAGAACGTAGGACCTTTGGGTCAGACCCGTTGCAGTGGCAACAATTGCTACTCCGAGACATATCAGCAGACAAAAGACTGAAATGCATATAAAGAACGTCGCCGTACATTTGCATATTTGAGCAGAGGGCAGTGGGTGGCAAACGGAGGCGGCAGATCGTCCATAAAGGGAAGTGCGGGGTTTGGCGCCCCCTGCCCTTGGCAATGGGCACGTGGTGGCTGCGCAGGGAGCCAGGGAGAGGGGCGTTTCGGCCGCGCCGCCCAGAGGTGCTAATGTCCTCGGCTGCCGCAAGAAAACTGGCGGGGGCGGCCCTCCGGTCGCGCTGATGGGCCCGTTAGGACCAGCCCCTCGGCCGCGCGCACAACTACAAGCCCTCTCGCTCGCCCTCCATCTCACCCTCTCTCTCTCTCTCTCTCGCTCGCTCTCTCGCCCTCTCTCTCGTCCTCTCTCTCGCCCTCTCTCTGTCTCTCTCGCCCTCTCTCTGTCTCTCTCGCCCTCTCTCTGTCTCTCTCTCGCCCTCTCTCTGTCTCTCTCTCTCGCCCTCCCTCTCTCTCTCTCTCTCTCTCTCTCTCGCGGAGAGAGAATGCCGGAGCACTACTCTAACAAACGGGACACGGACCGAACGCGATTTTTCCTTTCTCTTCCTTGTCCTATCCTCACCCCTTACACACACTCACACGCACTACACTACCACACATGCCAGGAGATCTGTCGAAAGCCTAAGAGCTTGTGTCGGCTGGGGTCACCCACCCAGTCGCGCTACAATTTAGCTTCACTCCCGCTCTCTCACACACCCTTTCGCGCTCCAATCTAGCTTCTCTCCCGCTCGCTCGACCACCCTTTCGCGCTCCAATCTAGCTTCACCTCCACTCCCACACCCACCCTTTCGCGCTCCAGTTTTGCTCCTCTCCCGCTCGCACGACCACCCTTTCGCGCTCCACTCTAGCTTCACTCCCATTCATTCACCCACCCTTTCGCGCTCCAATCTACCTTCACTGCCACTCCCGAACCCTTTCGCGCTTCACTCCCGCTCACTCATCCACGCTTTCGCACTCCAATCTAACTTCACTGCCACTCACTTACGAACCCATTCGCGCTTCACCCCCGCTCACTCATCCACCCTTTCGCTAGCTTCACCCCCGCTCACTCACTCACCCACCCCATCGCTGGCGCACTCGCCCTGCCCCGCCGTGGCCATCGGGGCAGGCGTGTGGAGAGGCGCGGCGCGGGCTGCTAATGGGTATTTACGGGCGCCGCAACGAATACGTCGGCGGCTGCGGCGGCGCCGCTCGAGGGGGTTTGGCTAACGAAGCCAGCGCCGTCGCCCCAACGCCTCCCGAGGGCGGGTCAGCGGGGGCCGAATTCAGAATTGAATCATCGCTCAATGACCGCCACTCGTTCGCGCCGGTCTGAGGATATTGCCCGACGCCTATTACCAAGTTCAGAGCTATCGCAATAATTACTAGAGACCGGAAAAAATATGTAGTATAAAACGCCAAAATCTGTACATAAATATGTAATGAAAATAGTAAGAATATGTAAGAAATATGTAAAATAGGATATAACATGTAATATTAAAATTCTCTAATTAAAAACTACTTTCATAGCAAGAAATTACTTTAGAAAAACTGTTCACTTTACATCACAATTTTCTCGTCAGTAGTAAAAGTATCTATTGTGATCCAGGACAGTAGTTTAGCAGCCAGACTATTCGCAATAGAAGCCATCGCACAAACTGGCGAGATCTACGACCAGCAAACATACATACATTGCAGCATGTTCATCAGTGTTACACGTCAATTATCGCAAATTTTTCTCAGAAATTAAGGTTACAGATAACAAAACGCGGTGTCAATGATGCTTTGGACACCCAGATTTCCCCAATAATGAAGGGAAAATGCTGATATTTAAAAAATACATCTTTTCATTAAAAATATAGAATTAAATAAAAGAAAATTGATAAAATAATAAAATATATTGTGAAATCAGCAAAATATGTTAAATATGAAATATAGCACTAAATATGTAAAACTATGTAACGTAAAAATCCGATATTGTGTTAGGAGGGCTATGATTCGCCAAGATTACAATTTTTAGAGCGGTAAGTAGAAAGACAAAAAATATGTGATTACATAAAAATCCGGTCTCTAATAATTACAATGGACTTCCCACATTGCTTAGAACAGAATAATAATTTCAACAGCGACTTCTCTAATGGACGTTTGTGGACTGTCGGTGCCTTCCACAGAAGATTCTAGAATCGTCATTCCCCTTCTAATGGCGTTGCGAAAGTGTAGTTGGATGTCATAGTTCAGCGAAGTATTCTGAAGGCTTAAAAAACATTCGAAGTCATTGCAGTTTACGGCTATCTGTAGCAGCGGCGAATATGGCGGTGGAGAGACTCCGTGAATGGGACCTCCTCAGTAGGTTACGTTCGCTCTGTGGATTACTCAGAAGCTGCTTCCGGAGACAGCCTTCGTGCCTTCTCTTTGCTTTTGCGCAGCTTCTGATGCAATAGGAACTACGTGCGTGTTCATTTTGGAGTGAGATGATTACTTGATCATCTCACTCCAACGGGAACTACTGAGAGAGATGTGAGAGATGATTACTTGATCATCTCACTCCAACGGGAACTACTGTGAGAGATGTGAGAGATGATTACTTGATCATCTCACTCCAACGGGAACTACTGTGAGAGATGTGAGAGATGATTACTTGATCATCTCACTCCAACGGGAACTACTGAGAGAGATGTGAGAGATGATTACTTGATCATCTCACTCCAACACGGGAATACCTAACTGAGACCGAGATGTGAGAGATGATTACTTGATCATCTCACTCCAACGGGAACTACTGTGAGAGATGTGAGAGATGATTACTTGATCATCTCACTCCAACGGGAACTACTGAGAGAGATGTGAGAGATGATTACTTGATCATCTCACTCCAACGGGAACTACTGTGAGAGATGTGAGAGATGATTACTTGATCATCTCACTCCAACGGGAAACTACTGAGAGAGATGTGAGAGATGATTACTTGATCATCTCACTCCAACGGGAACTACTGTGAGAGATGTGAGAGATGATTACTTGATCATCTCACTCCAACGGGAACTACTGAGAGAGATGTGAGAGATGATTACTTGATCATCTCACTCCAACGGGAACTACTGAGAGAGATGTGAGAGATGATTACTTGATCATCTCACTCCAACGGGAACTACTGTAGAGAGATGTGAGAGATGATTACTTGATCATCTCACTCCAACGGGAACTACTGATGAGAGATGTGAGAGATGATTACTTGATCATCTCACTCCAACGGGAACTACTGAGAGAGATGTGAGAGATGATTACTTGATCATCTCACTCCAACGGGAACTACTGTGAGAGATGTGAGAGATGATTACTTGATCATCTTCACTCCAACGGGAACTACTGATGAGAGATGTGAGAGATGATTACTTGATCATCTCACTCCAACGGGAACTACTGAGAGAGATGTGAGAGATGATTACTTGATCATCTCACTCCAACGGGAACTACTGAGAGAGATGTGAGAGATGATTACTTGATCATCTCACTCCAACGGGAACTACTGAGAGAGATGTGAGAGATGATTACTTGATCATCTCACTCCAACGGGAACTACTGTGAGAGATGTGAGAGATGATTACTTGATCATCTCACTCCAACGGGAACTACTGAGAGAGATGTGAGAGATGATTACTTGATCATCTCACTCCAACGGGAACTACTGAGAGAGATGTGAGAGATGATTACTTGATCATCTCACTCCAACGGGAACTACTGAGAGAGATGTGAGAGATGATTACTTGATCATCTCACTCCAACGGGAACTACTGAGAGAGATGTGAGAGATGATTACTTGATCATCTCACTCCAACGGGAACTACTGAGAGAGATGTGAGAGATGATTACTTGATCATCTCACTCCAACGGGAACTACTGTGAGAGATGTGAGAGATGATTACTTGATCATCTCACTCCAACGGGAACTACTGAGAGAGATGTGAGAGATGATTACTTGATCATCTCACTCCAACGGGAACTACTGTGAGAGAGTGAGAAGTGATTCCTTCTCCCTATGCATCTGCATACTCTAATATGTATGAGTGACCAAACCTACTGAGAGAGACCTGGTGAGATGATTTTTGCTCATCCTCACTCCAACATGGGAACTACTGTGAGTAAGATGTGAGAGATGATACCTTGAACCTCTCCTGTCATTCACACCGATACCAATACGGGAACTCATGAGAGAGATGGAGAGATGATTACTGATCATCTCAAATCCAAATGGGAACTATGAGAGAGAACGCGCCGAGAGTGATACGATCAGCTCACTAAAACGGGAACTACTGGGAGAGAGGAGAGATGATTTTGATCATTCACTCCAACGGGAACTACTGTGAGAGATGTGAGAGATGATTTCTTGATCATCTCACACCAACGGGAAAACTACGTTGACGAGATGTGAGAGATGAATACTTGATCACTCCACTCCAACGGGAAATACTGTGAGAGATGTGAGACGGTGATTACTTGATCATCTCACTCCAACGGGAAACTACTGAGAGAGATGTGAGAGATGATTACTTGATCATCTCACTCCAACGGGAACTACTGAGAGAGATGTGAGAGATGATTACTTGATCATCTCACTCCAACGGGAACTACTGATGAGAGATGTGAGAGATGATTACTTGATCATCTCACTCCAACGGGAACTACTGTGAGAGATGTGAGAGATGATTACTTGATCATCTCACTCCAACGGGAACTACTGTGAGAGATGTGAGAGATGATTACTTGATCATCTCACTCCAACGGGAACTACTGTGAGAGATGTGAGAGATGATTACTTGATCATCTCACTCCACGGGAACTACTGTGAGAGATGTGAGAGATGATTTACTTGATCATCTCACTCCAACGGGAACTACTTGAGAGAGATGTGAGAGATGATTACTTGATCATCTCACTCCAACGGGAACTACTGAGAGAGATGTGAGAGATGATTACTTGATCATCTCACTCCAACGGGAACTACTGAGAGAGATGTGAGAGATGATTACTTGATCATCTCACTCCAACGGGAACTACTGAGAGAGATGTGAGAGATGATTACTTGATCATCTCACTCCAACGGGAACTACTGTGAGAGATGTGAGAGATGATTACTTGATCATCTCACTCCAACGGGAACTACTGTGAGAGATGTGAGAGATGATTACTTGATCATCTCACTCCAACGGGAACTACTGAGAGAGATGTGAGAGATGATTACTTGATCATCTCACTCCAACGGGAACTACTGAGAGAGATGTGAGAGATGATTACTTGATCATCTCACTCCAACGGGAACTACTGATGAGAGATGTGAGAGATGATTACTTGATCATCTCACTCCAACGGGAACTACTGAGAGAGATGTGAGAGATGATTACTTGATCATCTCACTCCAACGGGAACTACTGTGAGAGATGTGAGAGATGATTACTTGATCATCTCACTCCAACGGGAACTACTGTGAGAGATGTGAGAGATGATTACTTGATCATCTCACTCCAACGGGAACTACTGAGAGAGATGTGAGAGATGATTACTTGATCATCTCACTCCAACGGGAACTACTGAGAGAGATGTGAGAGATGATTACTTGATCATCTCACTCCAACGGGAACTACTGAGAGAGATGTGAGAGATGATTACTTGATCATCTCACTCCAACGGGAACTACTGAGAGAGATGTGAGAGATGATTACTTGATCATCTCACTCCAACGGGAACTACTGAGAGAGATGTGAGAGATGATTACTTGATCATCTCACTCCAACGGGAACTACTGTGAGAGATGTGAGAGATGATTACTTGATCATCTCACTCCAACGGGAACTACTGAGAGAGATGTGAGAGATGATTACTTGATCATCTCACTCCAACGGGAACTACTGAGAGAGATGTGAGAGATGATTACTTGATCATCTCACTCCAACGGGAACTACTGAGAGAGATGTGAGAGATGATTACTTGATCATCTCACTCCAACGGGAACTACTGAGAGAGATGTGAGAGATGATTACTTGATCATCTCACTCCAACGGGAACTACTGTGAGAGATGTGAGAGATGATTACTTGATCATCTCACTCCACCGGGAACTACTGTGAGAGATGTGAGAGATGATTACTTGATCATCTCACTCCAACGGGAACTACTGATGAGAGATGTGAGAGATGATTACTTGATCATCTCACTCCAACGGGAACTACTGAGAGAGATGTGAGAGATGATTACTTGATCATCTCACTCCAACGGGAACTACTGTGAGAGATGTGAGAGATGATTACTTGATCATCTCACTCCAACGGGAACTACTGAGAGAGATGTGAGAGATGATTACTTGATCATCTCACTCCAACGGGAACTACTGTGAGAGATGTGAGAGATGATTACTTGATCATCTCACTCCAACGGGAACTACTGTGAGAGATGTGAGAGATGATTACTTGATCATCTCACTCCAACGGGAACTACTGAGAGAGATGTGAGAGATGATTACTTGATCATCTCACTCCAACGGGAACTACTGTGAGAGATGTGAGAGATGATTACTTGATCATCTCACTCCAACGGGAACTACTGAGAGAGATGTGAGAGATGATTACTTGATCATCTCACTCCAACGGGAACTACTGAGAGAGATGTGAGAGATGATTACTTGATCATCTCACTCCAACGGGAACTACTGAGAGAGATGTGAGAGATGATTACTTGATCATCTCACTCCAACGGGAACTACTGAGAGAGATGTGAGAGATGATTACTTGATCATCTCACTCCAACGGGAACTACTGAGAGAGATGTGAGAGATGATTACTTGATCATCTCACTCCAACGGGAACTACTGAGAGAGATGTGAGAGATGATTACTTGATCATCTCACTCCAACGGGAACTACTGAGAGAGATGTGAGAGATGATTACTTGATCATCTCACTCCAACGGGAACTACTGAGAGAGATGTGAGAGATGATTACTTGATCATCTCACTCCAACGGGAACTACTGAGAGAGATGTGAGAGATGATTACTTGATCATCTCACTCCAACGGGAACTACTGAGAGAGATGTGAGAGATGATTACTTGATCATCTCACTCCAACGGGAACTACTGAGAGAGATGTGAGAGATGATTACTTGATCATCTCACTCCAACGGGAACTACTGTGAGAGATGTGAGAGATGATTACTTGATCATCTCACTCCAACGGGAACTACTGAGAGAGATGTGAGAGATGATTACTTGATCATCTCACTCCAACGGGAACTACTGAGAGAGATGTGAGAGATGATTACTTGATCATCTCACTCCAACGGGAACTACTGAGAGAGATGTGAGAGATGATTACTTGATCATCTCACTCCAACGGGAACTACTGAGAGAGATGTGAGAGATGATTACTTGATCATCTCACTCCAACGGGAACTACTGAGAGAGATGTGAGAGATGATTACTTGATCATCTCACTCCAACGGGAACTACTGAGAGAGATGTGAGAGATGATTACTTGATCATCTCACTCCAACGGGAACTACTGAGAGAGATGTGAGAGATGATTACTTGATCATCTCACTCCAACGGGAACTACTGAGAGAGATGTGAGAGATGATTACTTGATCATCTCACTCCAACGGGAACTACTGAGAGAGATGTGAGAGATGATTACTTGATCATCTCACTCCAACGGGAACTACTGTGAGAGATGTGAGAGATGATTACTTGATCATCTCACTCCAACGGGAACTACTGAGAGAGATGTGAGAGATGATTACTTGATCATCTCACTCCAACGGGAACTACTGTGAGAGATGTGAGAGATGATTACTTGATCATCTCACTCCAACGGGAACTACTGAGAGAGATGTGAGAGATGATTACTTGATCATCTCACTCCAACGGGAACTACTGAGAGAGATGTGAGAGATGATTACTTGATCATCTCACTCCAACGGGAACTACTGAGAGAGATGTGAGAGATGATTACTTGATCATCTCACTCCAACGGGAACTACTGAGAGAGATGTGAGAGATGATTACTTGATCATCTCACTCCAACGGGAACTACTGAGAGAGATGTGAGAGATGATTACTTGATCATCTCACTCCAACGGGAACTACTGAGAGATGTGAGAGATGATTACTTGATCATCTCACTCCAACGGGAACTACTGAGAGAGATGTGAGAGATGATTACTTGATCATCTCACTCCAACGGGAACTACTGAGAGATGTGAGAGATGATTACTTGATCATCTCACTCCAACGGGAACTACTGAGAGAGATGTGAGAGATGATTACTTGATCATCTCACTCCAACGGGAACTACTGTGAGAGATGTGAGAGATGATTACTTGATCATCTCACTCCAACGGGAACTACTGAGAGAGATGTGAGAGATGATTACTTGATCATCTCACTCCAACGGGAACTACTGAGAGAGATGTGAGAGATGATTACTTGATCATCTCACTCCAACGGGAACTACTGAGAGAGATGTGAGAGATGATTACTTGATCATCTCACTCCAACGGGAACTACTGAGAGAGATGTGAGAGATGATTACTTGATCATCTCACTCCAACGGGAACTACTGAGAGAGATGTGAGAGATGATTACTTGATCATCTCACTCCAACGGGAACTACTGAGAGAGATGTGAGAGATGATTACTTGATCATCTCACTCCAACGGGAACTACTGAGAGAGATGTGAGAGATGATTACTTGATCATCTCACTCCAACGGGAACTACTGTGAGAGATGTGAGAGATGATTACTTGATCATCTCACTCCAACGGGAACTACTGAGAGAGATGTGAGAGATGATTACTTGATCATCTCACTCCAACGGGAACTACTGAGAGAGATGTGAGAGATGATTACTTGATCATCTCACTCCAACGGGAACTACTGTGAGAGATGTGAGAGATGATTACTTGATCATCTCACTCCAACGGGAACTACTGAGAGAGATGTGAGAGATGATTACTTGATCATCTCACTCCAACGGGAACTACTGTGAGAGATGTGAGAGATGATTACTTGATCATCTCACTCCAACGGGAACTACTGAGAGAGATGTGAGAGATGATTACTTGATCATCTCACTCCAACGGGAACTACTGAGAGAGATGTGAGAGATGATTACTTGATCATCTCACTCCAACGGGAACTACTGAGAGAGATGTGAGAGATGATTACTTGATCATCTCACTCCAACGGGAACTACTGAGAGAGATGTGAGAGATGATTACTTGATCATCTCACTCCAACGGGAACTACTGAGAGAGATGTGAGAGATGATTACTTGATCATCTCACTCCAACGGGAACTACTGAGAGAGATGTGAGAGATGATTACTTGATCATCTCACTCCAACGGGAACTACTGAGAGAGATGTGAGAGATGATTACTTGATCATCTCACTCCAACGGGAACTACTGAGAGAGATGTGAGAGATGATTACTTGATCATCTCACTCCAACGGGAACTACTGAGAGAGATGTGAGAGATGATTACTTGATCATCTCACTCCAACGGGAACTACTGAGAGAGATGTGAGAGATGATTACTTGATCATCTCACTCCAACGGGAACTACTGAGAGAGATGTGAGAGATGATTACTTGATCATCTCACTCCAACGGGAACTACTGAGAGAGATGTGAGAGATGATTACTTGATCATCTCACTCCAACGGGAACTACTGAGAGAGATGTGAGAGATGATTACTTGATCATCTCACTCCAACGGGAACTACTGTGAGAGATGTGAGAGATGATTACTTGATCATCTCACTCCAACGGGAACTACTGAGAGAGATGTGAGAGATGATTACTTGATCATCTCACTCCAACGGGAACTACTGAGAGAGATGTGAGAGATGATTACTTGATCATCTCACTCCAACGGGAACTACTGAGAGAGATGTGAGAGATGATTACTTGATCATCTCACTCCAACGGGAACTACTGAGAGAGATGTGAGAGATGATTACTTGATCATCTCACTCCAACGGGAACTACTGAGAGAGATGTGAGAGATGATTACTTGATCATCTCACTCCAACGGGAACTACTGAGAGAGATGTGAGAGATGATTACTTGATCATCTCACTCCAACGGGAACTACTGTGAGAGATGTGAGAGATGATTACTTGATCATCTCACTCCAACGGGAACTACTGAGAGAGATGTGAGAGATGATTACTTGATCATCTCACTCCAACGGGAACTACTGAGAGAGATGTGAGAGATGATTACTTGATCATCTCACTCCAACGGGAACTACTGAGAGAGATGTGAGAGATGATTACTTGATCATCTCACTCCAACGGGAACTACTGAGAGAGATGTGAGAGATGATTACTTGATCATCTCACTCCAACGGGAACTACTGTGAGAGATGTGAGAGATGATTACTTGATCATCTCACTCCAACGGGAACTACTGAGAGAGATGTGAGAGATGATTACTTGATCATCTCACTCCAACGGGAACTACTGTGAGAGATGTGAGAGATGATTACTTGATCATCTCACTCCAACGGGAACTACTGTGAGAGATGTGAGAGATGATTACTTGATCATCTCACTCCAACGGGAACTACTGAGAGAGATGTGAGAGATGATTACTTGATCATCTCACTCCAACGGGAACTACTGTGAGAGATGTGAGAGATGATTACTTGATCATCTCACTCCAACGGGAACTACTGAGAGAGATGTGAGAGATGATTACTTGATCATCTCACTCCAACGGGAACTACTGAGAGAGATGTGAGAGATGATTACTTGATCATCTCACTCCAACGGGAACTACTGAGAGAGATGTGAGAGATGATTACTTGATCATCTCACTCCAACGGGAACTACTGAGAGAGATGTGAGAGATGATTACTTGATCATCTCACTCCAACGGGAACTACTGAGAGAGATGTGAGAGATGATTACTTGATCATCTCACTCCAACGGGAACTACTGAGAGAGATGTGAGAGATGATTACTTGATCATCTCACTCCAACGGGAACTACTGAGAGAGATGTGAGAGATGATTACTTGATCATCTCACTCCAACGGGAACTACTGAGAGAGATGTGAGAGATGATTACTTGATCATCTCACTCCAACGGGAACTACTGTGAGAGATGTGAGAGATGATTACTTGATCATCTCACTCCAACGGGAACTACTGAGAGAGATGTGAGAGATGATTACTTGATCATCTCACTCCAACGGGAACTACTGAGAGAGATGTGAGAGATGATTACTTGATCATCTCACTCCAACGGGAACTACTGAGAGAGATGTGAGAGATGATTACTTGATCATCTCACTCCAACGGGAACTACTGAGAGAGATGTGAGAGATGATTACTTGATCATCTCACTCCAACGGGAACTACTGAGAGAGATGTGAGAGATGATTACTTGATCATCTCACTCCAACGGGAACTACTGAGAGAGATGTGAGAGATGATTACTTGATCATCTCACTCCAACGGGAACTACTGTGAGAGATGTGAGAGATGATTACTTGATCATCTCACTCCAACGGGAACTACTGAGAGAGATGTGAGAGATGATTACTTGATCATCTCACTCCAACGGGAACTACTGAGAGAGATGTGAGAGATGATTACTTGATCATCTCACTCCAACGGGAACTACTGAGAGAGATGTGAGAGATGATTACTTGATCATCTCACTCCAACGGGAACTACTGAGAGAGATGTGAGAGATGATTACTTGATCATCTCACTCCAACGGGAACTACTGAGAGAGATGTGAGAGATGATTACTTGATCATCTCACTCCAACGGGAACTACTGAGAGAGATGTGAGAGATGATTACTTGATCATCTCACTCCAACGGGAACTACTGAGAGAGATGTGAGAGATGATTACTTGATCATCTCACTCCAACGGGAACTACTGAGAGAGATGTGAGAGATGATTACTTGATCATCTCACTCCAACGGGAACTACTGTGAGAGATGTGAGAGATGATTACTTGATCATCTCACTCCAACGGGAACTACTGAGAGAGATGTGAGAGATGATTACTTGATCATCTCACTCCAACGGGAACTACTGAGAGAGATGTGAGAGATGATTACTTGATCATCTCACTCCAACGGGAACTACTGAGAGAGATGTGAGAGATGATTACTTGATCATCTCACTCCAACGGGAACTACTGAGAGAGATGTGAGAGATGATTACTTGATCATCTCACTCCAACGGGAACTACTGAGAGAGATGTGAGAGATGATTACTTGATCATCTCACTCCAACGGGAACTACTGAGAGAGATGTGAGAGATGATTACTTGATCATCTCACTCCAACGGGAACTACTGAGAGAGATGTGAGAGATGATTACTTGATCATCTCACTCCAACGGGAACTACTGAGAGAGATGTGAGAGATGATTACTTGATCATCTCACTCCAACGGGAACTACTGAGAGAGATGTGAGAGATGATTACTTGATCATCTCACTCCAACGGGAACTACTGTGAGAGATGTGAGAGATGATTACTTGATCATCTCACTCCAACGGGAACTACTGTGAGAGATGTGAGAGATGATTACTTGATCATCTCACTCCAACGGGAACTACTGAGAGAGATGTGAGAGATGATTACTTGATCATCTCACTCCAACGGGAACTACTGTGAGAGATGTGAGAGATGATTACTTGATCATCTCACTCCAACGGGAACTACTGAGAGAGATGTGAGAGATGATTACTTGATCATCTCACTCCAACGGGAACTACTGAGAGAGATGTGAGAGATGATTACTTGATCATCTCACTCCAACGGGAACTACTGAGAGAGATGTGAGAGATGATTACTTGATCATCTCACTCCAACGGGAACTACTGAGAGAGATGTGAGAGATGATTACTTGATCATCTCACTCCAACGGGAACTACTGTGAGAGATGTGAGAGATGATTACTTGATCATCTCACTCCAACGGGAACTACTGAGAGAGATGTGAGAGATGATTACTTGATCATCTCACTCCAACGGGAACTACTGTGAGAGATGTGAGAGATGATTACTTGATCATCTCACTCCAACGGGAACTACTGAGAGAGATGTGAGAGATGATTACTTGATCATCTCACTCCAACGGGAACTACTGAGAGAGATGTGAGAGATGATTACTTGATCATCTCACTCCAACGGGAACTACTGTGAGAGATGTGAGAGATGATTACTTGATCATCTCACTCCAACGGGAACTACTGAGAGAGATGTGAGAGATGATTACTTGATCATCTCACTCCAACGGGAACTACTGAGAGAGATGTGAGAGATGATTACTTGATCATCTCACTCCAACGGGAACTACTGTGAGAGATGTGAGAGATGATTACTTGATCATCTCACTCCAACGGGAACTACTGAGAGAGATGTGAGAGATGATTACTTGATCATCTCACTCCAACGGGAACTACTGAGAGAGATGTGAGAGATGATTACTTGATCATCTCACTCCAACGGGAACTACTGTGAGAGATGTGAGAGATGATTACTTGATCATCTCACTCCAACGGGAACTACTGAGAGAGATGTGAGAGATGATTACTTGATCATCTCACTCCAACGGGAACTACTGTGAGAGATGTGAGAGATGATTACTTGATCATCTCACTCCAACGGGAACTACTGTGAGAGATGTGAGAGATGATTACTTGATCATCTCACTCCAACGGGAACTACTGAGAGAGATGTGAGAGATGATTACTTGATCATCTCACTCCAACGGGAACTACTGTGAGAGATGTGAGAGATGATTACTTGATCATCTCACTCCAACGGGAACTACTGAGAGAGATGTGAGAGATGATTACTTGATCATCTCACTCCAACGGGAACTACTGAGAGAGATGTGAGAGATGATTACTTGATCATCTCACTCCAACGGGAACTACTGTGAGAGATGTGAGAGATGATTACTTGATCATCTCACTCCAACGGGAACTACTGAGAGAGATGTGAGAGATGATTACTTGATCATCTCACTCCAACGGGAACTACTGTGAGAGATGTGAGAGATGATTACTTGATCATCTCACTCCAACGGGAACTACTGAGAGAGATGTGAGAGATGATTACTTGATCATCTCACTCCAACGGGAACTACTGAGAGAGATGTGAGAGATGATTACTTGATCATCTCACTCCAACGGGAACTACTGAGAGAGATGTGAGAGATGATTACTTGATCATCTCACTCCAACGGGAACTACTGAGAGAGATGTGAGAGATGATTACTTGATCATCTCACTCCAACGGGAACTACTGAGAGAGATGTGAGAGATGATTACTTGATCATCTCACTCCAACGGGAACTACTGAGAGAGATGTGAGAGATGATTACTTGATCATCTCACTCCAACGGGAACTACTGAGAGAGATGTGAGAGATGATTACTTGATCATCTCACTCCAACGGGAACTACTGAGAGAGATGTGAGAGATGATTACTTGATCATCTCACTCCAACGGGAACTACTGAGAGAGATGTGAGAGATGATTACTTGATCATCTCACTCCAACGGGAACTACTGTGAGAGATGTGAGAGATGATTACTTGATCATCTCACTCCAACGGGAACTACTGAGAGAGATGTGAGAGATGATTACTTGATCATCTCACTCCAACGGGAACTACTGAGAGAGATGTGAGAGATGATTACTTGATCATCTCACTCCAACGGGAACTACTGAGAGAGATGTGAGAGATGATTACTTGATCATCTCACTCCAACGGGAACTACTGAGAGAGATGTGAGAGATGATTACTTGATCATCTCACTCCAACGGGAACTACTGTGAGAGATGTGAGAGATGATTACTTGATCATCTCACTCCAACGGGAACTACTGAGAGAGATGTGAGAGATGATTACTTGATCATCTCACTCCAACGGGAACTACTGAGAGAGATGTGAGAGATGATTACTTGATCATCTCACTCCAACGGGAACTACTGAGAGAGATGTGAGAGATGATTACTTGATCATCTCACTCCAACGGGAACTACTGAGAGAGATGTGAGAGATGATTACTTGATCATCTCACTCCAACGGGAACTACTGTGAGAGATGTGAGAGATGATTACTTGATCATCTCACTCCAACGGGAACTACTGTGAGAGATGTGAGAGATGATTACTTGATCATCTCACTCCAACGGGAACTACTGATGAGAGATGTGAGAGATGATTACTTGATCATCTCACTCCAACGGGAACTACTGAGAGAGATGTGAGAGATGATTACTTGATCATCTCACTCCAACGGGAACTACTGATGAGAGATGTGAGAGATGATTACTTGATCATCTCACTCCAACGGGAACTACTGTGAGAGATGTGAGAGATGATTACTTGATCATCTCACTCCAACGGGAACTACTGTGAGAGATGTGAGAGATGATTACTTGATCATCTCACTCCAACGGGAACTACTGAGAGAGATGTGAGAGATGATTACGTGATCATCTCACTCCAACGGGAACTACTGTGAGAGAGATGTGAGAGTGATTACTTGATCATCTCACTCCAACGGGAACTACTGTGAGAGATGTGAGAGATGATTACTTGATCATCTCACTCCAACGGGAACTACTGAGAGAGATGTGAGAGATGATTACTTGATCATCTCACTCCAACGGGAAACTACTGAGAGAGATGTGAGAGATGATTACTTGATCATCTCACTCCAACGGGAACTACTGAGAGAGATGTGAGAGATGATTACTTGATCATCTCACTCCAACGGGAACTACTGAGAGAGATGTGAGAGATGATTACTTGATCATCTCAACTCCAACGGGGAACTACTGAGAGAGATGTGAGAGATGATTACTTGATCATCTCACTCCAACGGGAACTACTGTAGAGAGATGTGAGAGATGATTACTTGATCATCTCACTCCAACGGGAACTACTGAGAGAGATGTGAGAGATGATTACTTGATCATCTCACTCCAACGGGAACTACTGAGAGAGATGTGAGAGATGATTACTGATCATCTCACTCCAACGGAACTACTGTGAGAGTGTGAGAGATGCATTACTTGATCATCTCACTCCAACGGGAACTACTGAGAGAGATGTGAGAGATGATTACTTGATCATCGACACTCCCAACGGGAACTACTGAGAGAGATGTGAGAATGATTTACTTGATCATCTCACTCCAACGGAACTACTGAGAGAGATGTGAGAGATGATTTACTTGATCATCTCACTCCAACGGAACTACTGGAGAGATGTGAGAGTGATTACTTGATCATCTCACTCCAACGGGAACTACTGTGAGAGATGTGAGAGGATGATTACTTGATCATCTCACTCCAACGGGAACTACTGAGAGAGATGTGAGAGATGATTACTTGATCATCTCACTCCAACGGGAACTACTGTGAGAGATGTGAGAGATGATTACTTGATCATCTCACTCCAACGGGAACACTGAGAGAGATGTGAGAGGATGAAGTTACTTGATCATCTCACTCCAACGGGGAATCTACTGTGAGAGATGTGAAGAGATTGATTACTGATACTTGAATCTCACTCCAACGGGAACTACTGAGAGAGGATTGTGAGAGGATGATTACTTGATCATCTCACTCCACGGGAACTACTGTGAGGAGATGTGGAGAGATGATTACTTGATCATCTCACTCCAAACGGGAAACTACTGTGAGAGATTGGAGAGATGATTACTTGATCATCTCACTCCAACGAGGAACTACATGAGAGAGGATGATGAAGAGATGATTACTTGATCATCTCACTCCAACGGGAACTACTGGAGAGATGTGAGAGATGATTCTTGATCATCTCACTCCAACGGGAACTACTGATGAGAGATGTGAGAGATGATTACTTGATCATCTCACTCAACGGGAACTACTGAGAGAGATGTGAGAGATGATTACTTGATCATCTCACTCCAACGGGAACTACTGTGAGAGATGTGAGAGATGATTACTTGATCATCTCACTCCAACGGGAACTACTGATGAGAGATGTGAGAGATGATTACTTGATCATCTCACTCAACGGGAACTACTGTAGAGAGATGTGAGAGATGATTACTTGATCATCTCACTCCAACGGGAACTACTGTAGAGAGATGTGAGAGATGATTACTTGATCATCTCACTCCAACGGGAACTACTGTGAGAGATGTGAGAGATGATTACTTGATCATCTCACTCCAACGGGAACTACTGATGAGAGATGTGAGAGATGATTACTTGATCATCTCACTCCAACGGGAACTACTGATGAGAGATGTGAGAGGATGATTCTTGATCATCTCACTCCAACGGGAACTACTGTGAGAGATGTGGAGATGATGTACTTGATCATGCTCACGCCAACGGGAACTGACTGATGAGAGATGTGAGAGATGATTACCTTGATCATCTCACTCCAACGGGAACTACTGTGAGAGATGTGAGAGATGATTACTTGATCATCTCACTCCAACGGGAACTACTGGAGAGATGTGAGAGATGATTACTTGATCATCTCACTCCAACGGAACTACTGAGAGAGATGTGAGAGATGATTACTTGATCATCTCACTCCAACGGGAACTACTGTGAGAGATGTGAGAGGATGATTACTTGATCATCTCACTCCAACGGGAACTACTGAGAGAGATGTGAGAGATGATTACTTGATCATCTCACTCCAACGGGAACTACTGTGAGAGATGTGAGAGATGATTACTTGATCATCTCACTCCAACGGGAACTACTGAGAGAGATGTGAGAGATGATTACTTGATCATCTCACTCCAACGGGAACTACTGTGAGAGATGTGAGAGATGATTACGTTGATCATCTCCACTCCAACGGGAACTACTGTAGAGAGATGTGAGAGATGATTACTTGATCATCTCACTCCAACGGGAACTACTGTGAGAGATGTGAGAGATGATTACTTGATCATCTCACTCCAACGGGAACTACTGTAGAGAGATGTGAGAGATGATTACTTGATCATCTCACTCCAACGGGAACTACTGAGAGAGATGTGAGAGATGATTTCTTGATCATCTCACTCCAACGGGAACTACTGTGAGAGATGTGAGAGATGATTACTTGATCATCTCACTCCAACGGGAACTACTGAGAGAGATGTGAGAGATGATTTCTTGATCATCTCACTCCAACGGGAACTACTGTGAGAGATGTGAGAGATGATTACTTGATCATCTCACTCCAACGGAACTACTGAGAGAGATGTGAGAGATGATTACTTGATCATCTCACTCCAACGGGAACTACTGTGAGAGATGTGAGAGATGATTACTTGATCATCTCACTCCAACGGGAACTACTGAGAGAGATGTGAGAGATGATTACTTGATCATCTCACTCCAACGGGAACTACTGTGAGAGATGATTACTTTGATCTCTCTCTTCAACTCTTGGACTATTTGTAATTAACGTACCTGCTCTCAAAGCATTATACATTCCTTGCAGCATTGAATGACAACTGATTAATCATTTTAGTGTGAAAATTCCCTAACGAGAATTCTTCAACGTAAATAATTTAATGACAAGCAACCGAAAGCAACTGATCTTTGAGAGGGAAGAGATGATTTCAACCAACAATCCATTTGATAACATCACTGCTTTCCAGATTACCTAAATCCTTGCTGATTTTATTGGCAATTACGTGGCCAACGAAATATTCATTATCTATGCAGGTCTTCTAAATTTCAGTGGGAATTATAGTTATTCAAATCGTTTTCCATATTGTCGCGGCAAAAAGTATTATTCTTTCATGAAGAACATGATGAGGATAATTTATAACTGATTTACCTTTGAAAATAGATTTTATTGCATAGCAGCGAATATTTGTCAACAAAACTAAAAAACCCTCTGTTTTCTGCATTCAAAATTCGACTAGAATATGGTTTAGGGTAGAGATCATAGAATTATGAAAACGTGCACAGAATTCACTTCTCCCTGAAGCACGTCACACACAGTTTTTACCTGTTTTTGACGTAGAATAAAATAAATAATTCAGCTTGTTCAGCGGAGGGTTGTACTGGATCCTTTGCAGAAAGTTTCGTTGTATGATCAACAAAATACTTTGCCACTAAGCTGTGAGAAATATATGTATTATTTCATGACCTATCACTACATATACAGAATGTCCGGGGAGGAAACGTCAAAACTTCGAAAATAAGGCTCTTAAGCAATTCTAAGCATATTTTGTCTCATAAACTACGTGGATATCCGAAATAGTTGAGCGCTATAAGCACTCAAATTTGGCTTTTGACAAATTGATTTCTAGGCAAAAATTTGCATTATAGAAGCATAGGAACTACTCCAGAAACTATGAAGTTGTTTATTATTTACCAAAGAAATTAATATGTTTGTTCAGAAAGAAAAATTAAGCGAGAAATAAAAAAGCGCCCAATTTACACAATTCGCTTTTTATTTCTTGCTTATTTTTTCTATCTGAGCAAATACATTCATTTCTTTTGTAAATAATAAACAATTTACATGTTTCTGGAGTATTTCTATGCTTCCATAATGCAAATGTTGTCTAGAAATCATTTTTCAAACCAAATTTTGAGTGCTCATTGCGGCGCTACCATTCGGAATATCCACATAGTTTATTAGACAAAATATGCTTAAATGGTTTTAAGAGCTTATTCGAAGTTTCGACGTTTCCTCCCAACACCCTGTATTGACATCAGTGGAACGGGATTGAATCTAATGACCCCTAAAGGAGGAAATCCGTTGCTATGTCCTTACGCTGGGGATCCCCTCGTACATTTACATAGAACTCCTCTTGTGCGTTATGGTCCTTCTGGAGGAGGGATTACTTGAGAAAGACCTTATAATCGCATTAATGTTCATGTGAGGTCGTCGGCTTTCCAGTGAATTCCATCGGTTATTTGGGAAGATTGAATTCCCGTTCACTGAATTTTGTTTTGTTCGACAATATCCATTGAAGATGATAATTCCG
>JAHLJT010002630.1:27135278-27167497 GCA_031308135.1 Acheta domesticus
CCTAGTACGTAATACTGAAGGGAGAAATCACTGATCAGAGCAGCAGGGCGCTAGAATTCTTTTGCAGACAGCTGCGGGATTCCACTAACAATCAGATAGTGTCGGAAATCCGCCCCCGTTAGAACGTAGGACCTTTGGGTCAGACCCGTTGCAGTGGCAACAATTGCTACTCCGAGACATATCAGCAGACAAAAGACTGAAATGCATATAAAGAACGTCGCCGTACATTTGCATATTTGAGCAGAGGGCAGTGGGTGGCAAACGGAGGCGGCAGATCGTCCATAAAGGGAAGTGCGGGGTTTGGCGCCCCCTGCCCTTGGCAATGGGCACGTGGTGGCTGCGCAGGGAGCCAGGGAGAGGGGCGTTTCGGCCGCGCCGCCCAGAGGTGCTAATGTCCTCGGCTGCCGCAAGAAAACTGGCGGGGGCGGCCCTCCGGTCGCGCTGATGGGCCCGTTAGGACCAGCCCCTCGGCCGCGCGCACAACTACAAGCCCTCTCGCTCGCCCTCCATCTCACCCTCTCTCTCTCTCTCTCTCGCTCGCTCTCTCGCCCTCTCTCTCGTCCTCTCTCTCGCCCTCTCTCTGTCTCTCTCGCCCTCTCTCTGTCTCTCTCGCCCTCTCTCTGTCTCTCTCTCGCCCTCTCTCTGTCTCTCTCTCTCGCCCTCCTCTCTCTCTCTCTCTCTCTCTCTCTCGCGGAGAGAGAATGCCGGAGCACTACTCTAACAAACGGGACACGGACCGAACGCGATTTTTCCTTTCTCTTCCTTGTCCTATCCTCACCCCTTACACACACTCACACGCACTACACTACCACACATGCCAGGAGATCTGTCGAAAGCCTAAGAGCTTGTGTCGGCTGGGGTCACCCACCCAGTCGCGCTACAATTTAGCTTCACTCCGCTCTCTCACACACCCTTTCGCGCTCCAATCTAGCTTCTCTCCCGCTCGCTCGACCACCCTTTCGCGCTCCAATCTAGCTTCACCTCCACTCCCACACCCACCCTTTCGCGCTCCAGTTTTGCTCCTCTCCCGCTCGCACGACCACCCTTTCGCGCTCCACTCTAGCTTCACTCCCATTCATTCACCCACCCTTTCGCGCTCCAATCTACCTTCACTGCCACTCCCGAACCCTTTCCGCTCTTCACCCCGCTCACTCATCCACGCTTTCGCACTCCAATCTAACTTCACTGCCACTCACTTACGAACCCATTCGCGCTTCACCCCCGCTCACTCATCCACCCTTTCGCTAGCTTCACCCCCGCTCACTCACTCACCCACCCCATCGCTGGCGCACTCGCCCTGCCCCGCCGTGGCCATCGGGGCAGGCGTGTGGAGAGGCGCGGCGCGGGCTGCTAATGGGTATTTACGGGCGCCGCAACGAATACGTCGGCGGCTGCGGCGGCGCCGCTCGAGGGGGTTTGGCTAACGAAGCCAGCGCCGTCGCCCCAACGCCTCCCGAGGGCGGGTCAGCGGGGGCCGAATTCAGAATTGAATCATCGCTCAATGACCGCCACTCGGTTCGCGCCGGTCTGAGATATATGCCGACTCCATATTACGAAGTTCAGAGCTATCGCAATAATTACTAGAGACCGGGAAAATTTGTAGTATAAAAACGCCAAAATCTGTACATAAATTATGTAATGAAATAGTAAGATTATGTAATAAAGTATGTAAATAGGATATAACATGTAATATTAAAATTCTCTAATTAAAAACTATTTTCATAGCAAGAAATTACTTTAGAAAAACTGTTCACTTTACATCACAATTTTCTCGTCAGTAGCTAAAAGTGTCTATTGTGATCCAGGACAATAGTTTAGCAGCCAGACTATTCGCAATAGAAGCCATCGCACAAACTGGCGAGATCTACGACCAGCAAACATACATTGCAGCATGTTCATCAGTGTTACACGTCAATTATCGCAAATTTTTCTCAGGAAATTAAGGTTACAGATAACAAAACGCGGTGTCAATGATCCTTTGGACACCCAGATTTCCCCAATAATGAAGGGAAATGCTGATATTTAAAAAATACATCTTTTCATTAAAAATATAGAATTAAATAAAAGAAAATTGATAAAATAATAAAATATATAGTGAAATCAGCAAATATGTTAAATATGTAATATAGCACTAAATATGTAAAACTATGTAACGTAAAAATCCGATATTGTGTTAGGAGGGCTATGATTCGCCAAGATTACAATTTTTAGAGCGGTAAGTAGAAAGACAAAAAATATGTGATTACATAAAAATCCGGTCTCTAATAATTACAATGGACTTCCCACATTGCTTAGAACAGAATAATAGTTTCAACAGCGACTTCTCTAATGGACGTTTGTGGACTGTCGGTGCCTTCCACCGAAAGATTCTAGAATCGTCATTCCCCTTCTAATGGCGTTGCGAAAGTATACTTGGATGTCATAGTTCTGCGATGTATTCTGAAGGCTTAAAAAACATTCGAAGTCATTGCAGTTTACGGCTATCTGTAGCAGCGGCGAATATGGCGGTGGAGAGACTCCGTGAATGGGACCTCCTCAGTAGGTTACGTTCGCTCTGGGATTACTCAGAAGCTGCTTCCGGAGACAGCCTTCGTGCCTCTCTTTGCTTTTGCGCAGCTTCTGATGCAATAGGAACTACGTGCGTGTTCATTTTGGAGTGAGACGATTACTTGATCATCTCACTCCAACGGGAACTACTGTGAGAGATGATTCTTGATATCTCTCTTCAACTCTTTTACTTGATTTGTAATTTAAAGTACCTGCCTCTCAAAGCATTAATACATTCCTGTGCTGCATTGGATGACAATTGATTAACCATTTCAGTGGAAAATTCCCTAACGAGAATTCTTCAACGTAAATAATTTAATGACAAGCAACCGAAAGCAACTGATCTTTGCGGGGAAGAGACGATTTCAACCAACAATCCCATTCTGATAACATCACTGCTTTCCAGATTACCTAAATCCTTGCTGATTTTATTGGCAATTACGTGGCCAACGAAATAATTCATTATCTATGCAGGTCTTCTAAATTTCAGTGGGAATTATAGTTATTCAAATCGTTTTCCATATTGTCGCGGCAAAAAGTATTATTCTTTCATGAAGAACATGATGAGGATAATTTATAACTGATTTACCTTTGAAAATAGATTTTATTGCATAGCAGCGAATATTTTGTCAACAAAACTAAAAAAACCCTCTGTTTTCTGCATTCAAAATTCGACTAGAATATGGTTTAGGGTAGAGATCATAGAATTATGAAAACGTGCACAGAATTCACTTCTCCCTGAAGCACGTCACACACAGTTTTTACCTGTTTTTGACGTAGAATAAAATAAATAATTCAGCTTGTTCAGCGGAGGGTTGTACCTGGATCCTTTGCAGAAAGTTTCGTGATATCAACAAAATACTTTGCCACTAAGCTCTGAGAAATATATGTATTATTTCATGACATATCCACTACATATACAGGATGTCCGGGGAGGAAACGTCAAAACTTCGAAAATAAGCTCTTAAGACAATTCTAAGCATATTTTGTCTCATAAACTACGTGGATATTCCGAATAGTTGAGCCGCTATAAGCACTCAAATTTGGCTTTTGACAAATTGATTTCTAGGCAAAAATTTGCATTATAGAAGCATAGGAAGACTCCAGAAACTATAAGTTGTTTATTATTTACGAAAGAAATTAATATGTTTGTTCAGAAAGAAAAATTAAGCGAGAAATAAAAAAGCGCCCAATTTACACAATTCGCTTTTTATTTCTTGCTTATTTTTTCTATCTGAGCAAATACATTCATTTCTTTTGTAAATAATAAACAATTTACATGTTTCTGGAGTATTTCTATGCTTCCATAATGCAAATGTTGTCTAGAAATCATTTTTTCAAACCAAATTTTGAGTGCTCATTGCGGCGCTACCATTCGAAATATCCACAGTAGTTTATTAGACAAAATATGCTTAAAATTGTTTTAAGAGCTTATTCGAAGTTTCGACGTTTCCTCCCAGGACACCCTGTATTGACATCAGTGGAACGGGATTTGAATCTAATGACCCCTAAAGGAGGAAATCCGTTGCTATGTCCTCTACGCTGGGGATCCCCTCGTACATTTACATAGAACTCCTCTTGTGCGTTATGGTCCTTCTGGAGGAGGGATTACTTGAGAAAGACCTTATAATCGCATTAATGTTCATGTGAGGTCGTCGGCTTTCCAGTGAATTCCATCGGTTATTTGGGAAGATTGAATTCCCGTTCACTGAATTTTGTTTGTTCGACAATATCCATTGAAGATGATAATTCCGTATTCAATAGTACTTACACTTTGAAATTCGAAACTCTCCACTGATAATTGGTCGATTTAATATGAAATATTAAATCCACTATGAAACACGACTCGACTTTGCTGGACGAAGCTCTTGAGAGCGTAACTTAAATTAATTAGCATTTGCAGGAGTAATATTGGTTCCTCTATCAAGAAATACTATTGCATAATAATATTATCACAAAGTAAATAAAAGGCGGGAAAAGTAACTGAATATTGTTCAAACATAACTCATCTTTCATTCTTACTATGAAGTTATTGTAAATACTATGTAAATATGAATTCATAGCGATGAAACGAATGAACATATGAGGAAGTAAAAAATAGCAAATTCTGTGGTCACAAGGGAAAAGTTCTTAAGTCAGTTTTTCGAGAAATTGAATTAAGTATAGGAATTACAAGCTAAATATCTATATTTTATTTTAATAAAACTTATTTTAATAAATAATTTTTTTTAATATAATTCAAATGTTGCCTCCTTAATGAGAAAAAAGCGTGGTTAGTAGCGCATATAATATTGTGCAAACTTCGTTAAAAATAGAGACTTACCTATAAAACGTTGAATCTTTTCAAAGGATCTACTTATTTGTGAGCGTCCAATGATTTTAAAGAACTAATAATAAAAAAATAATGAGAAATTGTCAGATGAAAATACATTGATACAAAATACAACTAACGAAAATTTAATCAATAAAGAAAAACTCCAATGTACTTAAACGAAACATAAAAAAATATTTTGTGGGAAATTTTAATTCCATGTATTAATGTGAATTGAAAACGAAAAATACTGAAATCACTAAAAAGAATAAAACAATTCAACAACGACTAATTAAATCCTCCTCAAACCCTAACCTCGCAAATCCACGCTGCAACCTCAACACCGCTCCAGACCAGTTTCGCGCGCAGGCCGCGCGGTCGATCAGCTGGAAAGCTTCGCCTCCAATTGCTGTACTCTCATTGGTCGAGAGGCTTCTCGTGCACGGGCCGAGATCAACGTTGACCATATTTCGCGTTCCCGTTCCCGTCAAACTTCGCGTTCCCGTCGTGTTGCGAACGCCTGCCTGAGATGCCGGCCTTTCAACTTCCTTTACGTTACCGTTCGCGTTGCCGTTCCCGTTCGCGGGCTATTGTGGAGCAGCCTTTAGTCTACGCCTCTGCCTCCATCCCCTCCGCCCTTCCGTGGCCCTTTCGGAGCGTCCCTCCCCGAGCACTTTCCCTAACGCCCTCCGCCGCTTCGCCAGGCGCCCTTGGATGATGACCCGACCCGCCCTTCGGTTCCT
Source organism: Acheta domesticus (assembly GCA_031308135.1). Taxonomy (NCBI): domain Eukaryota; kingdom Metazoa; phylum Arthropoda; class Insecta; order Orthoptera; family Gryllidae; genus Acheta; species Acheta domesticus. The sequence goes on from JAHLJT010002630.1 coordinate 27,140,880, forward strand.
TCCCCGGTCCACAGCCATTTTGCCCTCCCCCACCTACCCACGTGATTCTGCGCCCCCATGTGCCACCTCTCCGCCTGAACGTCCTGCCCGGTCGCTCGCCCACAGACACTACGGCCGCTACACGGTCTCGCACTCTGCAGTCGGTTCTTCCCCCCAGCCTGGTTACTCGCATTTACTTTCTCGTATACGTACGTATATATGAAGTAATGTACGTAGGAGAGAGAAAGTTATGAAATGCTGCGGAAAATCGAGTTCGAGATTTCAACGGAAATACACGTTTTGGGGTCCCCTGATACAGAATTTCTTTTTTTTTTTAACGTCCGACCGTGTCTGCCCGTCTGGTGTCTGTGAACAATACTAGCGCCTAAACTATGTGTAAGATATTTCCAAAATGAATAAATCCCTGTCCATCTGGCCTGAGTCGAAACTGTGATTCTTAAAAACATTAATTAATTTCTGCGGAGTACTTTACACGAAGCCCCTGCGACTTTTCCAAAATTTTCTCAAAAACCGCTCCAAATTTTTCGAGTTGTGTGCTCCCTTTTGTCGATTCTCCTCGTTTACTCCTCGGTGCCTGTTGGTAGTTTGTAATAACAAGCGAACCCACGCGGGAACTCTTGTATACGGAAGGAACCGGCCACCCTCTCCTCGAACGGTCGTACGAAGGAAAAAATATGCCAACAAAATGTGGTTCTATACATTGAGAAAAACATTTGTTCGCAGCCAACAGATACCTCTACGCCGCAGTAAAAAACGGCCCCAATAGGATTTCGCTATAGCATTATTTCGTAAACGCACAGTACACACACAATTCACTGAATCAGGAATCAGCTCCATCTATTTTCTTTTCATGTTAACACAGTCATTCCAACTATGCTAATGTTGTTGTGAAGTTATAGATTCCTTTTTCTCAGTGTAGATTTCTGAATTCGATGTACGGGATATCCTTTGCCACGGGGTTGGATTATCCAGAGGAACCAGAAATCTCCAAAAAATATAATCCAAAAGATCTCACCCTCGATTCTTATTCACTATCATTGAACTCAAGGTGTTTGAAGTGAATACTGGAAGGAAAATAAACTTACTGGAAGTACGAAGAAATAAACAACATTATTTTTGAGCATGCATTAAGAAATGACGGAAAACACAAAGTGAAAATAAAGAGAAAGAAGAAAAATGGAAACGAAATAATCACACTCTAATGTAATCCAGCTGTTTTCGGCCTTCAAATAAGACTTTTTGAGAAGAAATCGAAGAAGAAGAAAAAGAAAAAGAAGGAGAAGAAAAGACAAAGAAGAAGAAGAGAAAGGAGAAAGAGAGAGAAGAAGAAGAAGAGATTGTTTCTTTAATGGTAAAAGGAAGACAAGATCAATCAACAAAGTGAATGTGTCCTATAGGTATTACGCATTTCTCTATATCTTATGAAACGTTTGACCGTCTTCGCCATCTCTCAGAAATCTACGAAATCATCTAGTAACATTCCCTTTTGCTTCTTTCTTGCAATTTCTCCGACTTATTTCTTCGTTTAAATATTGTACTATTCTCCAACCTCGTAATTTAACATCACACTTCTCTCATTTAAATTTCAACTTTCTCGGCACACATCCCGATTTCAACCCATACTTTTATCTCCTCTCACTCTTCTATCTCACCTATACCTCCATATCCTACCTCTCTCACTTTCCAGCCACCCGCAACTTTTATTCCCTTCCCTTCAAACCCATCCCGCCATTCCTTTTCTCCAACTCTAACTCGGAGGTGATCATCGTTTCCGCCCTCGAGCCCGCCCCGCCCCGCCCATTACGCAGCCCTCGCCGCCCCCGCGCGGCCCTTAACGGCCGGGCCCGTGCCAACTTGCCCGCAAAGGGCTCCTCGCCACTGCCACCGCCCCAGTCTCCACCCCCCGCCCCCGCCGCCGCCCCCGCCGTCCCGCCCCCGCCGCTCTCGCCACCGCCGCCGCCCCGGTCCGCTCGCCGCCGCCGCCCCCGACGCTGCCGCCCCCGACACCGCCCCCGCCGCCGCCTCCGCCGCCATCCGCCGCCATCCGCCGCCGCCCCCGCCGCCACCCGCCGCCGCCACCGCCACCGCCACCGCCTCCGCCCCCCTTCCCCCCGCCGCCGCCCCCGCCGCCGCCCTCGCCGCCGCCCTCGCCGCCGCCCTCGCCGCCGCCCTCGCCGCCGCCCCCAACGCTGCCGCCCCCAACGTCGCGGCCCCCTCGCCGCCCCCGCCGCCGCCGGCTGCGCTGCCAGCGCTGGGCCCTTCCCCGCTCCCTCGGCGCTCGCCAGCCCTTGTCGCCGAAACTTGTTAAATAACGCTAAATATTAATACGGGGGAGGCGATCGCGGGACTCAATTGCCAAGACGGCGCGGCGCGCGAGTCGCGGAGAGGGGGCGCCTGCGGTTGCGGCCGCGGTTGGCTCCGGGCGCAGGGGCACCGCTCCACGACACGCAATCGATTCCAATCAGATTTAAATCAGGGTAATTGAAATGCTCAAATGAATTGAGATAAACCGAAATGAACTAAACTGAACTCATCTGGCCTGATTTGAATTGGATTGGATCGATTTGAATTGGATAGGATCGATTTGAAAAGGATTGGATTGAATTGGGTTGGATTGGATTGGACTGATTCGAAATAGACTGAACTGATTCGGACTGGACTGAACTGATTTGAATTGGAATGGATTGGCTTGAATTGGAATAGACTAATTTAAATTGGAATGGACTGACTTGAATTGAAATAGACTAGTTTGAATTGAAATGGACTGATCTGAACTGAATTGTTTCGAATTCAATTGAGCTATATTAAACAAAACAGAATCGGCCTGAACTGTATTGATTTGAACGACTGAAATGCTCTGAATCAAAATAGAAATCAACGATTTTAAATTAATGGAATTCAATAGATTTGTTTCGAATAAAAATGAACTCCAGACCGTTTATAATTACAAATGTCATAATTAAAAATTTAAATAAATAGGATAACTAATTGTAAGCATTATAACATTATTTTCACTCAACATAATAATAATAATAATAATAATAATAATAATAATAATAATAATAGTGACTTTATTTATGTGGCGAGACTCGGGCCATCAGGCCCGCTCTTCCGCCTAACCACGTAATAATACATATATAGATAAAAATTGAAACAGTACATTTAGTAAATTAAATAAAATACAACTTAGATATGTCTTGCCCCTGGGCTCACAAAATGAAAGTAAAAAACACACCGTCCCAGCATTTACCTTAAACGGCCGGGGAAAACCAGGGAAAACAAAGGAAGTGTGCATGCTCTTCAACGTTGAGCAACAAAATAAAATATTTAAAATAATTTATACAGCATTTACTGACACAAGAGAACATTAAAGAGATGCCCGAAAATAAATTATGAAAGAGAGAAAAGAAAATATTAACCCATACGCGTAATATGATATTAATTTTATTGATTGCCAGAAATATTACATTATTAAATAGCTATTTTAAGCATATTATAATCCTTTTAATAAACTATTCCTCTACCGCCTTAAAAGAAATATCACTGTATGAAATCTAAATTTCTGTTTCGAGATTTTGTCCTTTCCCACCCTTAGATTTCGACCCACTGAAGTTTGAGGCCAGCAAGTACGAAAAATAGTAGGCAAAGAAATTAAAGTAATTCTAAAATCGCTAACGAGAGAAGGGATCTTGGGTGTCATTTCCTTGCAAATTAACTACGAAAGAAAGAAACCTTTTGGCAACAAAGTTGTTCAGCATCTGAACAATTATCCAACCCTGAAAGTCATTAATTCCATTTTAAAAGGGATGAAAATTTTCATAATTTGCTACGCAAATTTCGTGTAAATTCCCAATTGGCAACAACATTCAAGTGATATTCTTTGGCTATTACATATTCGATGGCAAGAGGGGAATTCTTTAGCTTCCATATTAAGTCTGAAGATCTTAATAAAATTACAGGAATGACTCTTCCAAACCGCTCTCAACAATTAATAACAATGTAAAATTAACTCGACTAGTTCAAAATAGATGCGTCGTAAATTTTGTTCATAGTGCATAAGAACAAATAACATAAAATCCGAAATGAAAAGTTCACCACATACTTTCAAAGATAATTTGTAGAAAATTGGTTTTCAACTTTTTATATTTATTTTTTTATTTCACTTGATTGCGTGTTTGATAAGTCAAGGACGAAAATACCAAATTATAAATCGTAGAATATGACTGCATAATAAATCACAAAGAAGTAAAAATACTTAGTTACGTCATGTAACTAAGTAACATTATATTATATGTAAGAGCCTGATGTTGGAGACACATCTAGTCTCCGAAACGTAGCCAAGTGAATAATTGTATGTGTATCTTTAAATAAACATTACGACTATCTCAAAATCATATGGAACTTTCATTAACTTAAAAATACTTTACCAAAGAGGTAATATTTAAAATAATAATTTTTTCTCAGAATAAATACTGCACGTGCTAAGTATGGAGAGTGGTAACATTAAACCAACACAGAAAGGTTCAAAAGAAAGAAGAAAAAAAATTCTGACTCACTTGGGCCCACAAGGCTTGTAATTGCGCGTATTACCAGAGCTAACGCTTTCGTCCGCTATATGACAGCAGGCACTCCATAAATATTAATCACAAAGCATTAAGGGACTCGCGAGTTAAGTTTGATGTCACTCAAAATTACGTTTTCCATATGTGAATGCATCAAGGCCTTCCTGTTCTAAAATTATCCGGCAGAAGGACACTTTTAGGGAGAAGGTACGGTAAATATGACGTAGTTGAACTCACCCCGAATGAAAGAGAAGAACCAACTTTCGAAACACATGATATAAATGGCAAAACATTCAAATAACTTAGAGTACTCCAACGTGTTGGAGTTGGCATGCAAATGGATGCCAACAAAGATATAATGACGGAAGTTAACATGTTTTAAAAATTTGATTGAAAAGATTATAAGAGTAAAGTAAATACTTTATTTCTTCACAATTTTTTTTTGAGCATTAAATACATAAAATATGCAGAAATACAGAAAATATGCAGAAAATATATTTTTTCTTTATATCTTTTTTGTCATTTTTTTCGAAGAATACAAAAAGAGTGTATATTTCATTCCAGTTTTGGAAACATTTTATGTTAAGCTATTGCTACTTAATTTATTAGTTATAAAGTAAAAGTTTTCATTATCATCATAAACAATTTTCTTTGTAGCTGCCTTGTGAGAGAACATATATTGTGGATAAAGTTTATTATTTTCATAATTTACAATTTCCTACTCGCTAATTTAAGAACTTTCTTCGTCAAAAATATGTGGTAAATTCACGAGTATAAAAGATGGCTACGACAACATGGTTCTGAGTAAGAATTAAATAAACATGACATTACACTACCAAATATCCATTAAAGAACTGCAATGTATTTTAACACATGTCGCTCACTTCAATGTGCGTAAAAACTATAAACTGTGAATGTCCTTATGACACGCCAAGTGAGCATCCACAAACCCACAACTGAACCCACCATTTATTTACACATCCAACAAAGCCGTGCCATCCAGTGGCGTAGCTAGGGGGGGGGGCAGGGGGGGCAGGGGGGCCGGCGCGCCCCAGGTGCCACCAGTCTAGGGGTGACACCAATTAAATTATTTTATAGTTGGAATTATATAATTTAAATCATTTACTTAAAAATTTTACATATTAACATTTAGTTTTCTTACTTTTAGTAGTTTGAAAAGTTTTATTGTTAGAATTATGTAATTTTTATGGTTTATTTAAAAATTATTTATATTAACTTAATAAGTATACACTTTAATCATAAGCATAGATTATGGCCTAATTGCAATTACATTGCAATTATTCCTAATTACATAGTCATTTATAATTTATTAAGAAATTCTATCATGTGAAAATATGTTTGTATTTTTAACAAAATAATATACAATCAATGCAGCAATAGAAATTTTATACTTAATGGGGGGGTTGACACCATTAGCTTCGCCCCAGGTGACACCAACTGAAGCTACGCCACTGGTGCCATCGGGCGCGTTTTAAAAACCGCCTTTCCATCGATGAGCGGCGGCAATGGTGTAGCGGTGAGCTTAACGGACTACTATACCCAAGTTCGCGGGTTCAAACCCGATCGAAGCCGTGGATTTTTTTTAGGGGCGAAAAAAATCCTTCGTACGCCTTCCTTCGGAGGGGAAGTCAAGCCGGCTGTCCCATGTTGGTAGATTTACTTGCTAGTCTCGCCACGTGAAATAAGGCATCAATTCAATTCAATGAGCGAGCGAGCCGACACGAGTGATTCTCGCCTCAATCGCCGAACGCGCGCCCCTGGAGACGCATCGCGTATTTCTCCGTGGCGTCGGCGTGGAGAGGCTGGTGTCGTGTGCGAGTGCGCGGCCACACACGGCCGCAAGGCCAGGCGCACGGCGTGTGCCAAGACGGCGACGCCGACGCCGACGGCCTTTGTCTCACCCAGCGCCACGCTCTCGGTGGCAGCCAGCAGCGATGCGACATCCATGTCGATGTTGATGTTTCCAAAACATACACGTTTCTATGGAAATATCCATGTTTTAAACGTCGATGTATCGAAGCCGATGTTTTTAAACATCGATGTATTGAAGCCGATGTTTTTAAACACAGATATATTGAAGCCGATGTTAGTCTTTGATCACGGTTCTTCTTTCGGGTCTGAAAGAACAGAAGAATCAAGATCGAAGTAATTGCTCACTGAAGTGACAAGCGAAACGTGGCGAGGATAACCAAAAAACAAGGGCTTACAAAAAAAACACCACTCAGGGCATTGTAGGTGTATGAATAAGTCACACTTTTTTCTTGGACTTATAGTCCCGCGCTATAATAACATTTTTTGACTAATTGTCTGCAAGTTGTAAGCTTTCTTCCCAATCTTAAAATTTTCTACCAAGAACCTTGTGTTGTACTCTCACAAGTGGCAAAATAAAGAAACATTACCTTAAATTTTCTCTTTTAACTATCCAGAGGAAAACGTGTAGTGAACAACACAACCTAAAATGAAACTTCCGACAAGGAATAATTTCACAATGCTAGTCTAATGTAAAAGGTAAGATACAAAAAGAAATGTAAATACCAGTATTGTATATACACGCAAGCTCAGGTAAATATTTCCCTTGCATGCAGTAAAATATAAAAATACGTCGATTCTGTGCGATGATTATTAATTAAAACACAGTGATAATGAATAGTACTCTTCCTTCATGTTTACACTTGATTTGGATTCGTTCACGAAATGCATTCTAGCACACCCATCATTTTCAAAAGGATAATGTTCACAACTTTATTCTTTACAATGCATTAGCCGCAGCTGGATGCAAACGAGTCGAGATCCTTCCTTTGAGCATGATTCATCTCCAGACGAATTTAGATTGAACTTGATTTAGACTGACGTACCGGAATGCTCTGGGGCAGGAAACAGCCCAACTCACAGTAAGTCATCTACAGTTTCAACCGCCACAATACGATTTTATTCGCTGATCAGGTCAAAAGCATATGGGATCAACCCCCCCCCTTGGGAGAGAAATACCGCATAAACTATTTTTTAAAGGGGAGAATTTTAAAATTGAATACATTAAAAGAAGACTCCTCAATAAGGTCTGTTTGAAATGGAATGATAACTTTGGTTACGCTGTCGTTAATTCAGCGCCACAATAAAAGAGTGTTATAGTGATTCAATATAATAATTATACGGTTATCAAAAATCCTCTGTTGTTGTAAGGCCCGGATTTTAGCACAGTGGGATCCCTCAACGATATCATATTGTTAGAGCCACCTCCGGGAACATTCCTTCGAATTTACAAAAAGAAACTAATGGTCATAAAACATTTTGTAGAAGTATAAATACTTCATATGAAAATTAACAAATTGATTATCGAATTGAACAAGCCGTATATTATATTTTATTATTAATATTTTTACAATGAATATATTCAGTTGCAATAATGAAAGAATGTTTAATATTAGACTAATTTAGCATTTATCAAATATTAATTTTTTTTAATTTTTAAATCAAAAATGTTTGCCACAGTACTCTTCGGTTAACAATTATTTCAAAGATAGAAAATATTTTGATGTCTTTCCATGCCGCATGGGTTTGCCATGGATACCCAGAAGCTGGAATGTATTAATATCACAATTTCATGATGGATTATTTACAATCAACAACAGCACAGGTGGAGCCTACTCGCAAATTCTGATTCCAAGACTTTTTCCAACATTTTATTGTCCTGCATCTACTTCTCCGCCTTTATGATTCTAGTTGTGGAATGGTTTTGGCATTCTGCCCTCTGCTATCCTCATTACAAGATCAGTTTATGCCTGAATACTGTGATTTTTCTAACTTTGCCCCTCAAGGCCCGTCTTCACTATGGAATATGTCACGGTATTTCACAATGTTCTCAGTCGTGCCGTCAGGTATCGCATGATCGCGATCGTATCAAGCAGAGCTGCTGATCATGCGACTTCTATAGGTACGACGGAGAAAGACGCGAAACGCTGTGTGATATTCCATCGTGGCTGTAGGGGCTTGAGGGGCAGAGTTAGAAAAATCGCACTATAGTTACTATTTTTCCTCCTAGGTGGAAAATTCCTAGTTCCTGATTTCTGCGTATCTTCTATAATCCAATAGGTAATGAAAGCGCACCAACGATCTCAAAAATCTCATTTCAGCAACTTCGAGCTTTCTCTTATGTTTTATTACGAGGCCAACTGCTATTGTGCGAAGAGATGTATTCTAAACGCACCAGCAGTATTCCAAGCACGCGTATGTCCGTCTTAGGGGCCGTTTACACAATGACAGCTAGATAGCTGACAGTCGCTAGACTGGACATGTAACCTTTGCGGACAGCGCGAAAGATCGTTCGCAGGACAGCTAGTTCTTGGGCGCGGCGCGCTCCAAAATTTAAATGTCAGAACTGGTCGAGATGGTTCAGGGAAACGGTGCCCACCATCGCAGCATATCTGGCCAGAAAGTCCTACAGTTCGAGTCCCGACGGCGGAGAATTTTCGACACTAACTACAACGCTAATTCAACCGCTCTGCAGAGGAAAATCTCGCAACATTTCTTCTCTTCTCTCCAGGGTTTCTTCGTCTATCGACGGTAGCCTTACATGCATTTGAGTATTCTGGTCATTATTCAAGAGATACTGAAGTACAAACTTTATTTTGTCCTTTTAATCCCTTTCTGAAAGACTGAAGATACCTAATTATTCATTAATATTTATTTATGTTCATTATAGAAGGGAGCACAATTTATGCGATGCATGGAGAAGAAGTACACTATATGCAGATTTACTTAAGCTCCAGAATTCATATCTCACGTTACTGTACAAATACATAGTTGAATTATGAATAAAAATACTAACAAGCGCGGTTAGCAACATAAAAAAAGTAGAATAGTTTGCTACCGAGTAATAGAAAAACGTGTTTGCATGTAATCCCGTGTAAAAGAAACGTACCAGCAATACATTGTGGGGTACTTCATTTCCCATTGTCCTTATCTTTTATTCATAATTGAACGAACGTAGATAAAGATATCGGGGTTGGGATTGCGGAGTTCAAGAAAATGGAGGTGTAAGGAAAAGAAGACGAAAACGAACATTCATAAAGATTTGGGAGTTAGGATTCGGGAGTTCACGAAAATGCAGGCGTAAGAAAAAGAAGACGAAAAAAGGAAGAGACGAAAAAGAATGAGATGAAAACTAACCTGAAAATAAGAAGACGAAAAATACGAAAAAAGATGAAAAACAAGAAGAAAAATAAGTAAAAAACAAGAAGAAAAATAAGTAAAAACAAGAAGAAAATAAGTAAAAACGAAGAAAAATAAGTAAAAACAAGAAGAAAAATAAGTAAAAACAAGAAGAAAAATAAGTAAAGACTCTAAAAAATAGGGAAAAAACAAAAAAGAAGACGAAAATAACAAGAAGATGAAAATAACAAAAAGGCGAAAAAACCAAGAAGGCGAAAAAACCAAGAAGGCGAAAAAACCAAGAAGGCGAAAAAACCAAGAAGGCGAAAAAAACCAAGAACGCCAAAAGAAAACAAGAAGGCGAAAGAAACAAGAAGGCGAAGAAGGAGAAGACGAAAATACAGGACGAAGAAGCAGAGGAAGGCGAAGAATGTCCGCCGTCGACGGGCTCCAGTGGCGTGGCGGGGGCCGGCGCGTGCAGCTGGGCCACTTGCAGCCGCCAAGTGCCTCAATGAGATAATCGAAGCCCCCGCCCCTCCCCGCACGCTCTCGCCCAACGCAGCCGCAGCCCGGAGCAGAATTCGAGCGGCCGGTCGGCCGGCCGGCTCCTCACGGCGCGACTTTGCCGCGATCAACACCAGCCGAATGCCCAGGCAAGACACCGGGAGAGGTGGCTCAGGGCATCAACTGATGTCACTGCAGCGCCTCCTACCGGGAGGAGTGCCGACGGCAGCAGGATTTTCGACTCTAGCGACTTAGCTAGGTCGAATTCAGTCGCTGTCTGGAGGAGAATTCTAGCCGCCGGCTGCTTTGATCGGTGGTTTCTCTGATCAACACCAGGCGAATGCCGGAGCAGTACCCTAACAAACGGGCCACGGACCGCGCGCAATCTTTCCTTCCTCTTCCTTGTCCTATCCTCACCCCTTTCACACACACACGCACTACACTACCACATGCCGGGAGATCAGTCAGGACCTTAGAGCTTGTCCCGGCTGGGGCGGTGCCCCGCTGATGGGAGATACCTGGTTGAGTGAAAAATCTTTCAAGCCGATTGGTCGGCTCCTGATCTCAGCGTCTAGAAGGAGAAGTTCACCTCTACCTCTCGATGAGAAAACATGCACTTATGGGGCCAAAAACCTTAGCAGTGCGTGAGCGGTGGAATCATTAATCAATCAAACAAATAACCCGGAGCAATACCCTAAACCAATGGGCCAGGAACTGCGCGCAATCTTTCCTTCCCCACCCTTATCCTATTCTCCAAACACACGTGCACTATCCTACCACACATGTGGGGATCTTAGAGCTTGTGCGGCTGGGGCTCTGACACGTTGGGGCGTGGAAACCATTGTGGAAAGATGAACTGACCAAAAGAAAAAAGAATATTACTAAAAAAATAAAAATGTGTTTGATTATTATTTTCGGTTTATTGCACATGAAAACTGAAAAAAATCCTACGCATGTTTTAGGCGTTTGTGGGGGTTCACAGACAGACAGACGTTTTCCTTTCAATTGATTTTTCGGTATCGAGGACCCACAAAACAGGTATTCAGGCTACATCATGTGTTAAGGGATTTTTTTCTTAATTTAGCAACTGAATTTAACTACTTTTTCGTTTTCAGGGCCTAGTAATGATTTTTTTCTGCCGAAAATCCGCTGTTTTATCACGCAGCATTACATAAATTTCCCTACACTACATATATTACTCCGTATGTATACGGGAAAGTAAAATGTTTTTAACCAATTTCATAAATCAAACATGCTTTGTTCGCTAGTCATTAATTCTAGAATAATTATTATTTTCCTACTAATTGTTTATCTAATAATGGGAACACATGAATTATGAGAACACATAGGAAACTTGTGCACAAACGATTAGGAAACTCACATGTTATCGAATGTTTTCTGCTTCAACGAGTTCTCGAATGGGACATCTAAACACATCAACCCGAACCGCCAACGCAAACACAGCTTACAAGATACCCACATTACAGCAGCCACGCGCCGAGTTTGTATATGCATTCATGTTCACTCGTACGCACATATCCTCACGTACGCATGTGCCCTCGCACACAGACACACGCACACGCTCGCACGCGGAGTCCCTCGCTTTCACGCCGGACACATTCGCCGATAGGCGCGCTCATAACCGCTCGATTGCGCGTATGCGAGAGCGCGCGCGATGTCGTTTCGCCTGATGAAACCCTCCGCTCCCCCCACCCACTCCCCCGTGGACGAAGCAAGTCTTCCGGAGAGCAGGGCTTTCAGAGCGCGCGAGGTCCCGTACAGCTCGACCCTTCATTTCGCGGGCGTACGGAACATAGCAAGGGCAGGCGAATGCACGATCTAGCCAGTTGAGGCGACGAGCAGGTGTTCCCCAGGGGACAGTGGCGCCACCAACGAGGAGGGGGCTCATGGGTAGAGACCGGATCCCTACGTAATTACATACTGTTTGTCTTTCTACTTACCGTTCTCAAAATTGTAATTTTAGGCGAATCATCGGCCTCCTAACATAATATCAATTTTTTCGTACATATTTTTGCATATTTAGTACTATATAACATATTTTACATATTTTGCTGTTTTCACAATATATTTTCTTATTCTATCAATTTTCTTCAATTTTATAACATATTTTTATGAAAAAAGTAGTTTCAAAAAAATCTGCATTTTTCCTACATTATTGGTGAAATCTAGGTGAATCAAAAGTATCATTGACACTCCGTTTTGTGACCTGTAATCTTAATTTTCGAGAAAATATTTCGACCGCTGACATGCAACACTTCGATGAAAATGTTGCATGTTGCAGTGTATGTTTGCTGATCGTAGATATCGCCAGCTTGTACGATGGCTTCTATCGCGACTAGTCTGGCTGCTAAACTACCTGGATTACAATAGATGAAGCTTTTTACAGGTGATAGGAAACGTGTTTGATGCAAAGTAGGGATCAGTTTATGTTCTCCAAATAATTTTTAAAACGTTTTTATTAATTTTAAAATTGATTTAGGACATTGTTTCTGAATATAATTTTATGCTATGTAAATGGTTGTTTAAGTAGTGAATTTTAATATTATATGTTACATCCGATTTTACATATTTATTACATATTCTTACTGTTTTCATTACATATTTATATACATATTTTTATGTTTAATATTACATATTTTTCCGGTCTCTACTCATGGGGCTTCAGACCTGCCTCCGCCTACAGCCGCCCCATACACAAATCCTAGTTGCTACAATGCGTAGGGATGAAGTATTTTCTTTTTATACTTAGTACAACAGTTTACCAGAGAAAGTTCGACAAGGTTTATAGGTTCATGGAACACCAAAAACAAATTAAAAAAAACTACATAGTTTGTTACTACAACATCGTTATGGTATGGCGGCATAACTTAAATTTTCCATACCAGTATTTGATTTATGAGCCTATGTGGTAACATTGGGTTCGCATTATTTCGCTGAGGAAGGAGAGCATTGTTTAGCACGTGACTTCCTGTGTGTTTAAACACGGAAGGTTCCAGCCGATCGCCACACTTAGCTAACTGGTAAGGAAGCAGCACTGTCTTACACAACCTGGTCGTTCGTTCCGTAAGTGTAGGAAAATGTTATTGCCGATTTAATGATGTTTCTCCCCGTTCGAAGTGAGGTCTGGCGCCGACCTACATGTTTTATTGCAAGGTTTTCCTCTCCAGCTATCGCCCCCAGCAAGCCACAGCTTCTTCTGGACAAACTCTAAGCTATAGAGATACGTGGCAATGTAGTGCACGTAAGGTGTGAGTGTGTAAGTAAAGAAGAGAAAACAAAGATGAAGAAAATATCGCATGCGATGAGGCCCGTTTTTAAGGAACTGCTCCGGCATTCGCCAGGTTCTGATCGGAGAAACCACGGAAAACTACCGATCGGAGCAGCTGACCACAAGAATTCTCTTCTATAATGCGGCTGAATTAGACTCGGCAGTCTAGCTAGAGAAGTGTTGTCAATGTCGATGCCAAGAGCGGGAGCCCGTGGCACGAGTGCCACGACGAAATCGCCCTCCACGCAGTTCATTACCCTGCCACAAGAGACGTTATCCCTACTGTAAAACGGCGCGGTTACTAATAGTTCCCTTTCTGACGCTAGTGGCGCAGAGAGGCTCGTGGTATGCTACGGTACCACGACCGCGTGCCACTGCCACCAGTAGAAGACCTTGACACCACTGAGTTAAGAGTCTACAATCCGCCAGCTGTCGAAACTCGAAGCCTACGACTTTATGGTCAGAGTCACTGCAGGGCGAACTCGTTGTGGTCTTAAGCCCTCTCGGCTGCTCATTCGGATATGGATTACAATGCTTTGTCAGAACACCGAAGTTCATCCGACGGGACTCTTCATTACATGCAAGCGCACGAATTGTTTATGCATGTGCCACGGAAATAAACAGCAAGGGATTTCCCTTTAACTCGTTTCGTTATGAAAAAATATGCGCAGTTTGTATGCATCGTCAGGGTTTTTGCGTATTGCGAAATGAGCACATTTAGTAAATAAATAATTGGTAGCCGTTTCTACAAAGAGGATTTATACATGCTCGAAGAAAATTTTATTTTTTGGGGCTATTTTAAACAGACAAATTAGTAACACGCGCAAACAAGACAGTAAAACACTGATTACTTTGTGGTATTTTGTTTAATATTTATGGGTTAAGGAGGGTTTGCATTTGATATTCAAAATATGATGCACAAAATTCCTCATGAAATCCTCACATTTGATACTCGTAATTTCTGTGCACCAGAGGGTTTTTTTTACTAATGAATAATTTACGCATTCCAACGAACTGCAAAAAAAAGACAAAGTACAGTTAATAATCAGATTTTCGTGAAAGAAAATTTCGAGCTATTCCCACATTCTCCAATAAAAGGAATCAGATTATTGAGAATATACTGCACACAAATAGGCACCTGTAACTTTAATGTCTCCTTTCCTCGTAATATTCAAAAATATACATTATCACACTTTTAAATAAACTTTACTTATAAAGTATACTAATCACTGTGAGATTGTTAAATAGTAAATAATTGTCACATTCCAAAGAACCGGAAAATAGAACACTGAGAAAATTTGGTTGATAGTCTCACTTTCGTGGTGAACTCAGCCATGAACGGCGACGGAATATTGGGGAACTACCAAAGTTGAATGTAAGCGTTGCGAACTAAACGTAGCACTGGGAATGTCGCTTGCATGAGCCGAGCCAACTTCATCGAGAATTCCCTGTGTTGAAAGGTTTTCGTTACACATCAAGGAGCTTACATTCAGTCGGAGAAAACGACGTTGCCTGAATAATATACGCTCGCTGGCTTTGGATAATGTTTCCCTGACAGTGTTCTTTTCTTGTTTGGAAACGGAGGAAATGAAAGGTTTGATAGCAATCTCAGGGGTAAGTTCTTCTGTTGGTTATGAATTTAAATGAAAATACATTATATTCGTACGAATATCAGTACGTCTGAAATGAAAATGCAATGAATGAACTTTATTTTGATAATTTATTGTATAAGAGAGTAAAATAAGGTTTTATTCTCTAATTAAACACGACGTGAGGAGAGAAGCAATATTATGGAAAATGAAAATAAAGTTACTTCAACATTCAGGAATTTCTAATAAGCGTTATTTATCCAAAGAAGCCTTTTCAATACCTGACATATGTTATATATTTTTAAAAGAAAACGTATCACTGTGAATAAGGGTACTATTTGAATTGGGTCACTACTTGTGCCCTTATTTTTCTTGAAAGTCCTATTCTGGGATAAAATTATCAATCACAGTTTCACAAATTTCTACGTATAATAAACCTTTGCGTGTTCAGTGTTGGCAGTTTTGTTGATTATACAAGTCAATCATCATATAGCTCAAAATAGGAGAAGAAAAAGAAAACTTGTTTACACTCATTAAAAATAACAGTTTAATGTGAAATAACCAATCAATAAACTGAAGTAGGTGACACGTTTCTTTTCATTGCATGTGTGCCCGGGGTCAACAAACAAGAGATGTTGACCTGAAGACTACCATTCAACCACGGGGAAAAACAAGAATGTCAATGGCGTAGGGTCAATAAACTTCATCCGGGGTGTTCGTAAAACCTCAATTAACTAAATTGATCTAAGAGATCGGCACGCAGTAGAAAACATATACAGCTCGTCCACGAAGACTGTCGTAACATTTGACGGACAATGGATTTTCAGCCAGAAACTAATTTATAATGAATCAGCACTAGAGAGGCGCAGCGGCTAGTATTTTCATGTTTAAATGTTTAATTTAGCATGTTCGTATTAAAAACGCATTACAATTGCCCAGCATCCCAGCTTGTCTATTTTCGGGCATAATGTTACATGAACAAGTGTGATTCAAAATACTCGTTAAAATGTTTATTTCATTATATATTTACGTTTTACTATCGTAAATCACATCAAGTGGTGACGATTTACTGTAAATGCCGGAAAGGGAGTATTCTAATTCACAGCGTTTGAGTTATGTACTCGTAGTTGCATTGATACCTGATGACATAAATATTTATTACACTTACCCTGCTGAAGATGCTACATGCTACTTCCTTTCGGTATCGATGAATTAATACCTACTTCATTATCAATATAACATCTTATTTATTATATTTGATGAAATCACACAATTTTAATCGTCTTCCCTTAACATTTATCATTTTCTTCATACATAAAACAACTCTCATTTCTTGTTGTCTCCTCTGACAACATATTTTAGTTCGAAGAATTCGAGCCTTCCGAGGAATTTGATGAAGTTGTAAAGTCGCACTGTCCGTCACCAAGCCTCGCGAGCCCACTTAAAGTCAAATCGGCACTTCGGTTCATAACCAATGCTGCACTACACCGAGACCTCAGTTTAGCAACAGTTAAAAAAAATTCAAGAAATAAGTTCAAAATATCACCAACCAACGTCTAGGTAATGTAATAATGTTTTAATGATCTTCCTGTTATAGATTTGAAAAGGATCCGAAGAAGGTACCACTGGGGGACTTTCTTCTTATCATTTCATTTGTTATAGATTACACAGCATTTATAGTAATTACTTATTATTTCACATTTGAAATAGATTTTAAATATTCGTTGAATAAAAAAACAAACAAAGTCAAACGAGTCTCGCGGGACGTTAGAATAAGGTCTGAAAAGACCGTCAGACAGTTAACGAGATCCGTTTCTGATAGTATCTGCAAAAACAGACCACGAACGATACTGCATATTAAAAGAAAAGTTTATATGAGTATATGCTTGCAACAATGGTTGCTAGAATCGACGAGTCACCTCTTTCTCAACTCCAACGTCTGTTCTTGATGTAAGGAATTTCCATGGGACGCAGTCTCACTTGCGAGAATATGCGGCATTTGTCCATATTTCCCACTATCTTTTCTGTTATTCTATCTCTGTACTTTTTTGGAGGCTTTCGTTGCGTTTTTATGGAATTTGCGCCCCCCTCCCTCACAGCGAGGTGCCCGGAGCGGTCGTTCCTTCCCCTCCGGTCTTAATCCGGGCCTGGTCGGCGGGACCGAAGTTTCTCCACATCTTCGCCGCTTGCAAAGTTGGCAACGAACAACACGGTGCTGCGGGAGCAGGACACATAGCCAAGGAGGCGGAGCGGGGTTGGGTGGAAAGGGCGGGAGGAGGTGAAGAAAGGGAGCGGCTGTGGAGGAAGCGAGGGTGGGCCAGAGCTGAGCGTGCGGGGCAAGAAGGCGGGACAGGACGAGATAGGACGTGGCGAAGTTGGGATGGGTAATGTGGGGGGGGGGTGAAAGCGGGGAGGAAAATGAGTGGGGTTGGGTGAAGCTGGATAAGGCAGAATGAGGTTGGATAGGCAGGACTGAGAGAAGCTGGGTGGGTGGCAGGGCTGGTGGATGAAGTAGATTAGGGTGGCAACGGAGTTGGACGAAGTAGGGTGCGGACGGGCGGGGTTAAGATGGTTGTGAAAGTTTTTTTTTGCGGCGTTGTGCGGGAATGAGTGGGAATGGGCGGGGATGGGCGGTGTTGGTCGGGAACGGTCGGGGGTGGTCGGGAACGGTCGGGGGTGGTCGGGAACGGTCGGAGGTAGTCGGGAACGGTCGGGGGTGGTCGGGAATGAGCGGGGACGGTCGGGGATGGGCGGGAATGAGCGGGGATGTTCGGGGTGGTCGGGGACGGTCGGGCATGGGAAGAAATGAGCGGAGATGTTTGGGGATGGGCGGGGATGGGAGGGAATAAGCGGAGATGGTCGGGGATGGTCGGGTATGGGCGGGAATGGGCGGGGTTGGGCGGGTATGGGCGGAGATGGGGCGGGGATGGGCGCGGATGGGCGGGGATGCGCGGAGATTGGCGGCGATGGGCAGGGTGGGCGGGGATAGGTGGGAATGGGTGGGGAAGGGCGATGATGGGCTAAGATGGGCGGAGATGGGAGGGGTGGGCAGGGATGGGCGGGGATAGGCAGGGGTGGGTTCGGATGGGCAGAGATGGGCGGGAGCGGGCGGTGGATGGGCGAGGATGGGCGGGGTGGGCGGGGAAGGGACGGGGATGAGCAGGGACGGGCGGGGATGTGCAACGTTGAGCAAGGATGGGTAAAGGTGAGCGAGATGAGCGGATAAAAGCGAGAATGGAGATGCGCGGGGGTGGACTGGGAGGATCGACGATGCAGGGGGTCAGGTGGAGATGGACAGTCGTGAGCGGAGATATGGGGGGACGACCGGGGTCGGTGCGTGGTGGCCGGTGTTTCGCAGGGCGGTGCTCGGCGAACCGAAGCCCGAGGAGACGGAGAGGGGGCAGGGAAGGAGTGGGGTGGGAGTTGGGATGGGCGGGTGGGCTAGCCGGCTGGCTCAAACTGCGGCTTCCAAGTTGGCGTTAGCATCCCTCGGAAACACAAACTGCGCGCTCAGCTGCAGGGAACTTCGCAGCACTGGAGACCACGCGGAAGCTGTGTGGAGTTCTTCCCAGACGCTGCATTATCATATGATTGGACGCGGGAACAAGCAACGAAGAAACTTTCTGGATTTCACGTGGGCGGAAGGCCACAGCCGGGCAAAAAGCAGTGTTGGTAAATAAACAACACAAAGGAGTAGAAAAACTCTCATGAAAAGCATTATCATCTTTACAAAGAACTTGTAGAATACTCTACAAACCACCAGGAAAATTCAAAATATTTCAATACAAGATTTAAGGCTTTTGCATTACACATGCAATAGACATAAGATACTAATGGTCTAAACAGTTGACGAGCCCGAAATCACCAATCAATCAATCAATCGACAAGAAATTGTCGCGTGGACATGTAGCAGTTAGTACACAGTTGTATAAAAACCTTAAAAATCTTCACGTAAAAAAACCGGGAGAGATGGCTCAATCTACTGATGTCACTGCAGTCCCTCTGACCGGGAGGTCCTAGGTTCGAGTCCCCTACGGCGGCAGGATTTTCGACATTAGCTTGTCAGCTAAGTCGAATTCAGTCGCTGTCTGGAGGAGAATTCTAGCGGCCGGCTGCACTGATCGGTAGTTTTCTGTGGTTTCTCCGATCAACACCAGGCGAATGCCGGAGCAGTACCCTAACAAACGGGCCACGGACTGCGCGCGGTCTTTCCTTCCTCTTCCTTGTCCTATCCTCTCCTCTTACACACACACTTACACTTACTTGCACTACACTACCACACATACCGGGAGACCGGTCGGGAGCTTACAGCTTGTCCCGGCTAGGGTGGTGCCCGGCTGGTGGGAGATACATGGTTGAAGGGGAAAAGCCCGCTAGTCGACGGTAGGTCGGCGCCAGATCTCGGCAACCAGCAGGGGAAAAGATCATCGCAACCTCCCGAGAAAAAACACGCACTACACGCACGGGAATAATGACTTAAGTAGTTGACGCGCCCGGAAACACGAATCAATCAAACAATCAATTCACGTAAAAATGAAAATAATATTACACGTACAGCCACCGACGGGTAGTTGAGCTAGTTGTTCGGTTGTCCACTTCCCGTTGTCTGTGGCGGGGGGCAGAATGCGGGCCGTCCCGCTCCGGTGGCCCATCGGGGGCGCTGTGGTCCAGTGCTCCCGGCGGCGGCGGCCGCAGGCCCAATTAGCAGCCACGCCCCCACCCTACCCCGCCCCCACCCGCACGCGGAAGGCGGGGCAGGGCGGCGGGCGAGGGGGGATGGCGCCTGGGAGGCCGTGACGAGGGACACAGAGGGGGCGGGAGTGGACCTGGAAGAAGATAGGAGCGGCTGCGGAGGCGGCGGCAGAGCGGATGGGACAGGGTGGAATGGAAGGGACGGATGGGCAGAGCGAATGAGCAGGGCGGAAGGGAAGGGAGGATGGGTAGAGCGAATGAGCAGGGCGGATGGGCAGGGCGGATGAGCAAAGCGAATGAGCAAGGCGGATGGGCGTCACGGATAGGCAGACCCGATGGGCAGGGTGGAAGGCATGGCAGATATGAAGGCCAGAAGGGCAGCGCGAAAGAGCAGGACGGAAGGACAGGGTGGATGGGCATAGCGAATGAGCAGGGCGGATGGGCGTCACGGATAGGCCGACCCGATGGGCAGGGTGGAAGGCAGGGCAGATAGGAAGGGCGGAAGGGCAGAGCGAAGTGAGCAGGGCGGTTGGGCAAGGAGAACAAGGCGGATGCGCAGGGCGGCAAGTGACTGGATGGCAGGAGGTGTGGCGTGAATGGCACCTTCGAATGCGGAGAGGAATTTAGAGGGGTCGGCGGAGGACCTGGAAGAAGTCGGGGGAGGCGGAGGAGGCAACTGAGAGGAGCGGGGACCAGGGAAGGCGGGGGAGTGGGAGGAGATTGGTCGGATACTGCAGGGGTACGGGAGCAGGGATGATGGAAAGGGAGAGAGAAGGATACGAATTCAGTTGCGGCGGAAATGATGTAATTCAGAGCTGGCGGTCTTGAGCATTTGAATTTATGCTGCGGCATCGCCTGACCCAGTAACTACTAAACTTATGTTAAAAATCAGCCAATGTCGGGTTTCGAAATAATACATCCCGGTCTACGAAAATTCCAACGTGATCCCGCGATAGTCAAGACTAACACGTCCGGCCACTTTACATCTTTCTTATTATAACGTGTTGATCCGTAGGTAATTGCGTAAAAGTATATAATAGTTTACGGCTTCCAAATGAAACACATAATATTGAAACACTCACATCGAAAGTATTGCTACTAATTATAGGAATTTCCCTAATCAGCGGAATGTGGCTTGAGTGGCTGCTGTGAACCTGTTAATTTCACTGGGTTCTCTGGCCTTTCTCGCTCACTTTGTTGGCGTCTGTTTCGCACTGTTTTTCCTTTGTCCCCAAACTTCCATTCTCTTATCGAGCGAGAGAGGAGAGCGAGAGAAGAGGGACAAAGTGAGGAAAGAGCGAGAGAAAGTGAGGAAGGGCGAGAGAAAGTAAGGAAGGGCGAGAGAAAGTAAGGAAGGGCGAGAGAAAGATGTCCGTATAGTTAGCACACCCACTTATTCAAAAATTAAACAAGACTATACCATAATTTTGTTCCAATTTTGAACTAATTTATACCCACCTTAAAAATTTTCTACCAATGCAGAACATCAAAATTTACAACGTGTTCCCGTGAGTGCGCTAACTTAACGTTAAGTTAGCATACCCACACAAGAAAAATGCGTTAAACCAAAAAAACAAATATACCATAATTTTGTACTAATTTTGAACTAATTTATACCCACCTTAAAAATTTTCAACCGATGCACAACATCAAAATATACAACAATGAAGAGTGGATGCGCCAGGTTAACGTTAAGTTGGCAAACCCACACAAGAAAAATGCGTTAAACTAAAAAAACAAATATAACACAATTTTGTACTAATTTTGAACTAATTTATACCCACCTTAAAAAATTTTGAACCGATGCACAACATCAAAATATACAACGTTGAAGAGTGGGTGCGCCAGGTTAACGTTAAGTTGGCAAACCCACACAAGAAAAATGCGGTAAACCAAAAAACAAATATACCACAATTTTGTACTAATTTGAACTAATTTATACCCACCTTAAAAAATTTTGAACCGATGCACAACATCAAAATATACAACGTTGAAGAGTGGGTGCGCCAGGTTAACGTTAAGTTGGCAAACCCACACAAGAAAAATGCGTTAAACTAAAAAAACAAATATACACAATTTTGTACTAATTTGAAACTAATTTATACCCACCTTAAAAAATTTTGAACGATGCACAACATCAAAATATACAACGTTGAAGAGTGGGTGCGCCAGGTTAACGTTAAGTTGGCAAACCCACACAAGAAAAATGCGATAAACTAAAAAACAAATATAACACAAGTTTGTACTAATTTTGAAACTAATTTATACCCACCTTAAAAAATTTTGAACCGATGCACAACATCAAAATATACAACGTTGAAGAGTGGGTGCGCCAGGTTAACGTTAAGTTGGCAAACCCACACAAGAAATGCGATAAACTAAAAAAAACAAATATAACACAATTTTGTACTAATTTGAACTAATTTATACCCACCTTAAAAAATTTTGAACCGATGCACAACATCAAAATATACAACGTTGAAGAGTGGGTGCGCCAGGTTAACGTTAAAGTTGGCAAACCCACACAAGAAAAAATGCGATAAACCAAAAAAAACAAATATACCACAATTTTGTACTAATTTTGAACTAATTATACCCACCTTAAAAATTTTGAACCGATGCACAACATCAAAATATACAACGTTGAAGAGTGGGTGCGCCAGGTTAACGTTAAGTTGGCAAACCCACACAAGAAAAAATGCGTTAAACCAAAAAACAAATATACCACAGTTTTGTACTAATTTTGAACTAATTTATACCCACCTTAAAAAATTTTGAACCGATGCACAACATCAAAATATACAACGTTGAAGAGTGGGTGCGCCAGGTTAACGTTAAGTGCCAAACCCACGCAAGAAAAATGCATTAAACCAAAAAAAACAAATATACCACAGTTTTGTACTAATTTTGAACTAATTTATACCCACGTTAAAAAATTTTGAACCGAAAATTTGAACTGAAAATTTTGAACTGAAAAAATTTGAACTGAAAATTTGAACTGAAAATTTTGAACTGAAAAATTTTGACTGAAAAATTTTGAATTTTGAACATCAAAATATACAACGTTGAAGAGTGGGTGCGCCAGGTTAACGTTAAGTTGGTATTCCCACACAAGAAAAACACATTAAACAAAAAACAAATATACCATAATTTTGTACGAGAGCAATTACATTTCTTTATCGACGTGTTACATTTTGAGAAATTCAAGCCCACCTTTACCATTCGAGGCATACATTTATGAATGTATTGGTTCTGAAATAGACCTACATTTTAGTGGGCCTTCTATTCTATACATATGGAGTCCTCAGTAACTTGGTGGGGAAAAAATGCTTTCAAATGAAAGATATTGGACATATTTCAGAAAGACATATTTGAAGAAGCTGATAAAACCATGTAAACATTAGTTCCCACGAAATGTTAAGAAAGGAATGAGAGAAAATACATGTATAAATATCGGAAAGTGAAAAAGAGTCGCAACTGATACAGAAGTTTTTCTGACGTACATTTTAGTTCGGGTAAATACATCTGACGTTTGTAAATTTTACATTTATAACATGTGAAGACCAAATGCTTTATTGTGATGATCCGTTAGTGTTGATCCGTTGTTTCAAATCAACGTTTACTTCACCAATTTTTATTTATTTTATCACTTCACCAATTTAATTTTATTTAATGTAGTTATTAAGTAGTCTGTTATGTATATTTTTGTCGATGTTTCATGGCCGACTGGAAATATGTTGGCCACTTCTGTGTTATAATGGCGTAAATAAACGATTTTGATCCTTCTTCTGAATTCTGATTGTTAGTTATGAATTTTTAATTACACGCAAGGAATTAATATAATGATAATCAATGATTCTTTACTGAATTAGAGTATACTTCACTAAACTAATATAATAAGTGGGTACACTAAACGAAAGTATCTGTAGTATCTGATGTGTTCAGACGAAATTATGTTGTTTTCTTTGTTGCACTTATAATTTTATCTGAACGAGTTTCATATTTAGAAGCTGATTAATTATTTATCTGAACAACAAATTACAGTTTTTAGCGCACTGTGAGTATCTTAGAAGTACCCACATTTAATAGTTGACTAAAAAACATTTCCGGGGATCGAAAAAATTATATGGTGTTGTTTTTTTCAAAGTTTTTGCATATGTTTCCTCATTTCATTTTTGGGGGGGGGGGGAATTTTGTCGTTCAAGTATAATAGAATGAATGGTTTCCTTATTCTATCGAAAGTTCCAGACTTAAAGTTCGGCTTTTTGACATTGTACTCTTGTTGAATTAGTTGACTGTTGTTGTGCTATTTGGTTTCGGTTTAAGAGTATTTTATTTTTGCATTGCATTAATTTTCTGTACTATATTTTATATTTATTATTTATACCATATTTCTTGTACATGTTGTAATGACATTCCCACCTTTTTTGCTATTGCAATAGACATTTATTCATAAATAATTATAATACTTTTAATTATACATTTGATGTTCGATATCAAAACATTTATTCAATGAAAATTTCTGTTAGAATTGTGAGTGATAATTCAATTTCTTGTGCTTCATTGCATTCTTTTCATCATGACAATTAACATTTAACAGTACCAACAGTTGAATACCAAACAACATATTATTTTATGAAATGTACTTACAAATTGTTAAGAAATAGTGAATGTAGATGGGGAATTTTGGCACGAACAGAAAAGCTGCCCTTCTCAGAAGGAAGAGAGAAAGGAGTTTCCATTGAGCTTTCTACCTGAGCATCCCCCTACCGTTTCCATCCCTCAATGCTACCTGTCGCGTACAATGCGCCTCCCCCTACCTTCCGCTGGGCGAATGAACTCAGGGGGGTTCAGGTACTGTGCGCAGGAAAAACTTCACAGAATAACGTTGATCATTTAGGAGAGCAGGCCGGCGAACAAAAGGTGGCGTTTCTTCACCACCCCCATCGTTTACTGGATTTTCCACACGAAATTTTTAGAATCTTGACGCGACAATATCTGTTGATTGCTGTGGTCTTTCGAGCATCTCAGGATATTTCAAGTATTGTTTGATTACTTACAATCTCCACCAATGGTCTCTTAAATAGGTATATGGAAGTGAAAGGGCTTACGTCATTCCACTTTGAAAGTGGAGAAGCACGTGTGTATTAATACGTAATGTTCCTTAAATAACATTGCATGTTACTCATATTATTAAACATGACTGACGCAATTTGTTCTTTGATCATAGTGCCTGAACTAAAGATTATAACAACTTGTAGTTGACACTGTCCAGTAAACATGCTAACATTACGTTGATGAAACAAAAGATGGTGAAACGATTGATGACATACTAAAATCAGAGAATACTAACATGGTGTTCCTTAATATTTCCAAACTATACGGAAATGTAAGTAATAATTTCAAAACATATTAATACAATAAATATTTTTGCAGGCATATTCACATTTTAAATACTGAATTAGGCCATAAAACCACCTACACTTTTCTCAGTGATTCACATCCATAACGAGCGAACCAAACAAGACAATCGGAATATAATAAAAAAGCCATAAACACTTTGTACCTCGTAACCAGAGCAGATTTTAATGAAATGTGATTTTTTCACTTCAGAACAAGCCGTTTAGTATTATCATCTATCATGATATATTATAACAAAAGGAAATGACCCCCATTTTTAAAGACTTTTTGCCATTTTCGTTCGATTTCGAATAACACAACTTTTATTTTTTAACTTCTTCCTTCATTTTAATGCATGTTTCGCTGATTCATCAATTTTAATCCCATTTTTTAAGGTACTTGATTCAAATAACAATAACGAGATGCTCCACAGAATTCCAGAGATAGCCAACTCCATTCTTCGCTCACTTATTGTAATGTCAGCTGTTGTATGTGTCGCAATTAGCGCCAATGTCGGTTCAGCCGATTAGTCGGGATAACTAACGACAGAGATTTTCTGGTAAAGTACAGTCGGAAGCGAAACATTAAAGTTGGGACTTCACTTGAACAAATAGAAGTAGTCTCGATTACAGCAGTAATGATGAAACAGAATGAGTTGTGCTCATACGAACTGTTTTTGATAACATTTTTTGCATCATTTTCTTTGCTTTTACGGTATTTTTAAAACATATTCCAAGCATTTTATTGATCATTATTTGGCAATATTTTAGGTCATGAAAATGTACACTCAATCATAACTTGGGAACCATTCTTAAACGTTTGTATATTTGATGTTATGCATCGGTTCAAAATTTTTTAAGGTGGGTATAAATTAGTTCAAATTAGTACAAAAATTGTGTATATTTGTTTTTTTGGTTACCGCATTTTCTTGTGTGGGTTTGCCAAGTAACGTTAACCTGGCGCACCACTCTTCACAACGTTGTATATTTTGATGTTGTGCATCGGTATCAAAATTTTTTTAAGGTGGGTATAAATTAGTTCAAAAATTAGTACAAAATTGTGGTATATTTGTTGTTTTTTTGGTTTAAGCATTTTCTTGCGTGTGGTTTGCCAACTTAACGTTACCATGGCGCACCACTCTTCAACGTTTATTTTTGATGTTGTGCATCGTTCAAAAATTTTGTAAGGGGGTATAAATTAGTTCAAATTAGATGCAAAATTGTCGCTTATATTTGTTTTTTTTTGGTTTACCGCATTTTCTTGTGTGGGTTTGCCAACTTAACGTTAACCTGGCGCACCCACTCTTAACGTTTATCTTTGATGTTGTGCATCGCGTTCAAAAAATTTTTTAAGGTGGGTAGAAATTAGTTCAAAATTAGTACAAATTTTGGTATATTGTTTTTTTGGTTTACC
>JAHLJT010002630.1:27168497-27194627 GCA_031308135.1 Acheta domesticus
TCTTCTGCAAATCATACGCTTAGTATCAATTTATTTTTATTTAATTGGGAATATTGTTAATATTTTTGATATATTGTATTTATTGAGAGTTGTGCCAGAAAGAGAGATCTCGAGCTAACATTCTTTGCGTATCATGTTAATGTTAATTTATAGCTTACACTGACTGAAGCGCAAAATGAAAGAACTTATTAAATTTAGTTTTAAATTACTTTGGAAGATTGAAATAATGTGAAGTTAATAAGTATTTATTAATTCACAAGTGTGAGGGGGGCTCAGAGGTTATATATTATTAATTTTTTGTATAGGTTTCAATTTTTTTAGGAATTTGAAAATCTATGATATTGTTTGCGATATGCTTCTGTTCAAATTATGACGCAATTAAACGCAAGTGTTTGTTTATAATTTCAGTTTATGCTGCGTCTTTATCTCTAGATAAAAAAAGGTTCGTGATTATTCCCTCGAAAACTGCTCATTCAGAATAAATGTTAGAAATATTTGTAGTATTTTAAGTATTAGAAAATAATACATTATCATGTTATGAAGATACATCGTCTTTTATTTCAGATAAAAACGTAAAAGGTTTTATCCATTAAATACAATACTGATTCGAGAAATCTATATTTTTTTCATTTACAGAGGCAAAAATTGAATGAGTTTTGTTGTTGAAATACTAGCATTTGCATATTAAGAGTTATAAAATTTATTAATGGGTCAAATTCTCGGAAACGTCAATAAGATCAAAATTTAAGGGATGGGTTCCGGAGGTTTTGTTATTACGCCTTTCGATAATACTCTTTTTTTAGCTTTGGTCGGATAATCAACTGGTTGTGGTAGAATGTCACTCATACATGTTTGAGGTGCCATCCCATATTTCGCACCTTAGGGTCAGGCTGATGTAACTACACACACGAAATATTTGTGTCAGACAAATATGACATCTATTACGTCTTTGACTTTAATAAGATGTATAAATTTGGTACTAATAAGATGTATAATTCGCCCGAGAATGATGGAGAAGGGACAGTGGAAGAGAGATCCGGGATACTGGTATGACTTGGTAGCAAATCATACCTATTGCAGAAAATAGAGTAAGATGAAGATCCTTTGCCGAGGCCCTATGCTCCGAAAGGAACTAAAGGAACAAGAAGAGAAGAAGAATAATTTTTGTAGGTACGTCAAATCCTGACTTTTTTACAAATATACCTTGTGATATGATTGTTTCCACCTAGGATGCAGAAATAGTTAAATTCTGATAGTTGTAAATACAAAATTACAAACATTGTAGTTACGTAAGTCTGACCCGAAGGAGTCGTCCATAAATTTCGTAACGCTAAAGAGGGGGGAGGGTGTTTGAGTTAGCTTACGCTTGCGTTACATAGGGTTAGTTCCGAGTTACATATAGTTCTTTTTTTTTTTAATTTTCAAATTTGCTGAAATAATTTCGTGTGCACGGCTTGTCATAAATTGTCTCACCATGCATTCTTTTTTCACTAACAAATTTTCTCCTTTCCTATGGGATCGGTCAGTATCACCAACTTCATCATAGATTTTAATATCGTGCTATATAAAATGAAGATGAATAAACATGGTTTCTACTGTTATATATATATTTTTTTTCTTGCTGGAAATGCCCTGTCTTGCTCCTCTTGAAATCCCTTGCTGTAAGGTAGCGGTTTGTGCGGCAGATGCGGGCTCGGTCTCTAGTGTTTGGCGGACGCTGGCCGATGGCTCGCAGACGTTGAACGCACGCACGCATGCGCAGGGCTTCTCGATCCGCGCGGAGGCGCTGACGCCAGCGGCGGCGCAAAAACGGCGCCGGTCGGCAAAGCGCGCTTTGAACCGCTGCCCCGCCCCCGCCCCGCCCGCCCACACCCGCGTCCCGCCCCCCCCCCCGTCTCGCCCCTGCCCCCGATCCGAACCCGCCCGGCCCCCCTCGCCCTGACCCCTCTCCGCCCTCGACAGGCCCCGCCCGCCCCCGCCGCGCCCGCCCCCGTCTCGCTCCCCCGCCGCGCCCCGCCCCGCTCCGTCTCGCTCCCGCCCCGTCTCGCCCCCGCCCCCGTCTCGCCCCCCGCCCCGATCCGAACCCGCCCGGCGCCCCTCGCCCCGACCCCTCTCCGCCCTCGCCAGGCCCGCCCCGCCCCGCCGCGCCCCGCCCCCGTCTCGCTCCCGCCCCCGCCCCGCCCCGCCCCCGTCTCGCTCCCGGCCCCCACCGAGCCCCGCCCCGCCCCGCCCCCGTCTCGCCCCCCCACCCCCGATCCGAACCCGCCCGGCGCCTCCTTCCCGACCCCTCTCCGCCCCGCCCCGCCCCGCCCCGCCGCGACCCTCCCCCGTCTCGCTCCCGCCCCGATCCGAACCCGCCCGGCGCCTCCTTTGCCCCGACCCTCTCCGCCCCTTCTCGCTCCCGCCCCGGCCCGCCCCGCCCCCGTCTCGCTCCCGCCCCCGATCCGAACCCGCCCGGCGCCCCCTCGCCCCGACCCCTCTCCGCCCTCGCCAGGCCCCGCCCCCGCCCCCGCGCCGCCCCCCGCCCCCGTCTCGCTCCCGCCCCCGCCCCCGCCCCGCCCCCGTCTCGCTCCCGTCCCCGTCTCGCTCCCGCCCCACCGAGCCCCCGCCCCGCCCGCCCCCGTCTCGCCCCCACCCCCGATCCGAACCCGCCCGGCGCCTCCTTGCCCCGACCCCTCTCCGCCCCGCCCCGCCCCGCCCCCGCCGCGCCCCTCCCCCGTCTCGCTCCCGCCCCCGATCCGAACCCGCCCGGCGCCTCCTTGCCCACCCCTCTCCGCCCCGTCTCGCTCCCGCCCCGGCCCCCCCCGCCCCCGTCTCGCTCCCGCCCCCGAATCCGAACCCGCCCGGCGCCCCCTCGCCCCCGACCCCTCTCCGCCCTCGCCAGCCCCGCCCCGCCCCCGCCGCGCCCCGCCCCGTCTCGCTCCCGCCCCGCCCCCGCCCCGCCCCCGTCCTCGCTCCCGTCCCCGTCTCGCTCCCGCCCCCCACCGAGCCCCCGCCCCGCCCCGCCCCCGTCTCGCCCCACCCCCGATCCGAACCCGCCGGCGCCTCCTTGCCCACCCCTCTCCGCCCGCGCCCCCGCCCCCCCCGCCGCGCCCCTCCCCCGTCTCGCTCCCGCCCCCGATCCGAACCCGCCCGGCGCCTCCTTGCCCCGACCCCTCTCCGCCCCGTCTCGCTCCCGCCCCGGCCCCCGCCCCCCCGCCCCCGTCCTCGCTCCCGCCCCCGATCCGAACCCGCCCGGCGCCCCCTCGCCCCGACCCCTCTCCGCCGCCCTCGCCAGGCCCCGCCCCGCCCCCGCGCGCCCCCCCCCGTCTCGCTCCCGCCCCCGATCCGAACCCGCCGGGCGCCCCCCTCGCCCCGCCTCTCTCCGCCCGCGCCTCGGCGCGCGTCTGTCTCCAAATTGGTGACCGCTGCTGCTGCCGCGAACTCACGGGCGAAGCGGAAGGCAATGGGGGCGACGGACGGACGCTCCCTCGCGCGCGCACACACATGCGCTCGCTCTTCTCTTCTCTACCTTTCCACCGCCTCCCCCTCCTCTACCCCTCCTTCCTCCTCTCTTCCCCTCCCTATTTCTCTCATCCCCTCCCTCTTCCTTTCTTCTCCTCCCACCTCTCTCTCTTCCACTCCCTCCTAATCTCTCCCCTCCCTCCTCCTGCCTGTCACCCCTCCCTCCTCCTCTCACCCCTCCCTCCTCCTCTCTTCCCCTTCTCTTCCCTTCCACCTCCTCTCTTCTATCCACCCTCTCCTCCCCATTCCCCCTCCCTCTTCCTCACTCCCCCTCCCCCTACTCTCTCCTCTCCTCCTCCCTCTCTCCTTCCTCGTCTAATCTCTCTCCTCTCTCCTCCCTCTCTACTCCTCCCTCTCTCTATATACATACGGACTCCATACAGACGCACTACATACACATTCGTTCGTACATGTGCTTACACACTGACAGAGAGAGATAGGAGATAATTAGAGATCTAGCACTTCCTCGGGACACTTCGTGAAAAGCCTTTGTGTAAAGCACTAGATAAACTTAATAAATCAATCAGAATATCGAACAGTTCAATTTAACATAGAATTCGATCTTTTACATGTCCCTGATACCCTTCTTCCGATTACAAGTACTCGAAAGTACCGGGAAAATGTAATTGAAGATCTTGAAATATCACATTTACTTTTAAATGACAGCGTGAGGAACAACTCGAGACCTTCCATCAATTAAAAAAAAATCTCCTTACACTTCCGGACGCTCCTGCTTTACGTGCGAACGCTCAGTCAAAGAGACCATTAAGCAGGCCGTGCGATGAGAATTGCGTAAATAACAACAGCAAGTATCTACGCAACAATCTATGTAATGCGTTTTCATTGGATAGAGTGACATAAATATTGATCATATTATCTCAGTGCTGTCCAACAGGAGGCTCGCGAATGGCTATTAAACGAACGTGAAAGTGCCTTCTCGGGCGAGAATATTGCGCCTAGCGCATACGCATTGTTGGGGTCAACACTCCTTAATGTAAAAATACATTGTTTAGATTTAACAATATTTACTTTCCCGTATACGTACGTAATCACGGAGTGATATACGTAGTATAGGAAAGTTATGTAATGCTGCGCGAAAAAATGGTCAATTTTCGGCTGGAAAAAAATTCATTGCCAGGCCGGTGGAAAGGAAAAAAGTGGGATAAAACCACTTGCTAAATTAAGAAAAAAAATCCCCTAAGACGTGCTGTAGCCAGAAACCCTGCTTTCTAGGTCCTTGATACCGAAAACCCAATTGAAAGGAAAACGTCCCGTCCGTCCGTCCGTCTGTCCTGACTGTCTGTCTGTCTGTCTGTCTGTCTATCCGTCTGTGAACACTGCTAGCGCCTAAACCATACGTACAATTTCTTCCAAATGGATATTCCCTGGTCGATCTGATTCTAGTCGAAGCTTTGAGATTTTGAAAAAGATACTTCAAAATTTGGAGGTACTTTATATGAAGCCCCCGGGGATTTTTCTCAAAAACATTTTCTCAAAAACTGCTCCAAATTTTTTTTTCAGTAAAATCATCCCAATGTTTTTTCGCTGCGTTGTGCATGGTAGAGCCTGATATGATGCATAGTTCCATACTCCCTCCCCTGCTTCAGAGCAGACGGGCAAACTGCCGAGATCAACAATAAGGGGTCACGTGTGGAACGCCCGAATAACGAAAATATGGACCGCAACCGTATTGTAGCGTCGTGCACAAACATAGATATGACAATAGGGCGACCGCGTGACGTAGGAGAGACGCTCAGGACCACGCGCTACGCCGACCAGGATGTGACGTAGTGGGAAAGCCCAGAGTGAAAGGGCGCGGCGAGCTTACCTATACTGCGATTTTTGTAGGAAGAGCTCTCAAGATAACTCAAATCCCATCTTCGCGATGGAATATGTCACGGCATTTCGCGTCTTTTCTCGGTCTTGCCGGTAGAAGTCGCATGATCGCAAGCACTGCTTCATACGGTCGCGATCGTGCGAAATCTAGCGGAACGACTGTGAATGATACGAAATGCCGTGACATATTCCATCGCGAAGATGGGATTTGAGTTATCTTGAGAGCTCTTCCTACAAAATCGCAGTATAGGGCGCTGCTTCGCTCCACCGGCTCCTTTTTGCTTCGGGCAGTCGACTTGTGCAGTTCGGAGGCAGCCGCCCGGTGGGGGGCGCAGACCGCGGGTGCGGAGGCTAGGGCCGGCAGTGAATTTGTCGTGAGGCAGTGAGACTCAAGTGACGAGTCGTGTAGGAGTTCTGCGGTGTTTCACACGATCAGGTTCATTCGATAGTTAAGTGGAGGGTGTGGTAGCCGTAGAAATTATATCACTCCTAGTAGTGGGGTCGATTTATTTCGTTATTTAACGATTGTACATAAGGTTTATTTTCGGTGGCAGATTTAAGTATTAATATTCCAGTAATAAGTTAAACCCCACTCTCGTGTGTGTATTATTGCAATCTGCATGACGACACAGTATTAATATTTTAGTTTTCAACCTTCAGGCTTTGCAAGTTGGACACTTACTTACTTCCTCTTCATGGATTAGGCAAATTGCCTGTTCTGACCTCAATGTTCGCACCATCGCTTTCTTGGCCTTCCTGGATCTCTTCTTGCCCTCACTGTGTAGAGCAAAGCCTGCTTTGGATGGCGGTTGTCTTCCATCCTCAGCACATGCTCTTTCCACTTTATTTTACTTTCTATTATTTTTTCATTAAGTGAAAATATCTTAAGTTGATTTCTGATGTCTTGGTTCCTGATTTTATCTAGTAAAGTGGTTTAATTAACAGCTCTTAAGAACCTCATTTCGGAACTTTGTATTGCGTTTACGTAGCTATTCTTTGTTACCCAGGTCTCACTCCCATACATAATTACTGGTACCGCCATTGTTTTGGCAAGTTGAACACCCCTGTATTAACTAGTACCGCATGACAAACTTGCAGAGTTGTCCTAAACGGCCTGAACTGTATTAAGGCTAAATGTACCGAAAAAAACTTTTAAGAAAATTCAATAGATCGCAGCACCATCAGCAGGAATTTACTTTACCGATAACGTCTGAACAAATGGTCCGATTTTCGATCTGTAAACGGCATTTGACTCCTGTTTATAATAGCATTTACGCCACGAAGCCCTTTTTCCAAAAAAACTAGCAGAAACTCGATTTTTAAAATTTTTCTCGTACTTCCGGGAACAATTTAAAAAATGTGGGCTTATAGCGCAATGGCGACACGCTTCCAGAATCAAACGCCGTGTCAAACATGCAAATCGGATAAATAGGAGCGTCGGAGAGTCAAATCTCGAAAAACACCTCACCCTACTCCCCCTTCCACGCGAAAAAGGCGGGCTCTGTGATTCCGAACCGGACGGTTGTCTCGTGCTTCCAGCGTTTCTTCCTTCGCCCTCTCTCTCTCTCTCTCTCTCTCTCGCCGTTCGGGGGCAGCGCTGGCCCTAAATATGAGCGGCACGTCGTCCGGGCTTGTTCCGGCCTCTGGGCTAATGCACTTGTGACGCGGGCGGCTGCAAATGGCATTTCGGACGGCGCTTCCTTCCTGCAGGGGGCGCCCGAAGAATGCGATACGAGAAGCCGCTCGGGGCGAAATCACTGTCTCAAGAGCGGATCGGAAAGTGTTTAAAGGACGAGAACAAGTTTTGGGTTAAACTAGGGCAGGAAAAATTCTTCTCACTAGTGTGTGGAAAGTAATAGTAATAATAATGCTGGTATACTACAATTTATTATTATTATTATTATTATTATTATTATTATTATTCCTGTACATCATGATTAAAGATGTTATGTGTCGGCTGAATATAAATATACTCCAGGCTACAAGCAGCTACCTGAGGAGCAGATCTAGGGACTGTCGGTGCTTCTACAATACTTTGCGCAAAATCTGAGCTGTTCCAAATAAATCGATTTCTTCCACTTTCCAGTCTTTTGAACGATCTGGAAGTTTAGCCAAGTTATTACCCAAATTTTGCGGAACAAATCCCAGAGCTGCGGTAACTATCGGTACGACCTGTGCTTTTACGCCCCACATTCGGCTGATTTCTATTTCCAGACTCTTGTATTTAAGATGTTTCTCTGTCTCCTTGGTAACGACGTTTTGATTGCAAGGCACCGCAACATCTACAAGTAGACACGATTTTTTTCTCCACATCCC
Source organism: Acheta domesticus (assembly GCA_031308135.1). Classification (NCBI taxonomy): domain Eukaryota; kingdom Metazoa; phylum Arthropoda; class Insecta; order Orthoptera; family Gryllidae; genus Acheta; species Acheta domesticus. The sequence continues at coordinate 27,176,154 of JAHLJT010002630.1, forward strand.
GGATAACAATATCAGTGGTTTTGGAGCATGTGTTTGGAACTTTAAGGGATGAAAGTGAATGTGATAGAAAGAGATCTCATTCATAAGAATCTTTGCATCTTATTCATCAGAAAAGTGTAATAAGTTAATAATCACAATTTCGGAAAATGTCAGAAGTCATCTCCTACGTCCCTACGTATTCTGAAAAAAAGACACGTGAATACTAATGCTTCTTTCTTACTTTTTGTCTCATGACGTCAGCTGCGTCCTAAGCGATGACGCACTGAATATGAGAATATAGACCTAACATTAGGTATGAGAAGTTGCGTATAAACATAATCAAACATTTTTTATTTTTAAACCAAAATTGAAACTGTGTCATTGTTTTTGGAATTATCCCGTCATGGGAATCAACAAAAATCATTTACACCCATCACAAGGCCCGAGTCTTCACTGTTTTGTGTCAAATTTTTCCTATAATCGAAATTAGTAATGTAGATGTACGAACGTATTTTGATAACGATTGTTTGTTTCTGCAGAACATCTGGTATTTCATTCATTTGCGTACTTCATTATCGTGAAGTGTACGAACGTATTTTTATGTGGACAGTTTTTTATTATGGAACGTCTTTCATTTTAGTTATTTATTACATCTTATGAAAACATGTGGAATTCTTATTGCTTTCATATTTGCAACCATTGTACCATGCCTTACTTGTTTATGCAAACCGGAAATGATGAAAGTTTAGTCGTTTCACGAAGTAAATATTGCAATGTGTGTTAGGGTTTTGTGCGTGCCTCAAACTAAAAGGATTACTGATTTCTTTAAAAACCCGTGTACTGTTTATAAACGGTACAATCCCTGCCTATATTGATGAACATTTTAAATTACTTCACTTCGGAACTACTTCTCTTTTCGATTACATGCTAGCATATCGTGAATTTTAAATTTTTAAAAAATTTTCCTTAATTTTCTCATTTTATTTTTAAACTACGAGAAAATATATTGTTCTGCAGGTACTGATCCTGAAGTTTTCGCATTTTTGTTCAAAATTCTTCTTCCTTATTTTTCTTTTCATAACCTACTTCTAATATATTGTTCCCTTCTTAGAAGTCATTATTCATTCCTAATATTTTACTTTTTTGTTTAGTCTCATTTATCACATGAATGAAATGGTTGATATTTATTTTCGACACACACTAACTGACTTGCCTATTTTTAGTCCATCTTCCATCTTAAAATTTCTCTCTTGTCGACGCCGTTTTCTTCCGAGAAATCTTTTATTTCGTTCTTCCGAGAACCGCATTTGACACTCCATCCATCCTCTTAACACTTGGCATTCATCTTAAGTTCCTTGCGCCTTCTTGAACGAATGCTTGACACTCCATTCACTCTTTTTCTCTTTCTTTTCTGACTCTTCTGTTCCTTCACACCCTCTTCTCATGACGAATTGTAATTGGAGGAAGAAATTGTGTCATATGGCTTGTGTGGTTTGTAATAAATTAGTCTAATGTTAGGTTTTAGAATACAAAGTTTAGAACTTTTTCTTTCGTTAATCTGTAGTTTCGTGAAAGAAAATAGTTAATTGTTTGTTGCGATATTGATTTTAGTACAATGGACGCTATTCATGCCGTTTAATGAACAAGTGCAACATTTTTTTACGTTCTTATGATTCGTTAAAAAAAGGGGTTGTGTTTTCAACATCAATGAATGTATGTGAAGATTTCTTGTATCATTCAGTAAGAATCTACAGTACTGACTAGCTTCTGCCTCTTCTTGTTTCCTCTCTTCTTCCAAGTTTGGTTGTCAGATTGGTTATAATTTTCATTTTCCTTGGTATCTTGTGTAGCTATCGCTGTCGCTTTGTATTTACCATTCCATTCCTTTTTGTTCCTTTGCACTTGTCATTTATTCTTTCCTTATTTTCTCTTCCCTGGTTTATTTTAATGTATTTGTTTTTTCCTTATTTTCAATTTTCAGTTTAGTCTACTTCTTCACTTTAAGGAGTAGGCACATGTGGCTGTTCCGTCTTCATATTTTCTTTATTATCACTATTATTGCCATCGTTTCTTAGGCCTTCTCTCATCTCTTTTTCCAGTAGGTCGATAGAGCATGCCAAATAGGGGATTTTATTCGTGTCCATTCTTCGTATTTGTTGTCTCCATGAATCTTTACAATTTTCTAGTTCAACATTTATGTTATTAATGCCCAGATCGTTTCGGATATCTTCATTTCTTATGAGATCGCGTTTGGTGCAGACTTTAACTTTCCTGAGAAATCTCATTTCAGCCCATCTCTGAGATTAATCTAGTAACGCGGCCAGGGTATTTTTGCACTTACTGACAATCTTAACAATAACAGCCGGACTGTTCAAGGTATCAAAGCAACATGTTTAGTAAACAAATAAATATGCACATGTAAATGGAATATTCTTTATTATTTTCTAACACAATATAATCTCTCATGTTATTCATTTTCTGAATGCTAAGGAAATCCAACACAGTTACAGACATGAATTTTCTCCTGTACAAAATAAAAGAAATCAACACAATGGCTATCCGTACATTAATAACGTCAACGAGTACTGTAACGCCAAACCAGGCTGCTTTTACTATCCGTCTTCGGCGGCCTGGTCTACATCGGGAAGTTGCGAAAAAAATGTATCCTTCATACAATGAAAACGAGCAGCATCGCACACAATACTGACCGTTCTGCTTTCCGCCCGCCAGCCTTGGCGTGTATTTTGCGGCTTGCTGAAGACCCCGCACACACGAGGTCGTGTTTGAGGTTCGGCTTTGAAGTCGCGCTGGCCAGCGCCCCCTGCATGTGGGCCCGTGGGATGAAGGCAAGGCCTTCTGTTATTGCGCGCGCTGCTTGTTTTGGGGCGCGGGCTTCGACATACGAGTGTGTTGAAGCAGGATCGTTGGCGTTTTATGTAGAGCTTTGATGTGGCAAATCAACCGCAGTATTTGATGTTTGTGGGGTTCCGTAGAAATTTGATTAAGGGGGTATTGTTAAGTGTTTGAAATATTTGGCAGAAGAAATTCGTGAAGTGGAAATCTTTAATTTTTCTATTTCATTGCACATTTACCATGAAATTATGAAAAATTATCTTTTGAATTAAAAAAAATATTGGAATAATTAGAAACACTTCTTTTGTTCCTTGGTTTTGACAGTTTGATAATGATATTTAAGCAAATGCTAGTTGAACTAAAGAACATTATTTAATCTGTTTTATACATTTGACACAACAAATTTGCATTACGAAACAGACGCCATTAAATATTGCTTTTCCGTATTTAGCTGTCGGTGCTTAACAATAAAATAGCTAACTTAACAGTAAAATAACATCAAAGATTTGAATTATCCTCGAGATTACCCTTTGGTTGTGCTAGAATTGTATCAGCCAAGGAATACACAGTGTGTGTAGGCATGCTGAGAGAATTAGTATAGACAAGGAAAAACGAGAATATCGAGATCTTTGGAATATGGAAAAATCAAATCTGGCCGCTTCTCGAGTAGAATCTCTTGGCTTTTCTTAGAAAAATCTTTATTTTCTTGAGTACGTATTTAATCCTGTTTTAATACATTTTATTGTGCAGATTATTTTCTTATTTACCCTCTTCAAAAGCTTTTGAAAATAATTTTGACATCCGCGATAATCACCAAAGAAGTTGAAGCCAAACCACTAACTCGAGAAATTTGAAGTATCGTTCGAAACAGCGAAGAATTAATAATTAATGAGGAATTAGAAATAGCGATCCGAAATACAGATGCTTTGAAAATAGTAGAGAATTGAAAATTGTGGGGAATTCGATTGATTGATCAGTGATTCCGGGCGCGTCTACTATTAAGGTCATTAGTCCCGTAAATGTACTACATGATTTTAACGCGGAGATGACGTTGATCTTCTCCCGCTGGATGGCGAGATCCGGCACCACACTATCCGTCGGTTAGCGAGGTTTTCCTCAACCAGGTATCTCTCATCAGACGGACATCGCCTCAGCCGGGGCGAACTCTTATAAGCTCCCGACTGGTCTCCCGGCATTTGTGGTACTGTAGTGCATGTGTGTGTAAGTAAGGGGAGAGGAAAGGCCAATGAAAAGTAAGGAAAGATCGCGCGCGGTCCGTTGCCCGTTTTTAGAGTAGTGCTCCGGCATTCGCCTGGTGCTGCCCGCAGATACCACGGAAAACTACCGTTCAGAGCAGCCGTCTGCTAGAATTCTCCAGACTGTGGCTGAATTCGACCTACCTGCGTAGGTAGTGTTGGAAATCCTGCCACCGTCTGGTCTCAAACCCTGACCTCCCGGTGGGGAATTAGAAATGGCGAAGAATGGGAAATTTGGAGGAATTGGAAATGATGAATTGAAAACGTTGAAGAATCGGAAACGACGAAGAATCGGAAACGACGAAGAATCGGAAACGACGAAGAATCGGAAACGACGAAGAATCGGAAACGACGAAGAATCGGAAACGACGAAGAATCGGAAACGACGAAGAATCGGAAACGACGAAGAATCGGAAACGACGAAGAATCGGAAACGACGAAGAATCGGAAACGACGAAGAATCGGAAACGACGAAGAATCGGAAACGACGAAGAATCGGAAACGACGAAGAATCGGAAACGACGAAGAATCGGAAACGACGAAGAATCGGAAACGACGAAGAATCGGAAACGACGAAGAATCGGAAACGACGAAGAATCGGAAACGACGAAAAATCGGAAACGACGAAAAATCGCAAAAACGACGGGGAATAGGAAACGACGGAGAATAGGAAACGACGAAGAATAGGAAACGACGAAGAATTGGACATGCCGAAGACATGGAAATGGTGGGTATTTGGAAATGGTGGGGAATTGGAAATGGTGGGGAATTGGAAATAACAGGGCATTGGAAAAGCGGAGATTCCAGCGTGCCCAGTGGTTTGTATTCCACTTGACGGCAGATTGTGTGCGCGCCTCATTCGTAGGGCGGGCGCCGCGCCGCGCGCGCCGCAGGAAGCGACTGATCGGGATGCGCGCGGCGGCGGCGGAGGAGGCGCCACACGGCGGCGCGCGGCGCTTCTCGGAAACTCCGCCCGTGCGCCGCCTGCCAACGCACCGCCCCCGCCCGCCCCGCCATGTCCCCCCCGCCCGCCCCCGCTTCCCCGCCTCGCGCCCTGACGGCGCAGTGGGTCGCAGGCGAGATCCCCTCACGAGCTGTCTGGCAGAAGAGACTAAGGGCATCTACTGATGTCACTGCAGTGCGTCTGACCGAGAGGTGCGCTACTGCGATTTTTTTAACGTTACCCCTCAAGGCGCGTCTTCACGATGGATTATGCCACGGTATTTCGCGACGTTTTCAGTCGTGCCGCCAGATGTCGTATGATCGACCGTATCAATAAGTGCTTGCGATCATGCGAGCTCTAGCGGAATACGCGAAATGATGTGTGATATTCCATCATGACTATAAGGGCTTAAAAGAGCTACAAAAATCGCAGTTTAGGGCCCCGGCCCCAACTGTGGCAGGATTTTGGGTATTATACGCGCACGTTTTCTCGAGTCCCTGAATATCTACTCCCACTCCTTTGCAAACATTAGTTAAATTAAGAATAAATGATAGCAAATGAGCATTGTACACAAAATCTGAGAACTAGAAATGTTCACTCCCGTGAAATAGAAACTATTTTGTATCGAGAAATGAACTACAAATTTGATACAAAATTCTTTTCGCCAAAATAACCAAACTCCCCACTCCTCTCGCAACCAGCGAGAAGCGAGGGCTCAAGAAAAGTGCGTGGATAGCTTGTGAGCTAGGTCGAATTCAGTCGCTGTCTGGAGAGGAGAATTCTTGCGGCCAGCTGCTCTGATGGGTAGTTTTTCGTGGTTTCTCCGATCAACATCAGGCGAATGCCGGAGCAGTACCCTAACAAACGGGCCACGGACCGTGCGCGAGTTTTCCTCCCTCTTCTCCGTCTTGTCTTCACCCCGCACTTATGCACACTTACATCTTACATGTAATTGCATGTGTTGGTGCATGAATTGTCCTGATTATGGAGTGCAAAGATTTCCCTTGAACGAAATGTAGTTTTCAAAATTAATGTTTGATGGTAACTAAAAAAAAAATTCTGCAAAAAATTGAAATCATATTTGTTTCTTACGACACTACCACACGTGCCGATTTACTAATTGGGAGTTTAATCCTTCGATATTGTCGATGTCGCATCACTGGTGCGAATATAACTCGAAACATTCGCATGATAAGGAATTGGGAGAATACTAAATGCAATATATTCAGGTATAAACACAATTAAAATTAATTTTCAACTAAATTTTGGCGCGATATTTTTCTAAATACATTACAACTTGCTCAATGCGAAACGTGTATAATGCGGTAATCTCTCTCATGTGAATATAAAGCACGGTCCTGCCCAAAAATATATTCTACAGTATTACATTGCATAATGTGGAATCTTCTCTAAAGGGGAAAAATACTGGTCCCATGAAATTTCGCATTGGACAAGTTTTACTGTATATAATATGATTTAAAATGTCAATAATTTTGTGATTAATCTTTGTGTCGTTTATTAAAAAATATTATTTTCTTTTAGATATTTACAAAACAGTCTAAAATGCAGTTATCATTAGGAGCCTCTTTCCAGCGGCGACTCTATAGTGCGATTTTTCTAACTCTGCCCTTCAAGCTTCTACGCCACGATGGAATATCAAACGGCATTTCGCGTCTTTCTCAGTCGTGCCGGTAGAAGTCGCATGACTGCAAGCACTGCTTGATACGGTGGCGATCGTGCGATGTCTAGCGGCACGACTGAGAAAGGAGCGAAATATGGTGACATATTCCATGATGAAAACGGGCTTTGGGGCAAAGTCACAAAAACGTACTATAAGCACCTAGTTTAGTCTGCTTACGTACCAATCTGCAACTGCATGGACGTTTGCCCATTGTCTTCCGTGCGTGTAATATGGGAAGGCTTGGATTTCTGGTAATTCCAGATCAGAGTAGGCTGCAATTAAAATAGTGGCTATAGCATGTTGTTCGAAATACACACCTCACTGGAATGTGGAGAGAAATTTGCTTCAAGTAACCCCCCTCCAAAAAAAAGAATTTAAACTAAAACAAATGACAGAGAGAAAGTTAAAGAGAAAAGGAACAAACAAGAAAAAAATCTTTGTAAGCCGCTTTTATCAACAAGTATGCGTGCAATGTAGGATGAACAATGCAACATAAAAAACACTTGTATTCTTGTGTGCGAAGTCTGTGAATGCGTACTAATTAAAAATTCCATGCCATTGGCAGAAGAAAGGAGTTGGCAGCACCACTTCGCGGCCGCCGTATTCCTTGCATGTTTCGAGCACACATTGAATAATAAGCAGATTAAGTAGGACTCCTCGCCGTTCGTGAATAAGGAAAAATCGCTGCAAGCCTAACGGGGTATGAAACCCAGGCGTGCATCGGATAGCCAACAGCCAGTTCCAGAAAGACGGAAATCACCTCTGTACAAACATGGAAGCAATAATTTACAGTCAGCCCCGTGGCCGAGATCACTAAAGCAGTAGTGGTCTTGGACCGTGGGGACGCGGGTTCGAGTCCCGCCTAGGGCATGGTTGTGTTTGTCCTTTCACCCCCTCTCATCAGCATATCGTTTCATCCTCATACCATAACGTAACATCAGACAGTGATCGCTAATGACCTAGTCGTTGATGCGACCTTAAATAACAAGAAAAAAAACGCGAAACTAGAGAAAGGGGCCATGTAGAATGAATCATGATGATTTGAATCAAATTCAAAATGGTAACAAATTGAGCTACTACCAGTCCATTTAGCCTTAAACCTATTTATTGCAGAGCTTAGGAGCACAGACACCAATCTCCACTTGGATGAGAATTTCTTAGGCCAGCTGGTCGTTTCCTTAAGTGGGTCCTAATTGCAGGCCGATGCAAGAATAGTACCTGAAGCAATGGGCCACAGATCCTGCCACTCCATTTCCTGTCTTGTCCAAATTCAATTATTCAAGGCCCCTCCCATCTTGGTGCATTCGTCTTGATCTGAAAAGACTCGGGCAGCACTGCGAGTCCGACGATGTCAGTGCGAGGAAGACTGGGGAGGGCCGGGGCGGGGAGGGGTGAGGAGAGACGGGAGGGACGAGGCAAGGCGGGGCAAGGCGTGGCGGGGAGGTGCGGAGCGGGGCGAGGCGGTGCGGGAAGAGGTGGGGAGAGACGGGGAGGGGACGGGCAGGGAGGGAAGAGGCGGGGAAGGCCGAGGCGAGGCGAGGCTGGGCGAGGCGGGGAGGGGATAGGGCGGGAAGGGAAGAGGTGGGGAAGGCCGAGGCGGGGCGGGGCGAGGCCGGGCGAGGCGGGGCGAGACGGGGAGGGGAGGGGCTGAGAGGGCATAGGCGGGGATGGTCGAGGCGGGGCGGGGCGAGATGGGGAGGGAAGGGGAGGAGCGGGGAGGGCAGAGGCGGGGAAGGCGTGGCGAGACGGGTCGGGGAGGGTGGGTAGGGAGAGACGGGAAGGGTCGGAGCGGGGCAAGGCGGGGAGGAGGCGAGGCGGAGCGGAGCGAAGCGAGGCGGCGCTGGGCGGAGGCGGGGCGGGGCGGAGGCGAGGCCGGGCGTCGCGGCGGCAGCGGAGGAGCGATGCCATCTCCGGCACCTGAGGCGTCGCTTCCAGGAACTCTCCTCCCCCCCCTCCCTGCTCCAGCCGCACTTGGTGGGCGACACACGGAACACGCGCCTCTGTATTCCTGGGCGGCGGCGTCAAGGCATGGGAAAAAGGAGTGGAAGAAAAAACCAAAGAGGAGAACAAATCGTAAACAATAAAAGCTCAGAATTCAATTACTTGAGAAAAAATTCACGCTGCTAAGGCAACGATACAACAGAAAATTAAATTTAAAAAAATACTAAACACGAGTAGAGCGCTTTGACGTCACTTAATGAGATGATTAGTAATCCGGGTGGTCGGACAATAACATTAGGAGAAAGCATTTGAATAAAGCGCTTGTAAAGGGGATATCGAAAACAACAAATCAGAAAAGAAGACAAAATTACTCGTGACACTTGAAAATAACAAAACCTTATCTTAAAAATATTTTAAAATCCAAAAAATTAAATATCGGTTATCGATCAGAAGGATTAACTTTTCCCAGAGATCATCTTCAGAACTGTGAGATTAAATTCATCATTAATCCAAATAGTTTTTTGACGATGTTTCACAAATTTATATTTTGATAGAAAACGTAAATTAGCTTATTTCCGCAGTGAAAATCTGAAAGGAATACATTTTTCCGGGAAGGAAGTATTTACATTCAGCCTTATAGTTCAAAAGAGGATTATCTATGAACTGATACCGTTTAACTAAGAATGAACGAAATGTTTGAACACAATATTTAGCAGCTTTGTGGAGAAGTGTCCTGAGAATACATTGATACGAAAAACTAAAAAAAAAGCTTCAAAAACGGAAATGAAGATACGTCACTTTGGAAATAAGCTGTCTGCACAACCGTGCTTTTAGCCTTTTTGCGTGAAGATTGTGCGCCCGATTCCACACTGCGTGGCTGTGTCTCCGCAGAGGGCCTCTCAACTTGAGCGCTTCTAAATTCGTGCCGGGGCGGGAAGATCTTGATTATTGTGGGCGCTGGAAATAACGCCAGTGGGAGGGGAAGGGGAGGGAGCAGCTGTGGCTGCGCTTTGTGCCGCCGACAGCGTGGAGACTTACGTAAACCGGCTTCTTTGATATAATTTTTTAGCTATAAATTCGTTTATTTGCAATTCCTTCTTTGTTTACGTAGAAATTTAGACGGATAGAAGCGAGTGTTTCAGCTTATGTAGATGGTAATTGGTGGCGTATGTGACGGAAGTCGCGACTAAAGTTTCCAAGACTTGGAGGTCCCGGGTATCGTCCTTGTTTCGAGTCCCGACACTTGCCCCAAAATGCTGACATTGTGGGACACCGTGATCAGCTCTTCGAAAACTCCCAAGTCAGTGAGATCTAGCGTGCATGCATGCAGATTGTCTCAACTGAACCTCCAACCGACGAAATACTGTTTACTGATCTTGACACCTATATTGTACGTGAGTGGAACGTGGTAATGAGTTCACTATTGAAGCCCTGCGCACAAAGGGAAGCTGTGGCTTTGTGTCACCGACAGCTATAGGCTTACGTAAACCGGCTTCTTTGATATAAGTTTTTAGCTATAAATTCGTTTATTGCAATTTCTTCTTTGTTTACGTAGAAAGTTCAACAGAAGCGAGTGCATCAGCTCATGTGATGGTCGATGGGAAGTCGTGACTGACGTTTCGTGGATTCGTAGATCCTTGGTATCGTCCTAGTTCTAAGTCACACTTGTCCCAAAATGCTGACCTTGCGGGACACCTTGATCAGCTCTTTGAAAACGCCCAAGTCAGCGAGAACTAGCATGCACGCATGCAAATTTTCTCAAGTGAACCTCCGACTGCCGAAATATGACTGGTATACGGTTTCTTGACACGCAGATTGGGTGTGTTAGTGTACATATTTATGAGTTCGCAATTCAAGCCTTGTTACCTAGAAGATTTTTCTCACCTCTTGTATGGACACTCACGTATGTCCTTGATGCCTTCCTCCTACATATATGTGTGGAAATGAATAATTATGCAGTCAAAGACAATGCCGACCTGGATGGACGAAGTGGCTACAGCGTGTGACCGACTCAGCGCCTCGGTCTGAAGGGTCGAGGGTTCGAGTCCCGCCTTGGGCATGGTTGTTTGTCCCTTGTCTCTCAAGTATGTGTTGTCGCGGAGGGCCTTGTGAGAGTGCTGACAAAGACCCACGAATGTGTCTAGTGTAAGAGTATATGAGGAACATAGTGGGTTGGTAAGCGAGAAATAGTCGAAATCGACATCCCCTGAAGCTGGAAAAAGCCCTAGGAAGGAAAAAAATCAGTAAAAGTCAATATTACGAACTATCTTCGGCCCCGTGCACGAGATCGCTAAGCCAGTAGAGCCGTGGTGATCTCGAGCCGCAGGGTTGCGGGTTCGAGTCCCACCTCGGACATGGGGTATTTCTCTTTGTCTGTATGCATGTGTGTGTGTCATCCTATGAACCCTCATAATCATGATCAATTCATCTTCCATACCCCCAGGGCCAACAACCCTGGGATGTAAAAATGGACTCAGCCGAAATGCTGATCCTCCAAACAATGTGTTACGTGCATAATGCTCGTCGAGTGGTCCATAGAGGCCAATTCGCGGAAGAAAAAAAATTAAGAACTATTGAGTGTTTTCATTTTCTCGTAGCTTTCCATGAATGGCGGCGATGATGGTGTAATGGTTAGCGTATCGGACTATTATACCCAAGTTTGCGGGTTCAAACCCGATCGAAGCCGTGGATTTTGAGGGGCGAAAAAATCCTTCGTACGCCTTCCTTCGGAGGTGAAGTAAAGCCGGCTGTCCCATGTAGTAGATGTACTGCATGTAAAAGATCCTCAAGCCTAAATGACGCATCTGAGCTAAATTCAAAATCGCCTATTTCGTCGCCCAAGGAATACCTTCTCTCTCTCTCTCTCCGTTAGTTGGTGAAAGGAGCGTAGCGAAATTTGCGTGGTCAGACGGAAGAGCAGGCCTCATGGTCTGAGCCTCGCCACGTAAAACAAGGCAATCCAATTGAATGTTGTTCTTGGAGCAGCCGGCAGGTGAGAATCCGGCTCCTCTCCAACGCAGAGAGTCTGTTCCGGGCTGTCGCCGCGCCCCGCCCCGCCCTCCGCTCCCTCCAGCGCCAAGGCTCCCTGCGCGCTCGCGGCAGGCGCTGGAGTTTTAATTCCGCCTCCGCGTGGCGCAGCGCCAGGGGGTCGCATGATTAACCGCTGCCCGTTTTCCCTCCCCGCGGTTATTTCTGTGGCTCGTGGATCTTAAGTTTACGTGGATCTTACGATCTTACGTTGTTTTTATGTTGCTTGCAAAGAGCAATATTCGTTCGTTGCTGCGCAAGGAGAGAGATTTGGTTGCAAATCGTGACCACCAGTACACGCCCTCCAGTACACGCCCACCAGTACACGCCCACCAGTACACGCCCACGAGAACACGCCCACGAGTACACGCCCACCAGTACACGCTCACGTGTACACGCCCACCAGTACACGCTCACGTGTACACGCCCACCAGTACACGCCCACCAGTACACGCCCACCAGTACACGCCCACCAGTACACGCCCACCAGTACACGCCCACCAGTACACGCTCACGTGTACACGCCCACCAGTACACGCCCACCAGTACACGCCCACCAGTACACGCCCACCAGTACACGCCCACCAGTACACGCCCACTAGTACACGCCCACCAGTACTCGCCCACCAGTACACGCCCACCAGTACACGCCCACCAGTACACGCCCACCAGTACACGCCCACCAGTACACGCCCACCAGTACAACGCCCACAGTACACGCTCACCAGTACACGCCCACCAGTACACGCCCACCAGTACACGCCCACCAGTACACGCCCATCAGTACACGCCACCAGTACACGCCCACCAGTACACGCCACGAGTACACGCCACCAGTACACGCCCACCAGTACACGCCCACCAGTACACGCCCACCAGTACACGTCCACCAGTACACGCCCACCAGTACACGCCCACCAGTACACGCCACCAGTACACGCCCACCAGTACACGCCCACCAGTACACGCCCACCAGTTACACGCCCACCAGTACCACGCCCACCAGTACACGCCCCCCAGTACACGCCCACCAGTACACGCACACCAGTACACGCACACCCAGTACACGCACACCAGTACACGCCCACCAGTACACGCCCACCAGTACACGCCCACCAGTACACGCACACCAGTACACGCCCACCAGTACACGCCCACCAGTACACGCCCACCAGTACACGCCCACCAGTACACGCCCACAAGTACACGCCCACAAGTACACACACAATGGTTGATGTGACTACGATGCAGCATGGGTGCACCTCGTTGCTCGATGATAAAGTTAAATAAGAATAGTTTGTATTGACAAGGGTGTATTATATAGTTATCAATTACATGATGACATGTAGAACAAGTGAGGGAGGATAAGAGGGCCTTGAAGAAAAATATATATTACAGGCTTAATGTGGAAATGGAAAAATAAGGAAGAGGGTGGGTACAGCATGCTAGAGTTCCCGCACGGGTACGCTAGTTACCTTTGTCTCTGCAGCGTTGACCCCGAGGTCCTGGGATGGGGTGACGGGTTTCAACGCTAGTTTTTTTCCCTAGGGCTTTTAATCGGCCAACAGCCGGTTACCCTTTACGTCCCGATGGGTCGCATATTCGACCATTCACTAGACACCAACTCTCTTGTGGGTTTCTTCGATCTGGGGTCAGCAGAACGCGAGGCCCTCCGCTACACACATACCTGAGAGACAAGGGACAAACAACCATGCTCAAGGAGGGACTCGAACCAGCCACCCTTCGGACCGCAGCGCTGCCTCGGTAAACGCTCTTAGCCACCTCGGCCATCCAGATCCGGTCGACTCTAGCTAAAGAGCTAAATCGTATTCAGCCATTCTCTGGAGAAGAATTGTAGCGTCAGGTGATGAGATCGATAGTTTCCCATGTTTTCTCCGATCAGTACCAGGCGAATCAGTACTCTCACGAATGGGCGGCGGACCGCGCGCTATCTTTCCTTCGTCTTCCTTGCCCTATCTTCACCCCTTACTACCACACACTTACACTTGCCTGCATTTCCATACCACACGTATCGGGACGGCAATCAGGAGCTGTGAACTTGTGGAGCGATGTCCTAAGGGGCGGGAAGTAACTGGAGCTGGCAAACCCCGCAAGCTGACTTATAAATTGGCACCGTGTCTCACGTTCCAGCGAGAAAGAAACCCCACCACTTCTCGAGATATAACATAACAAATAACTTTAGGGGCAACTGACCGTAAGAATTGTTGCGCCCTGAACATCAATGGCAAGTAACAGACAAGGGGCATTTTTAACATAAGGCGTCATCCATGTATTAAATAACACTAAAGGGGGAGGGAGGGGGTCTGAGGCTGCGTTACATAGAGATAGGGAAGTGCGTTACAAGGGGGAGGGGGTATGGAAAATACTTTTTTAATACTTAATAATACTTAACACTTAATAAATTTGCGTTACGTAATTTATGAACGAACCCTGAGACGCCCCTTAACCTTTGACGTGCGGCGAAGAGCTAGCGACGTTCCGCGTAGCCGAGGTGCTGCCAAAGAGACGAAACGCTGCGGTTAGGGCGAGCACTGAATGTTTGATACTCGGCAAATAACACACAAGCCACCCAGATTAAGGATTCGGCGAGCCGTCACACCCTGTTCGCCGAATGTCGAACCTGTGTGGCCACCTTCAAGGCCGCTCCACACACTCGGTATTCGGGAAGCGAGCAGACCTTCGAGTGGCGAGCGACCACTCGAAGAATCCCGAGTGGTGGGGATGGGTTTCTTGAAATTTGCCAAGCGACGAACAGTCAGTGCTTCCCCTATCCCCTACGGCAGTATTGTCAAGGTCGATGCCACGGGCGGGAGTCTGTGGCACGAGTGCCACGACGAAATCGACTCTGGACATAGTTCGTCACCCCGCCACCGGAGACAACGCCATTACTATTGTAAAACGGCGGGGTTACTACTAATTGTTTCCTTTCCCGACGCTAGTTGCGCAGAGAAGTTCGTGGCATGTTACGGAGCCGTGATGCGTGGCACTGCCACCTGTAGAAGACCGTGACACCACTACCCTATGGTTTTAGGACACATCAATGGAAGCGAACATTCGCCAAACACACGAGCTGCTCGGGATTTTGGGAGCAGTTGCTCGCTGTATGGCGAATGCTGAATATATGGAGCTACCTGTTCACTTCAGAATTCAGAGCAACGTCGCGGCGTGACGTTGTATTTCGCATTAACATGGAGTACAGATTTCCAAGAATTTGTCATACCACACGTGCTCTATTTCATCCTTGTTTTCGTGAGATCGCCTGGGGATTTCCGAAAGTAAACGAGAAATTACCATCAACACCTACCAAACTCGATCATATATGAATCTCAATGGCTTGTAACAGATTCGAAACGGTTTCTTTTTAGTATGAAATTTCTTCTCGCGTGCTCTGCAAAGAAATTTCGCAGGTAAAACAATATTTGGTCTTTCTGGTCGAGTGTGCTTAAGGAAAGAAGCAAGTGAAACAGTCGTTTTCACGAACTATTTCTTCGTTATTTCGAAAGTGGAGAAAGGCATTTGTATGTTTTGCATTCATGTTTAATATTTTTCAGGGAAAATGTTGGCTTTGCATACTCAACCAGGACACGCAAATTCGGTTTAACTTGCAAAATTTCTTCGCAGCACTCAACAAGAAGCGCGTTAACAGATGTTAAACAACAGGCAAGTCTTGAATACCAAAATTCACTCCCGCCGTTGGAAACAGAACCACGGGCTCTCTCTCTCTCTCTCTCTCTCTCTCTCTCTTTCACACAAATAACACGTTTGTGAGCAGAACGTCTGCCCTTTTCTTAGGTCTGGCGCATTATGGTCCAGATTCGGTAATCATGCGCGCAAAAACGTTTGACCCTTCTGAGTGAACCGATAACTCGTGAAATCTTAGTTTTTTTTTATGAAAGGAAAGAGCAACATTCAATGGAAGTTCTAAATCTGAAGTTTCTTCTATTTAAACTAGAGAGCTCGTCTGCTCTACTCCTTCTTTTTTAGGGTGTTCTACGGTCACGTCCAGGTGGAGGTCGAAAGTATATTTTAGTTTCTCATTATCTTCATTTAGAACTGTAGGACACTGCAATGTTAATTTGAAGTTAAAGTTAGCGGGAATCGGAAATTCAACAAACGAATATTTTAACATGTGTTTATAAATATTGTAGAAAATATAATAAAAAATAGTTTAATTAGTAAAAAAGGTGATCCCAGCAGACTCACCAAAAAGACATATTTAAAATTATTGTGAAAGTAATAAATTATGATTTGTGAGAAATATAAACATAGTGTGAGGAGAAATATGTACCATAGAAATTAATGGTGAGTGAAGACGTAAAATAACAGTTTTATAACATTAATATTTATTGAGAAATGGATTAGGTTGTTCTTGATCCGCTGGAATTATGTTTGTCTGGGTCTTGAGAGTATTAGAGAAAATTACAAAATGAACATTATATATTGCTGACGTTTCGTCCCATTTAATTGGTCTTTACCAAGGCTACAGTAATAAAATTAGATGTTATTTTTACAAGGATATAGTAGATGGAAGGAGATTTTTAAAAGTTTCCTTGCGTCTACTAAATCCGTAGGTAAATTACATCTAAACTTATTATTGTAGACCTAGAGCCATAGAGGAGAGATACAACTAGAGTGCGCGTGAGCCTACTGCGCAGGTTTCAACATGAGGTGGTCGTAAGTCACGTGACTTCGGGACACCGGCAGCTCGTGCTGTACGCTGCTGTATGTAGCGTTTCGTGCTGTTTGTGGTGCTACAGCGTAATTATTTTGGGACGTTGTGGATATTTGTTCACTGCTTACGATCCAAAATTCTTTTTCTTTTCAAGAAGTGCAATAACAATTTAACTTTGCATATTGTGTTCCACAGGATGAAACAACTGTGTTACATGTCAGTTCATGCCAGTATGCAAGTGTGCCACAAGTAAATGATCCTGAACTTGGCAGTGAGGTACCAACTGACCATAAGTACTTGCCATCAGTACACAATCTTGAAACTAGATTGTCTCCCTATGTTATGGACATTGTAACTTATATTGGAAAAAAATTTAGTTAGAAAGTTGCAAAAGTCTCTTGCTTATGTGAACTGTAAGCTTAGTTCTTTGCTGGACTGATACTGATGAAGGATCATATTCCTTCATTCAGAGGAAAGATGATTATGGACTGAAATACCCTTCTGCAGATGTTATAAAAATCTGCAAAAGAGCAGAGGTAGAAGTAAGAATACTTCAGGGGAGAGGTGACATTTTTAAAAAGGCAGCATGTAGTACAATTGTAAATAGATGTCTGAGAGAATTTGTGAATAGTTCTGTTTTTAGTAATTTAACATATCATATTATTGGTCAAGAGGTCATAATGAATCACAGGATGTATTTAATAAAGGCAATATTGTTTAAATATATTGACATACGATTAAAACATTTAGGAAGAGAGCACACCCAAATTTACCAAAAAAATAGTATGGATCAGTTAACAACAATGATTTTATTTAGATGACATTAGTCCTATGTGTATTTACTGGTGTAAGTTGTGTTTATAGTATGTTAGAGTTAGTAATTTGTATGATTGTAGTTGATTTTTTATTAGTAAATTCTTTGAAAAATATGTACTTTACCTTCCAGGTCAAAGACCCTCATTTCGATCAAGTTTTTGTCCAGTTTTCCTGATCTATTGAGCAAATGCTGAGATGTCCCCTTGTTTTGCTTTTGGATATAAATGTAACTTCAATACGCCCGTGTTTTCTTGAGCTTACTTGCTACTAGTGGTAGGAGTAAAGCCAGTGGCATGTTACTGTTGTTAGTAATACAAAGAAAAAAATAAAACATGCAGTTTGTTTATCGATGCAAATAGGTTTTATATAACTTGGGAGGGAAAATGTCAAATGTTATAGTTAAAATATTGGGAAGAGCTTTTGAAGCTCAAGAAAATGAGTGCAGATGGAACTTTTCCCCATATATCACATACAGTTTTTACTGTTTTTGACTAAATAAATCAAAGGTAAAAGCCTTTTTTCCCTCTATAAATCCTTGAAATATCATTTTGATAACTTGCTATTATAAATGTCACTGATGTGGATCTTCAATAGTAGAATGCCTAACATTGAGTAATAACAGAAATTTGGATTAATGCATCCCATGGAGTTAATTTTACAAATATTTTTTATTTATAGACCTATGTAATTGTACTTGTAAAACAGGTTTAGTGGAGTATGCGGTTGAAAGTGACAAGTTTGACAAAAATCGGAATTTTCATGTACTTGAGCAAATATAGCAGAAAAACTTAAATTCACTTTTCTGCTATAAACAACATTTTTAGGGTTGATTAATAAATGAGAAAAAAACGCTGGAATGAAACATATTACGTACGTATAAAAATAAAATCATTTAATGCGAGACGGGTTTTCTTGTAGATGCCACCTAGCTGTCCCAAAGTCACGTGACACTGGCGCGAGAGATGTTGATACCCGGCCGGGCCTTCTGCGCAGCTCGGTGCGCACTCTAGTATATCTCTCCTCTATGCCTAGAGCAGGAATTTCCAACACGACCCTCAGATGTTTTTTGTGCGACCCGCGACTGTTTGAAAAATTGTATTATACCAACCAAATGATATGTTTTCTAAGTTATTCTGTTTTGCATTTTTGTAATTACATTACTGTAATTACAATTGTGAAATATGTGAATTATAAATGAAAAATATAAAATATTAATTACAAACGTGAAATATATACAATCATGAAATACATTAAATAAAAATCGTATTCAATATATATTTTTTTC